>CM049843.1:32705886-33305886 GCA_027422415.1 Schizothorax lantsangensis | reverse complement strand
AAAAAATGTTTGTGTGTATATATACAGTATATATACACACACAGCGGGTAAAATAAGTATTGAACACGTCATTTTTTTTCTCAGTAAATATATTTCTAAAGGTGCTGTTGACTTGAAATTTTCACCAGATGTCGGTAACAACCCAAGTAATCCATCCATACAAAGAAAACAAAACAAATAAGTTCAGAAATTAAGTCATGTGTAATAAAATGGAATGAGACGGGGACATAAATAAATAAATAAATGTGTGTGTGTGTGTGTGTGTTCGAAAGCACCGTATCAGACAGTAATAGGCCATTTTGAGATTATCTTAATTTCAATATTTGCATAACCTGCCTACCTGACAAGAAAACTAAATAAATATGTATAATAATCATTAATTTAATTTAATCTCATTTGACATTAGGGCTGTCAAATTGGCTGAAAAACTAAATTTGAATTTTGTACTAAAATATTATCAATATTCGAATTATATTCGAATTTAAAAGGCATAATTTCTGTTAGGGTAAAAAAAGCTTTTGCCGTCTCTTTTGAGGCCACAAGAGGGCGCATCGAGCAAAATATTACTAATGCACGTTTCTTCAGAGCAATAAAAATAACACGACTATCTTTGAAAAAAAAGTGCATAATGTTTAAAATAATGTTTATAAACCATATATAATTAATTACGTAGCTTAGACAATTAGAAACAAAAAGCATCATGTATGAATGTATAGTTTAATACTAAGGACCGGAAACCAATCACAAAGAGCACTTTTTCATTTAAAAACATGAGATGCAGTGGGATGCAGAAAAACTGCTATAGTCTCGAGATGTGTTTTTTAAAAGTTGAACTTACATTAATTTTACATGCTTTCTAAACATGTGTCTCTCTTGTGTGAGACGCGAGTGCAACGTTGATAGACGTCCCTCTAGAAAATGTGATAAATATGCATTCTGTGTGAACGGCTTGGTTTCAGTTTTGTCGTAAACAACATCGTCTCCGCGTTGATGTTCTCTTTTTCCGCAATATTTTGAATGAGCAGCGAATCTAGTGGGTTCAACTGGATAAGCTAAAAAAAAAGCATTAAAATGCAACGACACTCACATCGTCATCACATCTTGTGAGCCACATAGAAGGCTGCCTGACGGACACCGAAAATTCGAATGTGGATTTTTATTTTAAATTCGATGAATATTCGAAATTCGATTTTTTTTTTGACAGACCTATTTGACATAAGTGAAATGCATTTTAACATTACATTGACCCAGGATCAGAAATTAACTTTTCCATTAAGGGGCAATATTTGCCCCCTTTAATTGATTTCCAGGGGCATTTTTTTACATTTGTGAGGGTAATTTTTACAATCACCCTATTATTATAATTACAACACTATGTTGTCTTTAATGTAAAATACTTAAATTTACCCAATGAATTTAATCAGTATTTAAAGGGGTCATATGATGCTTTTTTTTAAATCATTATTTTGTGTATTTGGTGTAACAGAATATGTTGACATGCTTTAATGTTCAAAAACACATTATTTTTCAAATACTGTACATTATTGTAGGTCCTCTATGCCCTGCCTCTCTCAAACACTTTGTTTTCTACAAAGCCCCTCCTTCTGACAAGCACAGTCTGCTCTGATTGGCCAACTGACACAGTGCATTGTGATTGGCCGAACACCACAAGCACCCGTCGGAAATGTAACGCCCCTTTGCATAATCGCGAGCTTCATCTTTCAAAATAAATATAAAGACAGTTAATAATGTCCTTAGTTTTACCATCAGTTCAAGTCCGAGAGGGGAACAGAGTCGTGTGACAGACACAGTGATGAAGCTCGTATGTGTTTGAACACAAGCCGTGATTAAGAAAGCTGACTCCACTGTGATGTGATCCTCTCTCTCTCTCTCTCTCTCACACACACGCGCACACAAAACTCTGCATTTGAACAGTCAACAGCAAATACTTAAACTAATAAGTTGCTGATTCAGAAGCGCCAGATTGTCATAGCAAAGTCAGAATTACCTCCTCTCCTAGGCTCAGGCTCAGGCCCGGCGTCAAGGGGGGGCTTGGGGGGGCTTAGCCCCCCCTATGAAGTTCTGAAGCCCGCCCTGCAATGATCCACGCAAACGCGACTATTGCGACTGTAGCCTACTGTCAGGAGCTGGGTTACACAAAAACTACCCAAACACTATATGTTTAAATAAAATAACCATTATTTTTTTAGAGTAGCCTACAATGTGCACACTATAAAAGCAACTGGTGCAAAGCTGGTAATCACTTAATCCACGTCCACCAATTGCGCGAATGCTCCATTATCTCTACCTCCTCTGATCATTTGATCAGTCACCCCACTTTGTTCCAGGACCTTGCAAATTACAAATTAAGCACTGCCTCCAAGAAGCCGAAACGCCTTGATTTTAACCCTTTGATGCGGATGATCACCGGTGTATTTAGAACATTCACAAATTCAAACTTGCTTTCGCGCTTTGTCTGGCGCTGAGCCAGAAATAGATGCGCTCAGTGCTTTTAGCCTTATATCGCAAAGATTCAGTGTTTTCAACCACATAAAATTTGGTTTCAGACATTTAAATTAATTACTAGCAAAAAAGACATTTGTTAAATAGTAGGCATTGATGTTTGTAAGTTTGTTAAATGTGGTGTGTAAGGAAAGCGACAATAATGATCCATTCAATTAAAATCTGACGGCGTGTTTTATATAGAAGAATAGCACCACCACCCCTGCAAATAAAAACAATCTGGAACAGTAGTGTGAGCGAATCTAAATGTAATCCCGCAAATTGACACTTATTTCATTTTAATCGCGACAGCAGCAATACATTGTTTAATTGTGCAGGGACATTTTTTTTTGCCCCTTTGGCTTTTACTTATGGGGCAGTTTTGTTCATTTTGGTGGCATTTTTGCCACAAGCCCTCATTAATTTCTGACCCTGAATTGACCCCATATTGGTTGACCACTATATCTAAAATTTCCATCGATGAGGCACTGGCGTTTCCTTTGGTACCTTGCTAAGCTCCTCCATGGTTTCCTCATAGATCGAATGCTTCAGGAAGAAGATAAATCCTTTGCCATAACCATTTGAGACGCTGCTCATGGACATATTCCTCTTGATAACTTCAGTCACAGTGAGGCCAGACATCTTATAGTATGGAAGAGCCAAATGATAGTCCTTCTTATCAAACCTGCAAAGCAAACATGAAATCTAAGAATGATATTAGCAGTTACTGATGACAGATCGGGTGACCATGAGACACAGCTGACCTGCTGAAGCAGTCTCCTAAGTGAGCGCAGCTCTCCTGAAAGGCCTCCTGCAGCTGCGCTCTCTCGGCAGAATCACGGTCCTGCTGTAGCAGTGCGGTCCGCAGCAGCAGGTGACCCTCGCTCAGCAGGTGAATGCAGCTCTGAGACGACGGGCTCGACTGCTCGTATCGCTTACTGTACTCCACCTGATGCAGCATGTGGGAAACATGACTGTGCTGATGTTCAAGTAATAGCAAATAACATTTTAATAATAAAATCAAAACAACTGTATGTTAAGAATTAACTAACTAAGGGACAGTTTTACTAAACAGGGCAAATTAGCGTGAGAGCGTAATTCCAAAACAGCGCAGATGGGCATGGAGATTTCTGCAGCGCAATCTACCAAGTGCAAATAAGCGTAAGGATATATTCGGATTCAGATAATGTGTTCTTCTGGCATTCCAAATAAATTAATACGTGTGGAAAAAATCCTCTCCCTTCTACTATATCCTCTCTGTTCTCTGCAGTGCCTCTCCTAGCACAGGGTTCCCACACCTTGGTTAACTTCAAATTCAAGGACCTTTCAAGGACTTTCCAGGTCCAATATCCTCAAATTCAAGGACTTAATGTGGGGACACATTTCAAGTGAGAGCAAGGTTACACCGTGCTACCTTGTTAAGATCCATTGTTACAGTTTTCATGTGTCAAACACAACTATGCAAAAAAGCATTTTTTTGTATTTATTATATGACAAGAGATTTGATATTCTATTTGTTGTATTTCTGTTTTGCATAAAACTGAAAAATATTTGGTACATCCTATACTGTATTCTAAAATGATATGATATCAACTTTTGCATGGATTTTATTGAAAAGAGCTCAGGCTCATGTAACCAGAAGTTTTAAGATATATGAATATGCTTTTAAGTTTTTCTTGCCTTATGGGATATTACATTATCTTAACAAGCAAAGCAATTCAACATTACATTAAATAAAATATTTGGCCAACAGATTATCACAAATGTTTTGTTTATTGAACACAATATACAGTCATTGACTGAACATATTTGGGTTCGGTGTAAGCACTGAAAACATATCACAACATAGTGCAGATCAAATACATTATAAAACATTCCAATATGGGATACGTGGCGATGGTGGTAGTCGTTGCAGGTGTACATGGTGTAGGAGTTGATGTCACCAACCTTTCCACAAAGTTAACTAAAGTGGGTGCTGTAAGAAATAGTAAGACATATTGTAAGAAATAACACTGACTTATTGTAAGAACAACTGTTGTATGACACCTAAATATAACCTAGATTGGGCACAAGGACTTAAATGGCACCTTTGAAAACACTCCTTCCAGACCCATTTAACAGCTGATACAACTATTTCCTGTGGTGGTAAATAGTTATATCAGGTATATCTGTGTATTTATATATGCATCATAAACGAATTAGCTTATAGCCTACATATGTTAACACAATATTTGATTTACAATGGGTGACATACAATATCTTGGTAAGCCTACTGATACCACTGATAGGGCTGCAACAAAGGATTATTTTGATAATCGATTAATCTAACGATTATTACAACAATTGACTAATCGTATTTCACCAATTAATCAATCAGTAGGCTTTGTTTTATTACTCAGTTTTTATAATTAGATAAATATATGGAGTTACACATATTCTAACTACTAAATTAGGTAATCACTTCAGCTTTTGTAAATGTCAAACAATGATATTACTATTGTACAATTACTATTATTTTTTACAATACAAAAAAATACAATATGAGATGACAGACAGACATCACATCTCCTTTTGTCAGATATATGGATATGAAACAAAATAAAGGTAAGTGATAAGACATTTTATTCTTGGATAAATTTAATCACAACATTAGCTCCCTTAGAAAAACCTTAAAATGCTATAATAATCAAAACAGTCCTGAGCTAGATTAAGCTTTAATAAGTGCAAACCAATCTATCACTTTAATGCAATGATATATTTACTTTTGCATTCACTAATAAAAAGATTTTATCATTAGCTAGCTCCACACTGGAGAGCTGCTTAACAGAAAATCAAGTTGTAATTCTAACTGAAAGTGGCACTGACACTGTTTTTTCATATTTAATACTGTAAAGCTGCTTGCTTTAAATCGGTGGTTCTCAAACTTTTTATACCAAGTATCACCTCAGAAAATATTTGGCACTCCAAGTACCACCATAATGACCAACATTAAAATATAGTAGCGTAGTAGGCCTAACTATTCAGCTACAGCTCTGCACAGTTCAAAAACGAGGCAGTTTTATTCCTAATTAAGAATATTTATTGTTGTCAGCCACTTTAACATTGTAAATAATGTTTGAACATTAACACTGCACTGTGCTTACACAGATGAATAAAATCTTACATAATGAGTAAATGAAAATGTTGTACCTAAAAGTTAAATAAAAACTGTACTGTACTTAAATGTAAAAAATACTCAAATAAAGATTAAATTAAAATGTATTGTTTTTTTAACATTCATTTATATTTAATTTAGTGATTCCTCTGTGTACCACTAGAGGGAGCCTGAGTACCACTAGCGGTACTCGTACCACACTTTGAGAACCACTGCTTTAAATCAATCTATTGTATAAAGCGCTATATAAATGAACGTGACGTGACTGGAGTGCCGATTGTAGAGCTGGTGCAAATTTATCCACATCGCCATGATCACATGCAACTCAACAGCCTTTGTGACTAACATTTCACGGCGAGACATTTAAATAACAGCAAAAAAATATATAAAAAAAATACAGCTAGCAGCTAACATTCAATCAATATTTCTATGTCAGATGCAGGCTATGGTAGGAATTAAGTTACCTGCTTTCGATTTCCGAAGTGCTGTCTTGTGTGTAGATCCAGCTGCATGACTTGAAAGAGCCGCTTCTGGTACCATCGTAGTGGTTTCGCGCGCGCGTGAATGTCATGGCAACGTACATTTAACACCTGACGAGTGAAACACTTTACGTAACACGTAAATACGCGTAACTAACGTAAATCAAGCAAGCTAGTATGCATAGGCCATGAAGTGTTGGCGAAATAACACATTAGCTGACCGGAGAGAATAATACGGAACTTTTTCCAGAAAACTTCTTGCACAAAATAAATTCAAGTACTTTCAAGGACCTGTATCTATGTATGTTTATTTTCAAAAACTTTCCAGGGCCTTGAATTTTTTTTTCAGATTCACAAACTTTCAAGGATTTCAAGGACCCGTGGGAACCCTGCTAGCAACAACAAATGCAGCCATTTCAAGCGCACAATAGTTTAAAACATACTTTTTTGGGGCATTAAATAATGGCGCAAATGCCAGTAATTTGACGAATGCAAACGTTAGTAAAACGCGTTGTGTGATTCATTTGAATACTCTCCTCCATAACTTTTGTGTCTGAAAGAGAAACTCCTACAAATGCATAATTTAATAACGTCAGGCGCAAAAATAACTGTGTCCACGCCTTTTCAGCGCTAATTCTTCACTGTGCATCTTTAGTAAAACCTGACAGTACTATTTAATGCTGGTGCAAGCTGTTAGTAATCTGGCCCTATATATGCTGTGAGAACGTTTCAGGCAACCAGCAGGCATCTGTCAGTTAGATGTTTATACTTTTTTTTTTCTTCTGTACATTATTATAATTGTGGCATAACTGATTTCAGATTTGTCCTAAATGTCACGTAAGAAAACATACTGTTGTCTGTCGCCAGTGCTGGGTAGCATATTTATAATTTGAAGTCCATTACTGATTACAAATTACAAGACGAAAACTGTTCTTAGTAACATAATATGCATTACAGATATTAGGTAATGTAGTCTGACTACTTTCTGATTACTTTTGATCCAACTTGTTTATCACACAGACTTAAATGGGATTCTTGTGTAACATACTGACAAAAAAAAATCATATTCCATTCTTTGCTATCAACATGATGAAATGCATTAAAGGAAGATATTCTGAAGAAAGTGTGTAACCAGGCTGTTTTGGGGCACCATTGACTTCCATAGTAGGAAAAATAAATACTATGGAAGTCAATGGTGCCCCAGAACTGCTCTGTTTCCCACATTCTTCAGAATATCTTCCTTTGTGTTCAGCAGAACAAACACATTCATACAGGTTTGAAACTACTTGAGGGTGAGTAAATGATGACAGAATTTTCATTTTTGGGTGAACTATCCCTTTAAACCTTACATAAGAGCAGGGTTTTCCAAACTGTATGTAAGTAGGTAGGATCATTTAGAAAGGAGGAAAAAAAAATTGGTGTGAATCAATAAATTATGACTAATTTACTGGCATCGTGTGAGTAATATGTAATCATGTAATCTATAAAAAGGTAACTGTTATCTGATTATGAGCATTTTAAAATGTAATATAATCTATCTACGAGTACTTAATTTTTGGAATCTGATTATGTAAACCAATCCAGATTACATTTAACCAGTTACAACCCAGCTCTGTCGGATGCTTTTCACATGAGTCAGACTCTCTTTTCTTGTCTATGAGGGCAGTTCTTGGCCAGAATTAAACATAGGACCTCTACCATAGTCTGGCTCTAAAATGGTTTATGATAATTGAATCAACTTGTCTTGATATGACAGTAGAAGGTACAGTACTATTTCTCTGTAGAGCTGCAGTGTGGACACAGAAGTGATGACGTAGAGGTTCCAGCCGTGACCGCTGTCAGCCGGCTCTGTGGGTTTGCAGACAGACGTCTTCCTGGATCTGAGGAACGTAGAAGAACATGATAAGAGTCACAGATCACAACTGCATTTACTGCTCGTGTTTCTTTGAGTTAAAGTGCAGCCACATTTACTGTTGTTCGCTGAATTTCCACAGGCGAAATACAAGCATTTCTATTGGAAACTCAATCTGAAATTTTAGCGCAAAGATTTCCCAATGCAGATTTTGCAACTGGTTGTGCAAATTTGAAAGCAACAGAAAGTTGCTTGATTTATAAGTGTGAGCTGTGCTTCATACAACACTACTGACCTTTTTGCACACTAAATTTCCACAAATTTCAACATTTTGCAAATATGACCGCATCTTTAGTCCACGTACACTGCTCTAGGTGTCAGTAATAGGTAGGGTTGGGAATCAAAAATCAATTCCAATTCCAGAATCGGATACTTGTAAAATTAAAATTTCCACCTATCAATTCCTGTGTGGGCAACTTTTATTTTTAGCTGGTGAAAAGTGGCTGTTAAAAATTAATTTGTCTTTTAATCATTCATTCAAGAGATTCAAATCTTGAGTGAGTCATTGAATCATTCCATTCATAAATTCCATGAGATTTTGATCAGTTGTCTAATATTTTTTCTTCAGAATTGTGAGAGAACTACAACCTCCATAAAAAAATTAAATAAAATAAAAATTCTCAATTTATCCAGAATCGTGCAGCTCTATTTTGCACACAAACAGCTCTTAATCGAGTCCAGTTTTTATGTAGCTGGCTGATTTTTATTCATGGTATTCAGCAGCAAAAAAATGTTTTGCAAAAAGAGACACAAAATAAATATGTTTGATATCTAAATGTTTGACTACATTTTTTTTTTAACCACATTGGAATCGAAAATGGGATCGATAAGAATCGGAATTGATCAAATTCAAACGATACCCAACCCTAGTAATAGGTTACTTCATTACACAAATACCAATAAAAAAAATAATAAAAAAAACTAAATTTCTGTAACAATTAATTACTTGTTAAAATGCTAGACTGAAACGGGTTGTGGGATTATTTTAGCTGTGGTTGGTTAAATTCAGTCATTAATGCGTTCTCTAAATAAGAGGAAGCCTCGACCTGCAGTGAAAACTTTGCATCTTATTTACGATGACAATATATCTGAACAAAACTGAGATGTTAGATGAAATATGAATAACCACATGCAGGTAACACTCACAGTGGGTTAGGGGGAATTTTAGTTTTTTTTTCAGACCAGTCCACTGTTAGGATCATGCTACTCGCTAACTTACAGGAAGGACCTGGACAGAAGGCTTTCCAGTGTTGGCGTTGAGGACGGCTCTAGACCTACAGCTACTAAAATGCCTGTCAGGGTTCTGTGTTCCCTCGATTCACTACAATAAGAGTTACAGGCCATTTACACAGCACATATTTACACAAGACACTACCATATAAGGCTGCACGATAAATCGAAATGAAATCGCAATGAAGCACGGTTCTGTGATCAGTAGTAAATCTTCATCCGAAGGCCAGAGGGCGCAGAAGAAACCCAGGAAATCCCTATAGTGGTAGCTGAATAAACAGAAGATTTAACTGCTTTCGTTGATTCAACGTGACTAATAAACACACGACTATGACAATATATGATTTATCTTATTATAATTTTTTTTTTAGATTAAGTTATTATTATTAGAATTATTAGTATATTTATAATGCAATGCCTTTATCACTGCTTAGAATACTATGAAATATGTTGTGTGCCTTATTCTGTGTAAGAAGCCACATCATCTCACAGAAGGATTTATTTCAAACACTCGACTGATGTTATGAAGTGAGTCTGGAGTAAAAACATGTTATTAAATATGCTATTTTCACATGCTTTCAGATGGAGCAGCATTTGTTGTTACACAGAGCCGTAGTTCACCGAGATGCTACGCAAACAGCTGTCATTATCACAGAACGATATCTTCGGTTTCATAATCGCGTGATTGTATCGCCTGCGTTAATGAACACAATATTGCGTAGCTTGTCAGTGAACTACGGCTCCGAGTATGGGAGTATGTGAAGTGACATGTGGCCAAGTATGGTGACCCTGTGTGGTAAAGGCTGCTCCATCTGAAAGCACATGATGGAGATTTACAACTGATTACAGAACCGGCTTTACTGACAAGATGCGCATGAAAACCGCATTTGATTAACCGTGCAGCCTTACTACCATACATCCACAAATCAACAGCATACAAGTCAAACTGTATGAGAAACAAGAATTTTAGTCATCAGCATATAAATGTGTTTAATTGCAGTGACTGTGAACACACACACACACACATACGTGTTTTTGCGGGCTGGTCTCTCCGTGTCCTCTTTGCTGTCCACATCTGCCGCGGTCAGGAGAACAATATGATTTCCGTCCTGACAGAGAATCTTCAGGCCGATGAAGAGCTGGATCCTCAGAGCGCACACCTCCATCGTGATGGGTGGACAGGCCTGACAGGATATTGACAATATTAGTAGTTCCTGAACATGCAGAACTGGTTTCAATGGAATGAACGGGACTGAAGCGCTCGTCTGAGCACGAGCCGTCGTCACTTACAACAGCAGCAACCAGCACTCAGCGTGATTTCAAAAGCAACACATTTCAGCGTCAGACCGCCTTTTATTTAACACAAACAAACGAAATTAATACTCTGCTCAACTAGAGATGTTTCATTTGTTACAGGTATGTCTATACCGCGAAATGTTTAAAAAAAAAACGCACTTTTTAATGATGTAGGAGTCGCATATACCAGGGAACATCCGATCGGACCGCTTACACGGCAGGCGCAAATGCACGTATCCGACTCATATCTGATTTATTTCCACATATGAATGAGGCCTGAAACCGATCGGAGAATATCGGAATCCATGCGATTTTTTGCTGCTTACACGGTCGTGGGTCATATCTGATCTGTGCCACATGGGAGGAAAAAAATCGGAATTGGGTCACTTGAACCATGCAGTGTAAATGCGGCCTAATAGTTTTTCAGATTTACCGCTTTGATCATTAACAGCGATTTCTGTGGAATAATGGACTTCTTTTTCACTAATGTGACCGTGCTGTAAGCCACTATTTAGTTGTCAAGATATGAATTAATTCTCTCTTTTAGAGTAAGTTTCTGGGACATTTTCACCAATTTTATCATCTGGCAGTTTAAAATCTGGTGTAAAGTAATAATAGCACAATAATAGCTAAATTATGTCTAATTCAAGTTCATAGAACAAACAGTGCAGAACAAGTTTAAGGTTTAAACCTATAAAGCCTATTGCATCATATTTGATACAAAATACTCTAGAAATTATCAACATGATTAAAACTTTGCTGAAAAACCTGTTGTACACAATCATGTACATGCCTTCTGTCGTCTGACTGAAAGTTCGTTTTTCAGCAAGTAAAAGGCCTTTTAGTATAAGTGTAAATAATCTTTTCATTTACATCATTACACCAAACATCATTTTTAGAAAAATCATATTAACATTTATGAAATGTGATAATACATCAGGCTTTTGAGCCTGACGATCTCTCAATCAACATTATACTGCACTACATTATATGTTTTGCTCCCACAATAAAAAACTAGAAAGTTTTACCTGTTTTAGTAAGTAGTCTGTTATACTGTTATAAGCTCGGATTCCACAAAAAACACATATGTAAATATATAATATAAATAAATATATATAATATAAATAAATAAATATATATATATATATATATGAGAAAACTATACAAAGACAGGAAACCCATGATAAGTTGCTTTACCTTCATGGTGGTGTCGATGTATGGGTCGTCGACCCGAGCCGCTACTGCACTGCATCTGACAGTAAAACACTGGAGAGCATTCCTAAAACAAACACCACAATCAATTTTTTTTTTACCTTATTAATTCAAATTTTAATCAAAATGTTATAAATTGCTTCAGTACAAATGTAAATGCCAACATTTGGCCAATCAAAATGAAGAACTCTGGAGAACTATGGAATAATACCATAATACAATACTGGTTACTTCAAAAATATATCAATGTTTTGTTAATGACAAAATCAGTAAAGAGCACATTTTGGCTATTTAATTTATGCAATGGTGAAAAAAATTGGCAAAATATATGGGGAAAAAGGCAATAAAACGTGTTCGGTATTCAGCCTTTGGCCCAGTGTTTTATTTTGTTCGGCTTCGGCCAAGAATTTTCATTTTGGTGCATCCCTAAGTTCAACAGTTCATATGTCAGGAAGTGCTGTGTGTGTGTACTGTGGACAGCGAGAATTACTTGGTGATGACGTAGAGGAACTGGTCACTGAGCACAGCCTGATGGGCCTTTTCTGGGTACTGGTAGGAGGACACGAGCTCCACTGTGTTCTTCAAGCTGTACATGTAGCCAGTGTTCGGCAAGGAGAAGAAAACAAACATACAAGTAGGTTCCCCACCTTTGGAGATGGAGGCTTCTTCCTGTTTACCTGTTCAGACAGCAGCAGGAATCCATTCAGTCCAAAACAGAAGGGTTTGGGCGAGTGAATGTAGCACACACAGTGTTCACTTACTAGTAAACATGGGGTGGAGCTGCAGGGAATGCAAGTGCGTCTCCTCAACACTGCAGCCTTGAAAGAAATCAGGCGCAAACCTCCTAGACAGGGCAAACAAGAGAGGTGGCATCTGACAAACAAACACGGCACATTCAGAAAGCAGCTTGTTTTCTAAAGCTGTTCACTATACCTGAATAAGACGTAGTCCACACTCATGTCCCCTCGGCTCTCTGCCTCCATACCGGTCCACTCCAGAACTAAAGAGACGCCACACTCCTGTGCTTCATTACCCAACATCTCCTGATGCTTTGGGAACAGAAAGAAGTCCTCTTGCTCACGGAAGGGGCTGAATCCGTCTTTTGTCAAGAAATATATATATATTATACAACTGTGCATGATGTAAATTTTAAAAACCAGCATGTAGGGGTGGGCAATATGACCAAAATCACCATATGAGTAATTTTATTTTACAATAACGATATATAACAATATATTTATTTTTGCTTTTAATAAGGTTTTTATGATATCAAAACGTTTGATACCATAGAAAATTAATCATTCTTGTCACCAGTGTCAATACCACAAAAAAAGTAATATTAGCTTAAATAATAATAATTTATTATTAATAATCATAAAAAAACGGAAGCTCACTGAAGGCAAGTAAACAGACGGCAATTAAAAAGAATAAGAACTAATTACAAGCAATAGGACAAAAAACTACTGTAGAACAAATAAATAAGAAATGCTACATACATCGTATAAAGTAATTAAATGTATAAAAACATTGCATATTCTTCACTGTGTAAATTAAATATATACTACTTCTTATTAAAATACAAAAGTGATTTAGTCAAGAGCAGTGAGAGATTTTCTCTCTTTTGTTGTTTGATTAACATGAATGACAGGCAGCAGGAATATTAGACTGCTGTCACTTTAAGAGCTGCCCGGCTCCAGTATACTGTTACATGTGTTTTCCTTCTCAGCTGTTTGCTTACATTTAAGACTGAAATTACTGTGTTTGTGAGGATACTTACAAAGACGGGCTGTTCAATTCTCCCGCTCTCTATGAGCACCGTCTTCATGTGCACGTCTCTCAGACAGTGCGCGCATATCGCAAAATGAGTTCTCTTTCACTGCTGATTGCATTTTAAAGGCTTAAAATCACTTGATTTTAAAGCACAATGCTTAAAAACGCATGCAAACAATAAGTTTGCGTGACCATATACACTGCCCTCCAAAAGTTTGGAAACACCCCTGGCAAAGTGTGGTTTTGGACGATATCAGCATAAATCCTTATCATTTTTTGGTGCAAATTTTGGTGTAACTTGACATTATCATTGAAGACCAGCAATAATAATTTTCATTTTGATAATAATAATGTCAATATATGCATGTCAAAGTCAGACATGCCCCTTTGCCAGCTGTGATGCCTGGTTACTGGTTTAAACTTGGCCCAGGTTTTTAAAAGATTTTTGGGTCAGCACACCTTAATAGCTTCAACACTTGATTGCCAATTAAGTTTAGAATACAATAAACCAATTAGAACACAATTTATGCAGAGCTGTAATAGCTGCTAACGGTGGATATTTTGATGAATCTAAAATTTTATTTTTTTCTATGTATAAACTGTTTATGTAATAAAATATGTTTTCGTAGTTTGTCCCTTATCAGTGCAAAATTATCACAAATTAAAAAGGATTCATGCCAATATTGTCCCCACTTTTCTAGGGCGTTTCCAAACTTTTGGAGGGCAGTGTGGCACAGTGAAGTCTTGTGAGTGTGTAACAATAGAAACGATAGTCCAAAACCTCTACCGGTTGACAAATTTCTACCGGTTAATTGTGTCTACCGGTATATCGCCCATCCCTACCAGCATAGTATGCACACAGCCTGCATCTTGACTTTTTGTGTTAGTAATACCTGCATCTTCATCTAAGCTGGTTTCAGTCATGATATCTTCAGGTAGCAGTGTGTGTTCCTCTGCAGCCTGGCTGCTCTTCTGCTGCGGGGTGAGCTTTACCACCAGGACCTCCAGCTCTGTTTGAAGGGCTATGAATCCAGCACAGAAGGCCACCTGAGATGGGCTCCAGCCCTGGATATGAAGAATCAGCACCCTCTCGAAATCCAGCACAGAGAGCTGCTCGCTCAGCGTCTGACGCTTCAGACTGAAGACCACCAAACTCTTGGCACAGCCTACTAGAAGATCACCTGCCAATGTATCGGAGGAGGACTCAATTATGATGTGTGAATTATGGAGTGAAGTGTGCTTTTTGTGTTTCTATCTCAATGTAATCTGCAGAGTAAACCATTGATAGGTTGACTTCCTGATGAATGTAAACACTGAGACTCTATAAGCAGCCTGACATGTTGACTTCTGGCTTGACCATTGGTGTGAGTTTGAGGGACGTCCTATTTGTCTGAACTTAAGTGTTAAACTCAGTTGCTCACTGTCCGCTTTCTGACCGGTCATGTTTTTTTGAGTCTCTTAAGCCACCAGAAATAGAAGACAAGCACATATTTCATGATGTTTCATAGTTTTTACAACTACAATACCATTCAGAAATTTGTGGTCAGTGAGATTTTTTTAAAGGGGACCTATTATGCAAAAATCACTTTTTATAAGGTGTTTGAACACAGTTGTGTGTTCTAACAGTGTTATCTAATTAATCTAATATTAAACTATCTAATATTAAACTTTCAGTTGACAATACTCAAATATCTCCTTCTGCCCAGGTGCGTAATTTAGGCGTGATTTTTTTGATGCTCAGCTGACTTTTAATTCTCATTTCAAAAACATAACTAAAGTTGCTTTTTTCCATCTTCGTAACATTGCTTGCATTAGACCCTTTCTTTCCAGGCCTGATGCTGAGAGGCTTATTCATGCCTTCATCACATCACGGCTCGATTATTGTAATTCTCTCTTTGGGAGTTTACCAGCAAGTTCTGTTAAGAGATTGCAATATATACAAAACTCAGCTGCGCGAGTTTTGACTTATACATCTGCACGCCATCACATTACCCCAGAGCTCCAGCAACTTCATTGGCTCCCGGTTCAATCACGTATTGATTTTAAAACTCTGATTTTAACCTATAAAGCTGTGCATGGGTTGGCTCCAGATTACATCTGTGATTTGGTCACTCTTTCCACTCCTTCTCGCTCTCTTCGCTCTGCTGGTTGTCTCTTCTTGTATCAGCCTCGTTGTAAATTAAAAACCATGGGGGGAGGGCTTTTTCTTATAACGGGCCTAAGCTATGGAACGCATTGCCTGCGTTCATTAGGAATGCTGCTTCCTTGGATTGTTTTAAGAAACTTCTTAAGATGCATCTTTTTAGTAAAGCTTTTAATTTGTGATTATTTTCTGTGATTTTATTTTGATATTATGTAGTTTTGGTTGATTTGTTATTTTGTTTGTACATGTTGTAGCGCTTTGAGTTTAAGAAAGGCGCATTACAAAATCAAATTATTATTATTATAAGTTCTGATGTGTTACATAGTTTTGTTTTTGAAAATTGTCAATGATGTTAAAATACAAGACCACATAATTTCTTTAAAGGAAAACAAGTTATCAGTGTCCCAATGTTTAGTAGATCAAGAACCTTGCCTGTGTGCAAATTGTTATTCAAAATATTAAGATTCATACCACAGGAAATTAAGGACTGGAATGAGACATGTCACCAAAACACAGAATAAAATGTAGTTATTTTTGCAGTTGTGTTTGTGTTCTCACCGGTAAGACTGCAGCATGCCATACACAGCGGCGGCTCAAACAGAGGGATCTCAATAATCTCCATCTGCTCTTTAGGAGTCCCGCGGAAGGACGAGCCCCGCAGGAGGTGACCCAACAGACGCACCCCAACACGAGTCTTCTCGGCAGCCTGGTATCTCCAGTTAGTGTAGGCCCTGAGGTAAGTGGCCTTGTTCTTCTCCTCAATGGTGACTAGGTAGTCCCCTAAAGAAAACAAAACAAATACATGATCGCACACTTACTGTAGGAAAGAGAGCGCCATAAAGAATCACCATTATTTGGACATTTACCATGATAATAACACATCAAACATGTTAAAGAGAGCACATTTCATGACTATGCTTCTTAACACACTTTAACTCTTTCCCCGCCAAACACTGAGATTTCCAGGTTTCCATGTCTTCACTGTTATACGCTAGGGGGCGCTATTATGCATCTCCTGAATGAGTCTAGAATGTCCCGATCAAAAACACAGGTGAGGAAGACGCAGAAGCGAGCGATCACGTATGTAAGCATATGCATCTGAAAAATAATGCAATCATTAACACTAAACCGCATATACATGAAAACTGCCTAATGCTACCGAGTGAAATGTAGATCCAGGTCTGTGCAAGCTTTGGCGATGCTGATGGAAGTCATCTACTGCATCTATGCTTTGATCATCGATCTGAATATGATCCAGATGTAATATTTGATAAAAATGCGATTTTCTCAGCTTTTTGCACAAAATGTTGCTTTTTTTTTTTTTTTTATGAAACTTACCTACATTCAAGTGTTTATAAAAAACGCTTGAAGCTAGAATATTGGTTTTGTTTGTTTGTTTGAAAGTAGAGGCTCTGATCATTATTTTTAACTGGTGCATGTTTAGATAGCTATTCATACAATAAAATATTCTGGGGGCCATGACATTTTAGTGAAAATCATGGCAATTTTGTCACAGGTGTTCCTGTGGCTCAGTGGTAGAGCATTGCGTTAGCAGCGCAAAAGGTTGTGGGTTCGATTCCCAGGGAACACACATACTGATAAAACATGTATAGCCTGAATGCACTAAGTCGCTTTGGATAAAAGCGTCTGCTAAATGCATAAATGTAAATTTTTCAAAAACGCTGGCGGGGAAAAGAGTTAAGTGCATTTTGTAATATCGTTAAATTAACAGTTTTACTTTAAGTAGGCTACATTTTAAATCATTACATTTTAATCATCTTCTGTCATGCTTTAAAGTACACTTATTTTGACAACATACTAAATAAACTACATGTAAAGTACTTGATTATAATTTGTAACCGTAGTGTGTTGTTTGATGTCACATTTGAAGTTATTTTTTAAATGTACTTAATTGCAATGTCATCATTATTACAAATGTGTAATAAGAAATATATTAAAACACATGACACAGAAGTTTCAACAGAAATGACATTAAAGTATATTTTAGTTTATCATAAATACTGCACTCAGCAGTACTTTAACCATATGTGACCCTGGAGCACAAAAGCAGTCATAAGTAACACAGGTATATTTGTAGCAATAGCCAACAATACATTGTATGGGTCAAAATTATTGATTTTTCTTTTATGCCAAAAATCATTAGGATATTAAGTAAAGATCATGTTCCATGAAGATATTTTGTAAATTTCCAACCATAAATATATCAAAACTTAATTTTTGATTAGCAATATGCATTGCTAAGGACTTCATTTTGGACAATTTTAAAGGTGATTTTCTCAATATTTAGATTTTTTTGCACCCTCAGATTCAAGATTTTCAAATAGTTGTATCTCAGCCAAATATTGTCCTATCATAACAAACCATACATCAATGGAAAGCTTATTAGCTTTGAGATGTATAAATCAATTTTAAAAAATGTACCCTTATGACTGGTTTTGTGCTCCAGGGTCACATATGTCAAAGACAAAATAATTACGAATTTAAATCTAAAGATTTCTGCTTAAGTGGGTCAAAGCGCACTTTAAAATTGAGCTAATGTTAATAGCATCTAATATAGATTTAAACTATAATATTAATTTACTTGCAAATAGCATGCAGTTAATTATCCGAAAACACTACATTCACTTTAAAAGCGTATAATGTACTTGGTAAATACTCTTTTAGTTTTAAAGGCATGCTAAAGTGTCCTCCTATTTCTCAAAGGACCGTGGTACTTATTTTCCAGAGCTGGACTGACCCACGGCGCTGTGGCGGATGCAGAGCACGGAGCCCATGCAGCTGAAGCGGCAGATGAGCGGACATCCCTCCCGCTGCAGGCTGTACGCCTCGACCTTACAGCCGCCGGCGCTCACCACGAACAGCGCCCCGCCGCCGCAGCACACCAGCGCCGGCTCCTGCTCCGCCGCGACGATGTGCTGAGACGCCAACGGGTGGCAGTTATAGACGTGCACCATCTCTGCTGTCTACATGTCCGCGGAGAACCACGGAAGAGCTGCGTAAACAAATAACAAGCGACAGAGAAACAACACGCATGACGCAGGGATTTTAAATAGGCGTGGTTTCGCGGCCTGGAAGCGGCCTCTGATTTGTCAGGTGCGGTCGGTACTGTCCATTTAGCTGTTTTAACTATTCACTGTGTATTTTTAATTCGTTTGCGGTTTACATTTCTCTGTGTCATTATTTAGGTAATAATAAATTGTTTTGATTACTGCTGAAGCATCGAATATGCGTTAGCGTGGTCACGAGACAGCTGTTACTTTTCTCAGCGCTGGTTAGGGTGAACCAATCACAGCCGTTTGAGTCTAGTAAGCAAGTTTTTTTTTTTAAATCAATTTATAGATTGATGGGGCGGATTTTAATTTGTATGCCAGGAATTAATTATTATTTATTAAAAGTTTTAAACGATTATATGTGATCACGTTCAAATGTTTGACATAAGACAAAAATCGTCTAGAGATTTGAATGCAGCCCAATGGAGGGCTCTGCTTCTGAGCCGGTACGCGCCCTCTGAAGGAAAAATATATGTGACATAGTTAATAACAATCTACATTTGCTACACAACGCTGAATGTGCTTAATAGTCTGATCAATATCACATGCCTCACAGTCTTGTGACGATCAGCCCAAAAACATTAACACCCTCAGACGTCAGTTCACGTTTATGAATCGAAAGTAAAATTAAGCTGTCTACTAAATATGAGTGTGAATCTTTAAAATTAAAAGTTAACTGAACTAACTTCCAGACAATACGATGAGCACATTGGTTTTCATACCTGTTTTGTCACATTGTTTATTATTTTTGGATGAATATCACAGGGAGATGACACATTTTACTATGAAAGTTAAGGCTGATGATACATGGGGCAACTTTTTTGAGCAGTGTTGCTTGTGCACTTTCCCACTGAGAATGGGTAACAAATTTCTATCTGCATACTTTAGATCAGTCGTGGGCCCTGTGTCTCACCTGGTTGCCCGTTGATGGCAACATTGCTCAAAAAGTTGCCCCATGCAACATCAGCCTAAGCCTACAATCTGCTTAGGCTTTTATTATTATCAATCAAGCTTGAGTTACCCTTAATTCTCATCTGTGAACTATTCTTAAAAAAAATAAAACGGTGCAAATTTACCTCAGAAAACATTTGAAAGAGAACGAATGTGTACATTAAATACATTTTTTTTTAATTATTAACACATTTCTTGTTTTGTTTTGGTGCTGCATACATTTAATTCATTAATTTTTTGAATTAGATAAAAATAGCACTGTAGTCTGTGATGTGAGATGTGTTGTGTGAGTGGATATAGTGAATAAAAACCTTGCAATACTGAAAAATACTGTTAAAAACAGTAACGTTTACCATCAAAACCTCTTAAATTCTTTCTATATATCATTATGTGTGTTGTGAAGTGTTTTTAACCCATAAATAAATAGCCATATCACTTGTTGGGTATTTTACTTGTGTGGATAATTTCTCAGGATTTAGAAGTGTGGCATTAACTAATGTGTGGATGTGTATTCAACAACTTATTTTTATTTATTATGTAAAAAACATAGAAATCACTTTAATACAATAAATTGTATTAATCAAATTAATAATTTTAAATAAATTATTATTGCACTTTATATATTATAAAGCACCCGCTATTCTATTTCTATTCTATTTACTTGTTTTCTTATTTATTTAAAAAAATGACTATTAATAGCAAATCTATTATTTTATAATCTACTTGTTTTCTTTTTATTTATTTAAAAAAATGACTCTCTAACTAGCGTTCTCTATTCTTTTTCTATTCTATTTACTTGTTTTCTTTTTATTTATTATAAAAATGACTCTCTAGCACTAGCGTTCTCATTTTTTTCTAATCTATCTACTTGTTTTCTTTTTATTTATAATTATTTAAAAAAGCAACCCTCAAACTCTTGCACTCTCTATTCTATTTCTATTCTCTTTACTTGTTTTCTTTTTATTTATTATAAAAATTAACCCTCTAACACTAGCACTCTCTATTCTATTTCTATTCTATCTACTTGTTTTAGTTATTAAACAAAAAAAATTGTTTTTATTATTTAGAAAAAAAATTAAAATTATAAAAAAATAACCCTCTAACACTAGCATTGTCTATTCTATTTCTATTCTATCTACTTGTTTTCTTTTTATCACTTTTTTCTATTGGTTTCTTATTACGTCTGCTAAATTACTAAATGCAATGTCAATGTAAATGTAAAGCTTAACAATTCATTAGAGACGCAGCGCTGATTATGTCCATCATTAAAAGCTACTTAACTGAAGAACCTGGAAGCGCTGCATTCATAGGTGAAATAACACCAGGCCAGACGGAGACCGCAAAATGTGTTTGAAAAAGAATTTGCCTTTGAAATATTGCAAAGCTAACCCCTTTTCTATTCTAAAGTTATTTAATTTTTTTTTTTAGAAATGGCCACACTGGTCCTTTAGAGGTCTGTTCAGGTTCATGGTCTCAAGGAAATTTGGAATAATTTTTGTCTCTTGTTTCCTATCTAGTCCAGTGTTCTTCAGCCGAGTCATATTATTATATTACTGTTGTTTACAATAGGACCAGAACATTAAAGTGGCCTGCGGTCAGTTCAATAGCTGCTTCGTTTTCTGAACATAATTAGAATTGAAAAATACGACAGTACTTGACCTCTATGGAGAATGATTACCTTACGTCTGACCCAGATGAGAGGGAATCCCACACCTCCCTTCATCCTAGAGCCGGCTTTTGAACCATGGGTGCCGTAAGATCTTCTCTAAAGTCAGCCGCTTCGCTGGATTGCGTTTCAGACACTGGCCAATCAGATCACGGCATTCTGTGAAAGTTTGGAAGAGAGCGAGGGTTAGTCAAGACATGTATGAAAAAACCTTCTGATAAATTAAGGTATATGGAAATATCAGCATGGCATCTGTTTCCTCACTGATTGATACGCTGGACTTCCAAGAATTAGGAGAGGCTTTCAATATTTCCTGGACGTGGGAAAAGGGCAGCCGCCTGTTCACCATCAAATACAGTGTAATGCCAAGAGCCCAGACGTTTGTTGGGACGGCGTAGTATTTTGGCTCCGACAAAGCCTCTGGAGGGCAGTACTCTACTGCTCCTGTAAGCAAGAACATTTAATTTCCCACACTTATGTTTCCAGTACTATATATGCACAGTGCAATACAAAATACCAGCTCACCTAAATATTTCCAGCTGTCGTAGCCTGCGCTCTCAAGCAGGTAAGCGGCGCCGAAGTCAATCAGCTTCAGCTCCAGAGTGTCTGTGTTCACCAGGATGTTGTCAGCATGGATGTCATTGTGAAACACGCCGTGGTCTATGCAGTGCTGCACCGCCAGGACTAACTGGCGCATTAAGCTGCATGCGATCGGTTCGCTCAGTACTGACGAATCGTTGATGAACTTTCGCAGGACGATGCATGGTTGAGGGCACTCCAGAATGAGCGAGAAGATCTTGGGTCGATCAAACCACTCGTACATTTGTATGACGTACGGGCTTACTGGAGGACGCCTCAACATGAGCATCAGCGCCACTTCTGTAGGCAGAGGTGTGGAACAACCAGGCTAGAGAAAAAGACAACAAAAGCTTAGTTAGCTATACACCTTTTTCTTCAACGCGGAAGTAAGCCTATGAGCAAGACTTCCGGTTCATTAGCCGCTATAACGAGAAGAATAACAACTTGCAGTAAAACTGTTTGCACTACAAACAAGTGTGTTCATAATTAAGATAATACATTAAAATAACATGGTAAGACACACCAAATTTCAATATCAAGCAGCAAAACGAGCTGTTTTGTACAGCTAAAAATAGCTGGAATTTACAAATGGCATTTTTACGGCAAGAAAAAGGCATACATTTTACAATTGTTTAGTATTTTTTAGATATAATCAACAACCTTTCCAGCTCAAAGTTCTTTGGTGCTTCTAGGCTTTACCTTTTACTTTTATTTGTGGTGTGTTAACTACAGTAAATACAGTAAAACCCTTAAGGTGCAGTCACAATAGCAGAAATGAAGGTCCATTGTCTATTCTCTATATGTATAAAGTACAGCGAAATTTCGCAGAGAAGCAGTACATTTGTGTGTACCTTTAAATATGTTAACTAAATACATATTCTTTAATCTTTGCCAACTTACAATTTCAAGACAATGGCTGTTGTTCCATTTGCACAGTCTTTTGATGGCAACCTGCAAAGAGATGAAAAATAGAAATATTATATATTTTTTTCTCAAATTCTTCATTATGTACTTTATTTTAAACATACATCTTTGGATGGAGTGGACATGGTTCTCTACATAAGGATAATGTTCAGTGAAAGCATGTTACCTCTTGGCCGTTGGATTTTCGTATTGCCTTGAACACCTTGCCGAAGCTTCCCTTTCCTATCAAATCCTGCAGTGTGTATAAACTGTACAACGATTCTGAAAAACACAAGACGTTGCAGAATTACAGGTCTTATTTCATAGCACTGCTGGCTGTAAATAAAATCCATGTAAGGAATATGTCTCTTAAACAATGAGCAAACAATATGTACATGGTTAAAAGTGATATCAGAATTACAAAGTAAAAATAATACTTTAAAATAATAGAAGCTCACCGGTGGTTGGCTCCCAATTGGGAAGACCTGAGGCAGATGCCGGCTCAGGGAACAGCCGGATCGGTGTCAGGCACGACAGACGCTGGCTCGGGATTGGACTCCACTCTTGTCCGTCTGCAATGGAGAAACGGCTTCTTAACAGCCTTCCATGCTCTCTTGAAGAAGGCATGGATTCTGCTCCTCCTGTTGCCTCGAGTAGGAATTTCTTCATTGAAGAAAAACAGAGGAAAGTATTAGACCACATACAGTTTCTGTCCACAGATTAAACATCAAAAGGTGTCTATCTAGTGCATGTTTACATAGAAAGCAATGAGCTCAGTGGAATTCAGAAACGTGTTTTGTGTGAACGGCGCATTACAACAGCAACCCCTTACGAAAATGAACCATGGTTCCTAGTTAAACCATGGTAACCACAAATTAACCATGATTTTGCTACACTAACCATAGTTTAACCATGGTATTTGTAGTCAAATGTGGTTATACAAATGGTAATTTTTGTAACTCATCAATAAAATCTGTAACGCAAATATTTGACTACAATAATTGTCACAAAAAATATAATGCAAGTATTTCCTGACAATAAAATGTGGCTTATTTTATAATGAGATGAAAGTTAAGTTGTTTGTAATAATCTGACCTGTTGGGCTTTTCTCAGCAGAAGGATGTGAACTCAGTGTTGACTGGACAGGCTGCTGAGAGTCAGCTGGCAGTGAATCGATACTCAACTCTTCGTCGATCCACTGACAGAAGCTGTCGCAGAAGCTGATGTTATCCAGCCACGCAGCCGCTTCTGTCTCATGAACACCACCCTTCACGGACTCGGATGCTGTGCACATCTTAATGCCAAAAGTGGACAAACTCAGTGTAGACTCGATTGTTCGAGTTTGTACTCTATACGTTTCTGTCTGCACACTTTTGTAAGTAGAGTTTTTCTACCGCTCTGCAAACCCCGTTCAAGACAAGTAACAACCTTCACAAACATTCTCACTATCACCCAGTGTGACGTCATCGCGATGTTCGAACGTTCCAAAATGGAACGAGCGGAGTCTCATAGCGCATTTTTTAAAAGCGGAGTTGGAATTGTTGTTGTTTTTTGACACACCGTCGCTCTGCCATTTCTCTTGTTTTGAATTTGAATAATGTCTTCTGTTCATTATGGTTACACGTGACGCTTTACGTGAGTACACTGTTTACTTACAGCTGTAGGCTATATTTGGAGCTGTATGATAATGTTTAGATTATAACTATGTAACATACATTGCAATGCCAGGGTTGCCAGGTTTTCACAACAAAACCCGCCCAATCGCTTTTCAGGGGGGATTTTCAGTAAAAATTTGTTTTTTTTTTGGCGGGGTTTCCCTGATAAAAGTCCCATTCCAGGGCTAAAATGTCACGTTATTGGGGTCGCTTCAACCCGCGGACATGAGAAACATCTTCAAGTAGGCCAATTCCGCGGGAAAACCGCGGACTTGGCAACACTGCTGCTCGCCAGTGCGGAGTAACATTTCCGGTGGCTTCACCGCTCTGGAAGCGAAGGGAAGATTCGGTTCATTTCGTTGAGGCCACGAATCTCGGTAAGGTACGTAACTCTTGGGAACGTAATATAATTGCAAGTCAGACCAAAGGCATCCTTATGTGGCCACGAGTTTAGTAAACAAACCTTCATTATAGCAATCTAGCAGAAATGGAGATGATTAATAAAATAACATTTTATTTTAATTATATTTAATTATATTATATTATATTGCACAAGATCCGCGTGACAGCATTCAAATGAAGTTCTCATAATTTGTTTATATTAATATATAAACTGTTAAGAATACATAAAATACAGGACATTATTATTATATTTTTAAATACACTACTGATCATATATCTTCAGGAGCCACAGGTATTAGTTTAGTCTTGCCTGGTATGCATTACTTGACTCTCAAGTGCTGGTAGCTGCTAACTTGCATTTTAGGAATCACCAAGGACCACGACTTAAGCTAAAAATCGTCTTTACTGTTGAAGAAAAAAAACACCTACATCTTGGATGGCCTGAGGGTGAGTACATTTTTATTTTGGGGTGATCTATCCCTTTTAACAAGTCCTGCTGTTCATTTTCTCATTCATTCATGATTCTTCATCTAATGTGCCAATAACTTAAGCAGTCCTGCCCACTAAAAGCTGTGCTTGCTGCAGTAAACAATATAACAAAATTATGATGCTAAAATCACAATTGTACGGTGGCCGAGAAGTGCTAAACAAATCACGATTCTGAAAACAAAATAACAAATTACAAACGCAAATGCAAATCTAAAAAACAAAATAGCAATTAATTAAACACAACAACAAATCAGACAAACCGGAAGAGGTAGGTATAGTTTGAGACAGCGCCATTGGTTTGGGAATAGATTACTGACCGCTGACTGGACGAGACATCTGTCAATCAAGGTGTCCAGAACCTGAAGAAGAACAGCAGAATCAATGTAAGCATCAGCTCCAGTGGTGCAGATGGTAAATTGCATGTCATTGTCTTTTTGACGCGATCGACCCGGGTTCGATCCCGCCTTTTGCCGAACTTTCTTTTTCTCCCTTTTCAAATCTCGTATCGCATCGTAAAGGCAATTATTTTCAATAAAAATTAAGGAAATAATCAAAAAGTTGAAAATAATGTATCGGGTAGGGTTTTACACTGTTAAAATAGCAGGATTTTCTGCTATGTATACTACTTACTGCAAATAGTGGCAATTATCAGCACCTCAGTATTGTAGTACATTATAAAACAGTATGCAATAATGAGGTATTGAGTGTAAATTATCATTTTAATTCAAATTATTAAATGGATGCCACCTTATACCTAACCCTACCCGATACTTTTTCAACTGTTTGATTATTTCCTTCATTTTTATTGAAAATAATTGCCTTTACGATGCGATACGAGATTTGAAAAGGGAGAGAAAAAAAGTTCGGCAAAAGGCAGGATCGAACTCAGGTCGATCGCGTCAAAAAGACAATGACACACGATTTACCATCTGCACCACTGAAGCTGATGTTCTGTACACTTCTGGTTCTGGACACCTTGATTGACAGATGTCTCGTCCAGTCAGCGGTCAGTAATCTATTCCCAAACCAATGGCGCTGTCTCAAACTATACCTACCTCTTCCGGTTTGTCTGATTTGTCGTTGTGTTTTCTGACTTGTTATTTTGTTTTTAGATTTGCATTTGCGTTTGTAATTTGTTATTTTGTTTTCAGAATTGTGATTTGTTTAGCACTTCTCGGCCACCGTCCAATTGTCATGTTGCCCAGGTCTAGCCCAACCCATGTATTAGCATCACACAAAAACCCAATAGGATATTTTCATTTGCTTTTGGATGATTGGTTACAGATAATAAACTCTTTGACCAACAAAATCTTATGATTCTAACATGTTTTGTTCATCATGGTAATCTTCACAAATGAACACAACTTTATTAATTTTATAATTTTTTATACATTTTGAAGCCCAAATAAATTCAGCAGAAGTTAAAAAGCTAAAGTTTTCAACAACTCTTTAGTCTTTATAAAAAAATTAAAAAAAACTTTTCCTTGAAAGATTTATCTAGAATTGGACAAAAGATAGAACTGCCAAAACACATGATTTTACTAAACAAGGCTTAGTGGAATATCCATCAGTAATTGTGTTAATGATGGAAAATGTTTTGGTCAGTGCATGCTAATGTAATGACAGTTTTCTGGATATGTAAATGTAAATATGACACACATGTTAATGGAAGGCGTAAGGAGGGCTGTGTCAGCTTCAAGTCTTCACTTCTGTAGTTTTGACCTGTATTGCATCACTGTTTACAAGCAGGCAGACAGGAGCATATAGAGCAGTAGCAGATAAAGACTGTTTGCTGATAGCTGTAGGTGAAAGTTCAGTGCTTTGTGTAAGAGTTGAACTGTATTTTTCATCTGCCATCTCTTTCACGGCTCTAGCAAAAGTGTTCCAGAAATACAGAGATGAGGACGCAGCCTTTGCTCTTGGTGTTGTTGGTGTGTGTGTTCTGGCAGCACGGCAGCGCCTCCCTCATGTTCGCTGAATGCCAAGACGCCGCTGTGGTGAAGGCCGCCGAGGAGACCCTAGAGCAGATAAACGCAGACAGACAGGAAGGGTATGTCCTTTCACTCAACCGACTTTATGATGTCAAACAGGACATAAAGGTGAGTGTTGATACTAGTATATGGATGCCTTTGAATGAAAATGGTAAATGGGTCAGTGGTGAATAAACATGTCCAAAATGACAGAGAAAAAACTTGTATGAAATCTTGGAAAAAGTGAATGATAAAGGGATAATTGATCCAAAAACTAAAATTCTGTGATCATTTACTCTCTCTCAAGTTGTTTCAAACCTATATGAGTTTCTTTCTTTTGCTGAACACAAAGATGATAGTTTAAAAAATGTTGGTAACCAAGCAGTTGCTGGTAGCCTCCATAGTACAGACAAAAATAATGTTCACTGTTTGGTTACCGACATTCTTCAAAATATCATGTTTTACAGATTTGGAACAAGATGAGGATGAGCAATTTTTTTTTTTGTTTGAACTATCCCTTTAAATCAGGGGTCACCAAGTTCGGTCCTGGAGGGCCGGTGTCCTGCAGAGTTTAGCTCCAACCCTAATCAAACACACCTGAAGCAGCTAATCAAGGTCTTACTAGGTATACTTGAAACTTCCAGGCAGGTGTGTTGAGGCAAGTTGGAGCTAAACTCTGCAGGACACCGGCCCTCCAGGATCAAGTTTGATGACCCCTGCTTTAAGTAGAGTTAAAATGGTAAAATCAATTAAAAAGTTGATAGCATCTGCATCTTGTGTCTTCCATATATACAATTTTAAACTACTTTGTTTATCATTTAATTGTGTTGAATTATTTACTAATTATTAAAAAAAAAAAAATCAAACAAAAAATGTTTCCTGAATATATTTCAGTTTGTGCTGTCAAACGATTAATCACATCCAAAATAAAAGTTTTGTTTACATAATGTATGTGTGTGTACTGTGTATATTTATTATGTATATGCATGTATATATTTAAGAAAAATGTTACGTTTATATATTAAATATATTTATATATGATATAATTTATATAAATATAAATATATACATGTAAATATTTTCAAAATATATGCTGTATGCGTGTGTACTACAGCATAGTACACAGTACACACACATATATTATGTAAACAAAAACTTTTATTTTGGATGTGATTAATCGTGATTTACCTTTTGACAGCACTAATTCCATATTGATTTTATAACTTTTCAAATTGTCTGTACGTTGTTCATACATTATATTTTTTTTCCTATCTGATCCTCTTCTCGGGTTCATACATGCTGTTACACTATATTAAGCAACAAGAATGATTGATTGATGCCCATGGTGGAGGGAATTGCATGCTGCAGCATTAAAATGAACTTCTGTGTATTGAAAGTGCACCCAACACAAGATTCCAACACTAACAATTACATTCCAATAACACATAGGCTAAATAAACAGATTCCCATCAGAGCCTGAGTCCTAGTCCATCTCATGTTGACTCACAGTTGGTTCAAGGCACAGGAGACCAGAGGCATCAATCTAGTTGCTAGTGATATCTTTTTTAAACGAAAACAAACCGCACTGGAAAAACTGCAGAAAAAAGACATAATCTACTGTATATGAAAAATATAATATATGTTTTATTATTTTTTTCATTTTTATGTCCAAAAAGAGTTTAAAAGATACAGAATAAATGTAAGATGCACATATATGGAACAACTTGATGCACAACTTGTTTTTTTTTCAATATGAAAAGTATATTTACAAACATTATTACCTTTGGACCTCAGAATTGTCACATTTTCTGTTTTTCCCCCCTTAAAAAAAAAGATACAATTATCAGATTAAAAATAATAAATAAATAACATTAAACCAAATATATCGATTTATAGAACTGAAATCTGGCATGCATACTGATTTTATATTTACATGATCAAAAAAAAAATCTTATTATCAGAACATTTTAAATGTGAATAATTTCTTTTTCACCAAATATATTGTTTTTTGTAACTAAAATCTAAAAAACATGCAATCTGAATTCACGTCGCCATGTTAAAAATCCAAATATCAGATATTTTTAAAATATGAAAATGTGTACTTTTTTTTTTTTCACCAAATGCATGTTAATGTTTCTTTGGAAATGACATCTGAAAAGACATGCAACGAAGATAACATTGTAAAGCTTGGGTCATTGAGATATTATTTCATGGTAGTTTGATTAATGTCATGTTTGCTTCTAACAAAGGCAGAAGGCGTGAACCATTTACACCTGACGATAGATGTTCTGGAAACAGAATGTCATGTGATCAGCAGGAAAAACTGGAAATCCTGTGCTGTTAAGGGGATTGGCAGTCTACCGGTATGTGCTTTTCTCTGTAGACAAGTTCATCAGAACTCCAATAGTCAAATACTTGTATGCACTATAATATACTTCTGTTTGACTAAAGAGTTTACTAGAGTTTATCTAAACTATATTAGGTGTTCGGAACGTGTGATGCATCGGTTTCCCTTCAGAGCTCCATCAAAGTTGAGAATTACAACTGCACCATTCAACAAGGTGTGCTGTGACTGCATTAACTACTCTTACTTTAATGGAATTAAATGTGGTCCATTACCACATTAGTACCAATAGTTTAGTAACATCTGAGATTTTTGAAGTTTATATGGCAAGGCATTCTGGAGAGTTGCAGAAATGTGCTGCTCATGTTTTTTATCAAATGATTTAAATCACTTCTTCCAACAGAAAATGTGTCATTTGCTTTATAAAGTTACCTAAAATGTCCTTGTAGCAGTAAAGATAGTACATGTTACCACATATATTTTTGCAGCCATTTATTTGAAAGTTACTACATGCAAGAAACCTTTGGTTAGACATCTACAAACTCAATTCTAGAAATTGTAGAAATTCTATTCTAGAAAATGAAAACCTCACAAAGAAGGACACTCTGTAAAAGAGAGAATTTAACAGAGGAAAGCATGTTATTTTGGTAACTAATTCACACTGAAAGTAACTTGGATTGTAGATTTGTGGCTTTATATAATGCTTTCACCTTTGTCCATAGGTATAATACTTTTGAAAACATTCACTTTGTAAAATGCTGACTTTGCCTCACTGTTTCACAGTGGCAGCCCGAGCTATAGTAAACACTTGCCCCGACTGTCCAACTGCAGAACGCTTAGATGATCCAGTTATATCTGAGACCACAAGACTGGCCCTGCAGAAATTTAACAAGGAGAACACTTCCCCACATTTCTTTGCTCTTCTGAATATAACAGCAGCCAGCATGCAGGTATGTCAACGCCAGTAAATCGATCGATCGATTGGTCCTGTCCTGCATATATGACTGGAGATGTGTGTTGCAGTGGGTTGTGGGTCCGTCTTACTTTGTGGAGTTCACCATTCAAGAGACTGACTGCAAGAAAAGCACTGCTGATATCGAGCTCACGCAATGTAAGCTTAAGGACTCAGAGTCAGCAGTAAGAACTCATTCAGATCAAAATGAAATAAAGAAACTCTTTCAACTTGCTTTATATTGCCTTTGCTACTCAAATGTCTGTAAGTGGAGTAACCTTTCTTTCTGTTGGCTACAGCACAAGGGCTTTTGCACTGGTTCACACATCAATGCTGATGACGGGCTGGAGATGAAAGTTCCTGTTGAGGTCAAATGTGAAATATTTCAACCAATGGTGGGTGGTTTGCATTGACTAAAAGTAGACATAATAATAATTTTAACTACGTTATACAGTAGTATAACAGTAGTTCAGATTTTTTTAGTAAAAAGGAAATTTATCCAAACAAGTAGCAGCTTGTACATGTAGCTTGACAAAGGTCCACCTGACATATTTACTTTAGAGACATGAAGTTTGGTGGGACATATCTATGAGAAAACCTAACTGTGAATTGCATACACTACCATTCAAAAGTTTGTTGTCAGTAGAATTTGTTTTTGTTTTTTTGAAAGAAGTCTCTTCTGCTCACAAAGGCTGCATTTATTTGATCAATAATACAGTAAAAACAGTAATACTGTGAAATTACAGTTTAAAGGGGTCATATGATGCGATTTCAAGCTGATTGTACATAGATAAGATCCCCGAAGTTGCAAAGATTAAAGTCTCAAAACCAAAGAGATATTCTTTATAAAAGTTAAGACTCGACCACGCCCTCCTAAAACGGCTCATTCAAACACGCCCCACATGTCTACATCACGATGTGGGAAGATTTGCATAACACCGCCCAAACGTATACGCAAAGAAAGAGGGCAGGACTTTTATTCTCGCTGTAGTGTTGTTGCTGCCGCCGGCGTCATGTCCTGGAGACGCTGTGAAAGCGAAAGTACTTTGTTTGGGCTTCCAAAAGAGGACACAACTAGAAATCAGTGGTTAAGTTGTATTTACAACACTGTTCCAGAACAGTTCAACCCAAATATTAGAGTGTGTGCAGCGCAATTCACGGAGGACTGTTTCCTGAACCTGGCAGGAGAGGAGCCTTGCTTGCAGGCTTTCACAAAGACTGTTTCTATAAAGTGGGACAATTCCAGCTTTGCAAGGACCGTCTGAGCTTCTGACTCACAGTACATATGTTTCTGCTTCTGACGATTCAAACGTGAGTTTTGAGCAGTGTAGAGTAGTGCTTGTTGTTTGGCGTTTCTCCGATAACAAATGCAGACATGGTAATGTTTCCGCAGCGCGACGCGTGAAAAGACAGTATAAGTCATTATAATCAGTAATTATGTCCCCACTGGATGCAACAAATGCCTTGTTTGTAATGGGTTTTATTGTTTTTGTGTCGTCGCGCCATGACACGGCATCACAATACGGTGAGGGGCGTAACATTTCCGTCTCACGCTTGAGGTGTTCGGCCAATCACAACGCACCGGCTAGCTGGCCAATCAGAGCACACTGTAAAAATCGGTGCTTTTCTGGAAGGTGGGGCTTAGAGGAGCAACAATAATGTACAGTATGTGGAAAATAATGTGTTTTTTTAACCTTAAACCGCATAAACACATTGCATTACAACAAATACACAAAATAATGTTATTTTTTAGCAACGTCATATGACCCCTTTAAAATAACTGTTTTCTATGTGAATATATTTAAAAATAGAATTTATAGAAATGTATGTGATGCAGCGCTGAATTTTCAGCATCATTACTCCGGTCTTCAGTGTCACATCATCCTTCAGAAATCATTCTGATATGCTGATTTGCTGCTAATCATTTGATTATTCTCAGTGTTAAAAACCGTTGTGCTGCATCTTTTTTTTCTGGAAAAATTATACTTTTTTTGCATAGAAAGTTCACAAGAACAGCATTTATTTAAAATATATATAATTGGTAACATTATAAATGTCTTCACCGTCACTTTTGATCAATTGAATGCATCCTTACTGAATGAAAGTATTAATTTTTGAACCGTAGTGTATCTGCTGAAAGTTTATTTTGTCAGCGTTTAGAAGTATGCTAGCAGATGAGCTCAAAGCTAACTAAAGCTGTATAAAAGATATTGTCAGCTTGTCCATTGTTGTTAGTTTCTGATAACTTGATGAACTAAAGTTTCAAAATGGAGGATTTTTATGTACTGCTTTAAATCGGCCAGAGCAAAAAAGTATCTGAACCAATGAAAGCCCGGTTTGTGATTATTTATTTTTCTTTTGTTCTCCAGGCTGTTCAAGAAGGAGTTTTTGGATCAGTACATGTTCTCTCTCCTCCACCCGTCCAGCCTGCCCCCAGAGTCCATGCCACGGCCAGCAGCTGCCCGGGGGAGAGACGACACAACCTCGGATTGACAGAGCTGAATCTCTGATTGAAATCACTTACAACCCAGCCATCCAGTCTAAACAAGCACTACAGATGTTCACGTTTCCCAAAAGACAAATATGCTTTTCATTTTCATATTTACATTTTTCCAGTATATAGTTTTTCGCCTATGCACAGTTACATATCAATAGAGATACAGTATGTCCAACTGAAGCACACTACTGCTGGGTGAGTTTCAGAAAAAAAAAGGCATATTTCATCTTAAAAATAGAAAACAAAGTTATTTCACTGAAAATGAAGCCTGGTATTTTTTTCCTTTGCATTGCGACATTATTTTCATGACAGTTACACCTAAACCCTTTACACATTCTCATTACTGTAATGCTAAAATATGTTGTCAGCGTCAATACTGTAATTTGAAAATCAAGTATCAAAAGTAAAAAATATGGTAGTATTTAGTCATTTTTATATTGCATTTAAACTTAATTATAATTCTGCTCATAATTATGAATTCATTATTAAATTTAACAATTGAATGATTGTATTAGAATAATGAGCATAATATATTAATTGAATATTATATTTTATTGAATAGTCACAATACAACACTTATTTTTCTAAACAAATAGTTAATCAGGCTAGCTAATCAAATAGCTAAGTTTTTGTGATATTCACTCTTTAAAAAATAAATGGCTGAGGATACATACTGTATTACTTAAGAAAGCCTATAAGATTTGAATTTAATTATTATGTAGCAAAGTGGAATTGTGATTAGAAGACTATGCTAGTTGCTAGAAGACTATGCTAGATTTTGCTAGTTGCTAAATTTGGCCGATTCAATAATAAACAATGAGCAACCAATCAAAATTCAGGCTGTTTCTTCCTGTTCATCTGGAAGATATCACTTAGTTGTAGTCAGGGCCGGATTTATGCACAGGCATTCTAGGCACGTGCCTATGCTCGCTCGTCCAGGGGGGGCCCAAACACAATGAAGAGAGATATATAATATATTTTTTTTAAACTATGGGCAATCTACAACAGTAAAGAACCAAAACCCCAAAAGACATAACAACCAATAGGGTAAAAATGACAAACGGTTTCCATGTTTTCCACCTTTTTATTACAGAAATTGTGCTTTCTTTCTCCCGTTCTCATTCTCAGACACACACACACACAGACACGCACATGCGGAGACGCTGCCCTGCGAATTTATCAATAAAATAGTTTTGCAGCTGAAAAGCCACATGACATTTCTTAGTAACGAGGTTCTTGAAGCAGTTAAAGGGATAGTTCACTTTGAAATTAAAATTTGGTATCTATCAGCTTACCCCAAGGGCATCCAAGATGTAGGTGTCTTTTTTTCTTCAGTAGATCCAATTTTGATGTTTTTAGGTCAAACCGTTCTAGTCTGTCAGTCATATAATGGCAGGTATAGGTCACTGTCTCTATAAGAGGGAAAAAGAACATGCACAGAGAAATCCAAATTAAACAATTCCCCATCGTAACTACACATTGATGGCCTAAGACACGAAACGAGCGGTTTGTGTGAGAAAACGAACAGTATTTATATCGTTTTTTACCTCTTGTACACAACCATGTCCAAGTGATCTGAGTGCGCAGCTGAGTGATCAGCTAGGGCTGGACCAGAATATTAGAATATTCGTTCGGTGGGTTAGCATTCGATTTTCAATTTTGAGATTCGAATATCCTTTTTTTTTTTTGAACACCTGGCATCCCCCGCGAAACACTTCTCAACTTGTCCGCCTGGCTGAACATCTGCACCAGCAACAGACCGTTCGCCAGTGAAAGACGTTCGTGCTGACCTATAACATGCATATATGAGCCCGCTTCTATTATGAGCGTGCTTGCCGCACATCTACATTTGAAATAATGAACTTATGCGCGCAAAAGACGCGACATGTGAACGGACCCTCTGCTATGACAAAACCGAATGCGATGCATGCGTTTTCTTTCTGTCAACTGTCCCGAGATGTGAGCGAAAGTCTTGGATCAGCGACAGCGTGCAGTAGCTCTTGTAGTGCAGACGAGATACGCTGATGTGAAGCCGCATTGAGAGAGTGAAAGAGAGAAGACGCGGTCCAGCTGAATCACTCACGCTGTTTTCAAATGACTGATTTAATCTGATATTCTGTGTGGATTTATTTACTCATCTAACCTACATGCTATATTCAATAAATGTTTGCAGGAATTTCCCTCATTATAAACTCGAAAGCTGCGGGAATGAGTAAAACTATGCGATATAGCCTACACACAAATTCAGGATCTGATTAAATATAACTCTATTATACAGAGATTTGTGAAAATTCCATGACTTTTACAAAACTTTTCCAGGCCTAGAAATTGCGGTTTTAAAATTTCATAGCTTTTCCAGGTTTTTCATGACCGTACGAACCCTATAAAAGCAAATAATGCACGCTTTCAATCACTAAAGATTGGTCCTCTCCCTCCTCTAATCACATGCCGGTGTTGTGCCCATTTTCGACCCCCTGCCAAATTATTACCCCTCTCCTTGAAATCGCTATCTGATTGCCTAATCCTAACCCCTCCCCCACACCTAACCCTAGACCAACTAATACTTGGGGGGTAATAATCAGGCAGGTGTCAGAATTGGGCACAACACCGGAGTCGTTACCCCGCTTTATTCCGGGATCTCTCAATTTACAAATTAAGCACTGGGCTACCTTATTAAAAGTATTGCTCTTAACAGACCTGTGTGTTTTGTATCACTAGTGCACTGTGCGTTCTCGGAGCATTTAAGCCCTGCCCGCGTGAAGCGCACCGCTTCTGGCTCGCGCTGTTCTGTTGTTTATTAAGTTTATTAATTCTGAACATGTCGCGTGTCCATATTGCACCAAAATGCAACACTGCACTCCCTTGGGTCCGCAGCAACACACCCGTCACGCGTGAAGTCGATTGAATGGATGAACGGTTCTCGACACAATAAACATGCAAACAGACAGACAGACGCACAGAGATTCCTGCCTTTATTAGAGAAAAGAATATGTTCAGACCCCTCCTTCGAATATTCGGTGTTGATTACTACCGAAGCTTCGAAGCTCAAAAAATGGTATTCGGACCAGCCCTAGTGAGCACCCCTGCTGGTATCACTAGCACCTCTTCCAACAGCAACCTAGTTTTTCCTGGAGGTCTCCCATACAGATACTGACCAAGCTCAGCCCTGCTTAGCTTCAGTGGGCAACCAGTCTTGGGCTACAGGGTGATATGGCTGCTGGCTTTTTCTGATGATATCTCCCAAAGGTAACATGTAAAGCAGGGGTGGCAAACCCCAGTCCTGGAGAGCCGCAGCCCTGCAGAGTTCAGCTCCAACCCTAATTAAAACTTACCTGCCTGTAGCTTCCTAGTAACCATTCAGACCTTGATTAGCTTGTTCAGGTGTGATTGATTAGGGTTGAAGCAAAACTCTGCAGGGCTGCGGCTCTCCAGGACCGACGTTTGCCACCCCGGATGTAAAGCATGAAAAGCAGTGGTCCTAGTACTGAGCCTTGTGGTACTCCATACTGTACGAATTGATGTTGGTCAGAAGTATGATTTGAACCATGCCAATGCAGTTCCACTAATGTCAACATCATTTTCTAAAGAATGTTGTGGTCGATAATGTCAAACACGGCGCTAAGATCCAGTAGCACTAATAGAAAGATATAACCACAATCAGATGATAAGAGCAGGTCATTTGTAACTCTGATGAGAGCAGTCTAATTACTATGATACAGTCTAAATCCTGACTGGAAAACATCACAGATACCATTTTTTCTCAAAGAAGGAACATAGTTTTGAGGATAATACCTTTTCTAGTATCTTTGATGGAAAAGGGAGATTTGAGATCGGTCTGTAATTAACCAGTTCTCTAGAATCAAATGTGGTTTCTCCATTGTTATGATCGCCCTGGTTGACCAGGTATTACTTCCAGAGGTGGGGGCAAGTCACACATGTTCAAGTCTCAAGTCCCTACCATCAAGTCTCAAGCAAGTCTCAAGTCACAGAGCAAAAAAATCAAGCAAGTCAAGTCAAGTCAGTGTCTTACCTCAAGCAAGTCAAGTCGAGTCGAGTGGAGTCAAGTCAAAGTACCAAACAGGAACAAGTATATTTTATTTTTGCCACAACCTTATTTATTTTTCCTCAGAAAAGAACTTCCTCAATTACAATTTTTTTTTTGAATATAGATATATGAAATGAAACGACATGCTACTTTTAATTATGAAATTAAAACCGCCAACAGGTGGTGGCAAATCACTGTTTTAATGAGTGACTGAAGCGTTCATTTAACTGGATCATTTAAAACAGTTGATTCATTCATGAACAAGCGAGAATGGGTCACTAAATCACTCAACTGATTCATTCAGTAAAAGTGTTCTGTGCGTTCAGAGACTCGTGTCACAGAATGATCATAACATGAGACATGCGGCTCCATCTGCAGGGCTTTATTGATAGACAAGGTCAGAAACGAGCATGGGTCGATACACAGCAAACAGTCATTGATGAGGCAAGACAAAGAGTATTCCTAGGACAAGCGTGGGTCTTCGATCGGCGAACAGTATCCAACAGGGCAAGGCAAAGAGAGATAATCCAGGTACACTGCAATAATCCAGGCGGGGGGAAACTCAATTCGAAACAGGCAAGGCAAGACTATGACTATGACAACTAAGACAGACTCCGTAAAGTGACTATGACAACTAAGACAGACTCCGTAAAGTAACTAACAGCTAGGGTAACGATATGTGCTTACAATACTCAATCTGAATGAGGAAGTCCATGGCTTAAGTAAAGCGTGTGATGGGAATCAGCTGTGTAATCAGTGCAGTCAGCTGTGTGTGTGTCATCAGTGCAATCAGCTGCGTGTGTGTCATCAGTGCAATGGATGATGGGAGCTGTAGTCCAGGGCGAAGTGCAACAGTTAGTGTAGTGCAGGGGTCATCAAACTTGATCCTGGAGGGCCTGTGTCCTGCAGAGTTTAGCTCCAACTTGCCTCAACACACCTGCCTGGAAGTTTCAAGTATACCTAGTAAGACCTTGATTAGCTGCTTCAGGTGTGTTTGATTAGGGTTGGAGCTAAACTCTGCAGGGACACCGGCCCTCCAGGACCGAACTTGGTGACCCCTGGTGTAGTGCAAGAGTCCATGTGGTGAGCGGGTGACCTCTGGTGGTGAGTGAACAGAAGTTCATAGACCGGATTCGTGACAGACACATAACAGTTTTGCTGTGGCTGTATAACGGTTGGCAGCCGCGCTGAGATAAGAGGAAAAGCAAGTAGCATCAAAACTTTTCTGAAGAATATCAGTTCCCTTTAGCGATATACTCCAACTGAATGTATTTCGTAAAGAGTGAGCATGTGTCTGTTACAGTATTTTCTCTGTGTGCGTATCCATTCTTCTCTTTGCATCAGTATTCAGCGTGTGCCTGTGTTGTGTCCTGTTTACAGACTTTGTAATATTTCCAGACAAATTACATTTTAAAATGACTGCAGAGCAGTTTGTTTGCAAGTCTGGAATAGAGATTGGCTAAAATAAAACTAAAAACCGTTCAGATTTATTGCCGGTGGACCAGTGCTATTTTTATCACTGTTCAAATTATCCCCCGAGCCGGATTATACATGTATGTAAGGTATGATTGACACCCCTATATAAAAACGAACTCATACTAGGGCCATTTTGCTATATAGCCTATATTGGATTTTGGGTGCAAGAGAATTATCACTAATTGATAAAACACTATGATTCCATATTGTTTTTCATCATTACAAAGAGGGACGTACTTGACATTAAAGCAGAGGCAAACACCAGTGAATTTAAAGTTTGACATCGTTAGTTACAAACATGAGATTAATCATTATAATAACTTGAATTTAATGACAGACTTAAGCTGTTTTAAGACAAGTAATTAACAGGACAGCTTACATACCTTTCTTTTTGAAGTGGCGACATCCTGGCTTTGTAAATGGATAAAGCAAATATCCTTTTATTGTCAGTTTCTAAGTGTTTATAGCCAAAAGAAAACATCTGGAAGATTCTCTTACTTTCTGTATTTGGCGCGCTGTGTCTCTGTGCTTGTGCAGCGTCATGAAATGAGCAGACTCAGATCACTGGTGCCGCTGATTCGGTCTCTTTTTTAGTTTTATTTATTAATAAAAAATAATAACTTAATTACAGTTGTTATAAAGTCAAGTCCTGCCAAGTCATGAAGTTCAAGTCAAGTCCCAAGTCAAGTCAAGTCAATAATTTTCTTTATTTAGTTAAGCAAGTCACAAGTCCTTAAATTTGTGACTCGAGTCAGACTCAAGTCCCCCAGCTCTGATTACTTCATTACCGTAACTGATGTTGGTGGCCATTGTTCCAGCAGTGATGGGGCATCTATGCTCAAAGTAAGCAATAAACATTACACCATAGAAAACTCTTGATCAAATCACTGCCTGGATCCTCATAGCCAGTCAGAATTATTTATCTTCAATGATATTTACTGATAGATTGCACTTTGTAGATAACTCTTTAATAAAAACAATTGTGTGTTGTGTAGAACAATTAACAAGCAGATGTCCTCGGCATGCTGAGTTTCGAGTGCTTCAGTGAATAATGAATCATTTAGCAAACAATAAATTATTTAGTGAAGCAATTGGTTCAGTTGGTTCAAAGTTTGAAAAGACTCAGTTCTCCCAACCACACTGGCAATGAAACATAAAATGATTATTGTTGATTCACAATAACAAAACAGTAAATGAAGTATAGGCTAATTGTGTGCCATAATCCCCAGGAACCATCAGCATAACATGAAAAGTTACTGTTAGAACAAGCTGAAACGCCCTAAGATGAACTTCCTGTAAAAGAACTATGCTTGCTTGATCATGATGCAAGTCATTTAGTCTTTTTGTCCAAAAAAATAAAAATAGGCTCTAGCACCTTCCCCCATCTCTACAGAGGATACAAGATTGGTTTGTCCTGTTCTCACAGCCAGGATACAATTACAGAGTCCTAATCAAACCTTTAAACAAACGTAAACAAGTTCCACTGTATAGCAAACAGTTTATTGTTGTACTAACAAAAAATCATATTAATATGTGGATGTGCCTGTCATCTGCCATCTGAACTACACGATAGAGGCACATTCAGTACAATTAAGCACACTTATTTTCAATGGTATGTGTAATTCATGTTGCAATTTCTATATGCTTAAACAAAACAGTACACGCTAAAAAATGCTGGGTTAAATACAACCCAGCACTGGGTAAAATATGGACAAACCCAGCGATTGGGTTGTTTTTGGCCCAGCGACTGGGTTACTGCCCAGAAGGTTGGGTTAAACATTTAACGCAACTGTTGGTTGAAAACATCCTGGGTTTGTCCATATTTAACCCAGCATTTTTTAGAGTGTACATTTGTTTGAAATTAACATTTGTCCCAAGCATAATAAAGCTCACTTTATGTTGTTAAAAAAATGTGGACAAATTTTACATTTAAATTTGTAAATGCATTAACAAAACAATGAGCATATAACAAAAGCAGTATGTTAAATAACACTCAGGCTTTGCACAGTGTGTACATTAATTTGCTAGTTCTTATGACTTATTCAAGCATAAAGACAGCAGCACTTAAAGAATCTAATTAGATGTGAGGACAGATGGGAGGAGTACGATCACACTAAAGGAAACCTGAAGTCATGGAAGGAAGGAGAAACCATAGAAGTGTTGCATTATTGAAGAACAATGCTGAAGATAAAGGTGCAGAGCGAGTGAGAAGACGACAAAGCAGGTCACAGAGGAGCAGAATGGACACTCAAAATCAGGTGAGGGTCTTTTACAGATACACCTGATCAGATAAATGTCACAGTTTTAGAAATCCATTTGTGCACATTTCATTTAAACTTTATGCTTTAGAGTGCTTTATACCTGCTTATGTATGTATTCTACACAAGAATAAATAGTAATGTTCAGGTCTCTAAAAAGATCAAATAATTCCACAATGATTTTACTGATGTTATTTCATGAAGCAAACACTGATATGATACCTGTCAATCAGAGATGATCAAACATTACAATCCTCCAGATCCCACAGGTAATGTGTTGTGAATGCGCACATGAGAGGAGAACGTGGTAAATAACCTGCAGTCAGGTGGAGTTACACTGGTGTCAGTTTCCCTCACGACAGGCTTCAGTATGTTTGACATTGTTTACAGACTAAATCCACTCATGCTTTCCTTTTTCAAAGCATTTTATAATTGCAGCAATTATACTCATACTTGAGACAGTATGCATTTAAATCAATGCTACATCTCATTTTCATTTTGTTTGTTAGAGCATTTTAGACAAGAACATGGAAACAGATTGTGTGACAGATGAGCAGATGGAACGAACAGAACAGAGGTATGTAAAAGGGTGAGCATTTATTTTAACTGAAATATATATATTTTTTTTTTCAAAACAAATTTTTTGTTTTAGCTTTAATGTTTTAAAGCACTGAATATGAATAGGGACCATTTGTGGACGATTTTAAAGTAGAAATGTGAAACTTAGAATTTTATAAAAGCATTTCTGTTCATTTTTCAGTTAAAAGTTAAAATTAAACTCTTTTTTTTTTTTTTTTGGAGCTATAAAGTTTTAGTTTTACACTCTAAAAATGCTGGGTTGTTTCAACCAAACCTTTGGTCAAATGTGGACTAACCCAACTTTTGGGTTAAAAATTTAATGGAAAAATTTAAACCAACGTTAGTCCATATTTGGCCCAAATTTACGTTGAAACATCCCAGCATTCTTTAGAGTGTAGCTGTTATGTTGTCATGGCAACAGAATAGATCAGTAAAAAAAAAAGAATTGTACACTAAAATCAAGTTACCATGCGTATTGTTTGTCTCTTGTATTGTACAATATTTCCAGTATTACTGCTTAAGCCCAAATATTTATTAATATCTATCTATTTTTTTTTTATTTTTTTTTTAACTTGAGTTTGTCATGACATAGTTTGAATGATGTCTGGATTTGTGCTATACAGATACTGTAGATCTTTGTTTTCTTACAGGTCATGTTTATTTCCACCGCTGAGCTCTCATTTAGTTCAGAAACGAGAAGAATCAGCTTCAGTTACACTGAATGATCAGCAAAGAAAAATAGAAGATCAAAGATGTTTGCTGGAAGAGGTAATATGTTTTGATCAGTTTTTGAAAAACATTCAATGTTGGTTTAATAAATAAAAGAAAGTATAATTTTACTAGAAAGTCAAATGACAGAATTATTTATTTATTTTGCACTAGCTGAGAAATTTTAATTTGTATGATTGGTGTTTCTGAACTCTTGATGTCATTAAGAGACATTTAGACCATGTTAATTAGTCTGTGTTGTACAGCTGGCCCGTATAGAACAGGACTTGAAGGAAACCATTCAGAGAGAGGAGAAGAGACAACAGGAGCTGGACCAAGTAAGACAAGAAGAGAATCGGATCTGCTGGAGAAGTCTGTTGTTCCTCAGCCTCAACCAGCGTACAGCGAAGTATGAACCTGTGCCTGAACTATTCTCTCAAAAAATATAAAACAACTTTATAAGCTTTCACATGTCAAATATAAACTATAATACCTCTAATGAGCTAATGAATAGTCTGCTGTGGTGTAAATGTTTGCTACTCCAAAGTATCATAAATCATCACTATTATGCCTTTGAGCAAAATACTTAAAGGGATAGTTCACTTTGAAATTAAAATTTGGTATCTATCAGCTTACCCCAAGGGCATCCAAGATGTAGGTGTCTTTTTTTCTTCAGTAGATCCAATTTTGATGTTTTTAGGTCAAACCGTTCTAGTCTGTCAGTCATATAATGGCAGGTATAGGTCACTGTCTCTATAAGAGGGAAAAAGAACATGCACAGAGAAATCCAAATTAAACAATTCCCCATCGTAACTACACATTGATGGCCTAAGACACGAAACGAGCGGTTTGTGTGAGAAAACGAACAGTATTTATATCGTTTTTTACCTCTTGTACACAACCATGTCCAAGTGATCTGAGTGCACACACACATCCGGTGTGTGATGTGTGTGTGTGCGCGCGCTCTGGCTCACGCTTGACGGAGGGCGTGTCTGAAGCGTGGTGCTGACGCAACTTTGTGGTATTTTCCTGTTGGAAGACGCGCACTGTCATCGCTCGTGTCATTTCTGAACTGTCTACTCTAGGATAATGATGACTTCTTTTAAGCAGACCCGCTTGCTGTCATGCATTGTATTTCTATACGAGCGCTCCATGTGTCCGTTTCATTCATCTGTAACTAGCCAAACACACATGCCGCAACTCCACCCTCCTCACCCTGCGTCACTTCCACCTAACCATGTAAAAAATAACAGATCCAGGAACAGTTTATTGAGACATGACACCGGCGAGGGAAAAAAAAAGGAATCTTACTATGACGAAGGATTAGTCCATGAATAATACTTGTGCCATTCCGAAATTAAAGAGCCATCATTTTGTACCAAAAGGAATATACATAACCGTATATAATAATACTGTCAAACAATTCAAATAATTTTTTAAAGCACCACGCTTCAGACACGCCCTCCGTCAAGCGTTGGCGGCGAGCTACAGATGAATGAAACGGATACATGGAGCGCTCGTATAGAAATACAATGATGACAGCAAGCGGGTCTGCTTAAAAGAAGTCATCATTATCCTAGAGTAGACAGTTCAGAAACGACACGAGCGATGACAGTGCGCGTCTTCCAACAGGAAAATACCACGAAGTTGCGTCAGCACCACGCTTCAGACACGCCCTCCGTCAAACGTGAGCCAGAGCGCGCGCGCACACACGTCACACACCGGATGTGTGTGTGCACTCAGATCACTTGGACATGGTTGTGTACAAGAGGTAAAAAACGATATAAATACTGTTCGTTTTCTCACACAAACCGCTCGTTTCGTGTCTTAGGCCATCAATGTGTAGTTACGATGGGGAATTGTTTAATTTGGATTTCTCTGTGCATGTTCTTTTTCCCTCTTATAGAGACAGTGACCTATACCTGCCATTATATGACTGACAGACTAGAACGGTTTGACCTAAAAAACATCAAAATTGGATCTACTGAAGAAAAAAAAGACACCTACATCTTGGATGCCCTTGGGGTAAGCTGATAGATACCAAATTTTAATTTCAAAGTGAACTATCCCTTTAACACTCCTGTCTCTGTGATAAATTCATGTGGCCATGACATTATGTGCATCAATTTACACATGACACACATACATGCCTTTGTCCATGAGACCTGAAACCAAAAGATTTCCGATGATTTCTTCTCTCTGTGTTTCTTGCTTTAGGCCCTGGGTGACAAGCTACTATAAGAACATACCGATGCACATCTATTGCCTTCCAATAGAGACTGTTGTCCGAAATCAAAATAAGAAGAAGAAGAAGAAGACAAGAAGATGAGGAAATTATGCTGTTACAGCAAACAGTTACAATCTGAAAGAAAATCAGAGCATCCAGCACATCATGCAATCAAACAGACGGTGAACTCTATTAACTGCAATGATTATATGTTGCGATTAAACTTATAGCAAAATTTGGTAGTTTTGTATGTTGTTTGAGGGTTGGCATCATCTGAGGTCCTCTGAGGGGTTGGCATCATCTCTTCTCAGGTGTTCGGTCATCTCAGGTCTTCGTAAGGGCTGGATCCAGACTCCCAGATAGCAACATAATGTCGGCCCAGATCCGGCCCACATCTGGCACATGTGGAATGATGATCTGGCCCACATGTGGCGTGGAATGATGGCATTTGGGCAGACCGCTCCTGTTTGCCAGATCTGGGCCAAAAGCACGCCATAGCAATGCCACATGTCAGCCAAGAGCAAAGAAATAAACCACACTGGACCTTATCCGAGTCACAAAATCTGTGTATATTAAATATGGAGTCATCTCAGCCTTAATAAGCCCATTAACAAGCAGAATCACTGAAGGAAAGAAGAGAACAGAAAAAAAGAGACTTAACATAAACAACAACAACTGAGTGCAGCCACAGCCTTAGATGAATTCAGCTGAAGATAAAAGACATTAAATCTCTGAAGATCTCAGCAGAGGAGGATTAAATAACTCCACAAACAGCATTATCATCTTAACTTATTACTAACCAGACTGACTTTATTTCTGTTAGAGGTAGTGTTGCTTTCGTCAACGAAAATTATGACGAAATATCGTCGTCAACGAACCTTTATCACGTGACGAAAACGAGACGAGACGCAACGTAAATGCTGGTCATGTGACGATGACGATAATTAAATGTATAATGCAATATCGTTGACGAATAAAAACGAGACTAAATGTGGTTTACAAAATAAAAACTATGCTAAAATGTCTCTTCATTTTCGTTGACCAAAACGAGACGAAACGAAATGTTATAACGTTATTTCGTCTCGTTTAGTCGCGTTATTATTTTGCAGTATTTCTGTTTCATGTGACTTAACGTTACTTCAGGGGCTGTCAGGGTTGCCAGGTTTTCGCAACAAAACCCGCCCAATTGCTACTCAAAACTAGCCCAATCGCATTTCGAGGGGGGTTCCCCGGTAAAGTTCCAGGGTCTAAATATTTGGGGACTTGGCAACAGTCTGCACAGACGCAGGCGACGTCACTTCCTCAAGCCCCACTCGCTGCATTATTTAGAAGACGACAACAAACAAAGTTAAGTCTGACACAGAGAAAGAGACCGATGGCCGGCTTCATCTGACTTCAGTTTACAATCAATACAAGTAACAGACACACACATTTTATTTGCACTTTTTAGTATGTTATTGTAGCTCGAGCATTCAAGCACCTTGTTTCTCTTTGTTAAACTTGAATGTAACGTTATATATTTTTTTCTGGCATTGTCATGTGATGCTATTTTATTTTATTTTATTTATTGTTTTTATTTATTTAAATTTATGTGTGTGTACTTCTAACATGTTTGGTTGGTAAAATAAATGTTGTAAATTCAAATCAGAGTGTCTTTGGATGTATTCTTAAGTCTATAAGGTAACAATAATATAATAAGATAACCTTGTTTGAAATGGGTTTGGCTAAAAGAACATTTCGTCTGTACTGCTAGGTACTTGTACTATATTGACTGGGTTAAATTGAATTGCATTACTAAAAAGAGACTAAAATACAATTTTCATTGACTAAAACTAGACTAAATGTCATCAGTTTACGTTGACTAAAACTAGACGAAAATAGTCATCAGTTTTCGTCGACTAAAACTAGACTAAATGTCATCAGTTTTCATTGACTAAAACTAGACGAAAATAGTCATGGATAATTCTGACTAAAATAAGACTAAAATGCTCAGACTTTTAGTTGACTAAAACTTGACTAGACTAAAAAGAGTATGAACGTGACTAAAACTAATAAAAACTAAAATGAGAGCTTCACACAAAGACTAGACTAAAACTAAAATGAAAACAGGCCGCCAAAAACAACACTAGTTAGAGGTCTACAGAAGTTCTTATTGAGAATTAACAGGGTTTTAAGTGTAATTTGAAGTCACCATAATGTCGAATAGTGTTTACCATCGGTTGGTCTCTGAGTGAGAATTATATGAATGAATGTATGGAGATATTTATATAGCATTTTATTGTGTATTTTTGTGCACCCAAAGCGCTTTACAGTCATGAGGGGGGTCTCTCCTCAACCACCACCAGTGTGCAGCATCCACTTGGATAATGCGACGGCAGCCACAGCACAACGGCGCCAGTGCGCTCACCACACACAATATAAACACTTGAAGTGTTAGTTTAACACCAGTTTTTTTTTTTACTGTGGCTGAATTGTTATTTTTTAGTTGGCTCAACCTTTACTGAACTAGTTTTATAGTCTGTTCAACTAAAATGTTTGATTGGTTGAACATTTAGAAAACTACAGCAAATTATGTAAATTAATATTTAAAGATTTGCTCCATGTGTTTCATGTTACCTTAACTATGATTTATTATTTGGGCATCATAAGAAATTGCTGTGGAACTATTTATTACATTTTATACTGAGTTTAAGAAAATCATTAACTATCAATCGGTAAAAACACACACATTATACACATAATAGCCTTTATTTAATAACAATCACAGTAAATTTCCCGGTGTTAAATCAACACCGCTCGGTGTTCATATGGGAACCACCAGCAGGGTGTTAAAAGTTACACAGAAGCAGTGTTAGAGTTAATTATGTAATTAAGTGGTTAATTAAGTGATTATTGTTTGATTATTGAAGACTCCTGATGATAACAAGCAGAATCACTGAATAAAAGAGAAACACAAGAACTACACCTGACCATACCCTTAGATGAAGTCAACTGAAAATACATGAAATCTCTCTTATTACAAACCAGACTGATTTTATTCCTCTCATTGGTCTACAGTTCTGAAAATTAACAGATTTAGATGTTGTTTTATTGAAAATGTTTGGTTATTTAGTTGGGCAGTTTGACTCTTGGTTCTTTTGTTAAGTTTGTGGTCTTTATAACAGTGTTTATGAAAACATAATTTGTTACAAAGGAAACCATAAACAAGAGTGATCAGATGATATGGTTTACACCAGGGATCTCCAACCCTGCTCCTGGAGAGCTACCATCCTGCAGACTTCAGTTCCAACCCTGCGGCAACACACCTGTCTGTAATTATCAAGTAGCACTGAACACCTTGATTAGCTATTAGCAATTAACAGGGTTTTAAGTCTAATTTGAAGTCACCATAACGTCGATTAGTGTTTACCATCGGTTGGTCTCTGAGTGAGAATTATATGAATGAATGTATGGAGATATTTATATAGCACTTTATTGTGTATTTTTGTGCACCCAAAGCGCTTTACAGTCATGAGGGGGGTCTCTCCTCAACCACCACCAGTGTGCACTTAATTATTTCACTAACTTTAATTCTGCTTCGGTGTTCAATTTAACTCTGTGGATAATTAATTTAACAGTTTTTTTTTTTTTTTTTTTTTTTTTTTTGTTTGTTTGTTTAATGAGTTTGATTTGTGTATATATATATATATATATATATATATATATTTTTTTTTTTTTTTTTTTTTTTTTTTTTTTAATTGGTAATATTGTAGCAGAAAATAATTACATACTAGGCACTGTTAAAATATTCCATTTATATCCTGTAGGGGAAGAAAGTGGTGAGGAAGTTGAAACTGACAGAGAGTCATGATGAGTTTGATATGTTATAGAGTGCTGCCTTTATATATTCAGTTTAACAGCTGTCATAGTGTCTGCGCCGACAGCCTTGTGGGTGAGTCCCAGCTCAATAACCTTTCCTGAAAGGTTTTTTAAAGGTTTTTTTGAAAACTTAATTTCCTCCTTGTCGGGTGACCCATGAAAGTGAAACTATTATAGAAGGATTCATTTTGTCATATGAGGAAGTAAACAACATTAAGAGAGAAAAACAGTGAGTATCACTATTTCAGTGTCGTTTTGGACAGCCAAAATCAGTCCAGACTGGTTTAAAGTGAAGTAGAACTATAAGCTGTATCAGATATGTTTACAGGTTTTTATTTTTATTGCTAACGAGCACTGTTCAATGCTAAAGCCACATTTTCATAACATTCAGCGAAACAGAAGTCTATGCAGACCAAACTGAATCATTTTTCACTGCTTTCACACAAAATGCATTCACTGAACACATTTTCAAAAATCCATGAGCACTTTTGTCATTCATACTTCACCACCTGCAAAATTATATTTGTAGCACATGTTTCAAATGCTAACACACTGCTTTCAAAACTGATAAAAGCATATTGAAATCAGAACGATGGCAAATTCTGTCCATTTCTGCAGGAATTATGTAAGCAATAAGGTACGAGAGGCCGTGCTGTATCGTGAATAAATCACGGCTAATGGACGTTTGTAAGGCACGACGTGAAGCGGAGTACCTACAACCCCTTCAGCTGTGATTTATTCATGATACATCACGGCCTCTCATACCTTATTGCTTACTTATAAAATGGTTAGTTCTATTCTCGATTCTAATTGGTCAGCAGCTGTGTTTTTTTCACGATACAGCATGGCTATACTATCCGTTTTATAAATTGAAATATACAATTTTAGCAGGATATTTACTATGAAATTAAATAATACTTATTCCATACATAACTAACTGTAATTTCAACTGAAAGCCAACCCAGGTGTCCTATTTTTAGTTTTTATTGGTGGGGAAAAAAAGAGTGGCAGAGAGAGGGAGTACTATAGAACCCTCGCAGTACATCCATCCAACCATCTCTTCCATACATTTTCCAAAGCACTTGTCCTATGTAGGGTCATGGGGAGGCTGGAGGCTTTCCTGGGTCATAGGCAGGAAAACACCCTGGACAGATGGAGAGTCTATCACAGGGATGACAAACACACACACACACACACACACACACAGTCTCCACTTTTAATTTTTTTAATTTTTTTTTCACGAATACATTTTGTAAATGTTGATGTTTTGTTGTTGTTGTTTTTATTGATTTTTTTTTTGCTTGAGTTATCTGAGCTTTTTTCCCTATATCTTTTGGTATATAAATATATAGGGAGAAAAATGCAGTTTTTCTCATTCATTCTTTGTGCTGTAATACAGTCAGTAAAATAAAAAGATGTTCTTCTCATTGTATAACGAAATACTTGTGAAAAATAAATTCAAACTTCAAAGATACAGTAAAAGTTCATAATTTATGCAATGTTCCATATTGTTTGTGATTTTAAGGTCAATGGGTTATGAATGAGAATTGTGGTCGGTGTTATGGTGGAACAAGCTTACTCTGAGACATACATTAAGTGCTTTGTTGGTCTGAGTGAGTTTTGGAAGTGAGATGAACTGTTTGGCCAAGATTCATGTTCGTAATGTAGACTGTGTGAACAGTTTAGAAAATGTGGCTTCAGTATTGAACAATGCGTGTTAGCAAAAACTGTAAACAACATAAAGAGGTTAAAACACAAAGTCTGTAAATCGTCAGATTCCACCTTTACTTTCATTTAACACAGTGCTTGTCTGAATTTGTTATGCTGTTTGTGAAAAATTTGATTCTGTGTAAATAATTTCAGGTTAAAATTGTTTTTCATGTGTGCAGGTCATTGGGGACTAAATGTTTTGAGTCAGAGGAGGATTTGAGAAAATTAATTGCTGAGATGTTTCATAACTCACTCTGTGGACCAACATCTAAATCTGCTGTTAGATGAAACCAAAGCCTTCAGAATGAATCTCTCTGAAGAACATGAAATAAACATAAAGACAGTCAAGAGGTGAGAAAACTATAAATGTTTCACACATTTAAAGTTCAGAAACAATAAATGCATAGTATAACAGCATTTTCATTTATAGTCTGATTCAGAGGGGTGAATCAGATTTACCTGAACACAGCAATGTGTCTGTGAGGAAAAATCTTTCAGATCTCTGCAGTGAAGAAAACTCTTCTGTTGAGCGCAGGTGAGATATTATGAGTTTCATATATACTGCAGGTGTGGTGTATTATGGACATTGTCACCTGGGGGCTGTTTCATAAAAGACGCTGAGAAAAGTGGGGATTAAAGTCCAAAACCTGAAATGAGTCAAGATAATTTGATGTGCACACTTATTCTCAAGCAGCCCCTAATGTCGATCATGGATCAAATCGATCCACCATGGCAAACAGCGAATATATTTGTGCTGTTTAATGCATTTGAGACGTTGTGTTTTCCCCAGTGCATAATGGACACACATGTCACGGTTAGATTCTTCATCTGTAAATATTAGAAAGTCATGAAATATATCAATTTTGCTGTCAGGAGTGGGCGAGGCTTAAGCCGGGCTCACACTGTGCGATTTTTTTAAAGTCCTTTAGGATTGTACTTGTCAGACTGTATGAACATGATGATCATGTCACACTATGGGATCTCAGTTGTCATTAATGTCAGACTGTACGACAGTCAAGACGAGTTAAAAACAGGTGCGCGCAAGACTGCGAACTGCATTGCACACGGGACCGAACTGTTATCATGAAAAGTATATGAACGGCGGCAATACCGGCGTATTTAAGAAGTAGGTCGTAGGGGTAGTCACACTGCAGGACTGTGCGCCAAATCTTCTGACACTGCCAGAATTTCGTCGGAGGTGAAATTTGATCGCAACAGCCATTAATCGGCTGTCGGTGAACATGTCAAACCAGCGATCAAAGAATACAGATTTTAGCCTAGGATTATAGGAATCTTTTAGGATTTAAAAAATGTGTCTCAGACGACCAAATCGTGGCCAAAATCGCACAGTGTGAGCCGGGCTTAATTTCACCTCAGACGAAATTCTGGCAGTGTCAGGAAGATTTGGCGAACAGTCCTGCAGTGTGACGACCCCTACGATGAATGTCAAACTGTCTCCGTTTTTCAAGACAAGCTATGAGCAGAATTAATGCTAGAGAATTATTCTATCAGCCATAAACTCCGGCGCTCCTGTCCTCCGCTCACGGAATTCATCTGATATGTTGCCTTTTCTATATAAACACTGTTTTCATGTGGGTGTGTAGAGCTGCAAACACTATTCTTCTTAAATACGTCGGTATTGCCGCCGTTCATATACTTTTCATGATAGCCAACAGTTCGGTCCCGTGTGCAATGCAGTTCGCAGTCACTGGACGTGTCCGGACAAGTTTTCTTGCGCGCACCTGTTTTTAACTCGTCTTGACTGTCCTACAGTCTGACATTAATGACAACTGAGATCCCATAGTGTGACATGATCATCATGTTCGTACAGTCTGACAAGTACAATCCTAAAGGACTTTAAAAAAATCGCACAGTGTGAGCCCGGCTTTACTCTTGTGAACGAGTGCTGCTGCCCGCTAAACAGACGGAACGCAACAGAATGATTTTGAGTAAAATATAAATTTTTCTAAAATATTTGTTGTTGGACATTAAATGTGACACATGTAGAATTTTAATCATATATATAAGTGTATTTTTTTTATGATAGCAGTAACTGAAAAACAAATGTAAGCTGGATAATACAGCCCCAATTGCTAGCTCAGATGAGTTGGTGTATTCCTCTTAAAATGTAGTCTGTTTTCTATCATTTATTTTCATTTTTAATTCAGTGATTTTAACTTTTAATTTAGTGTTATTAATGCTTTAAAGAGCAATTTTAGATTGTAATGTTTTAATGTTCTGCTAATAACCAGCTCAGCTTAGTTTAGCCTGACAGTTAGTCTGCTTAGTTTCCCAGCATAAGCTGCCAGAGTGACTGAGCTTGAGCTGTTAAATTTGCTTTATGAAAACAAATCAAGTGACAATAAGTCAGACTAACTGAAATAACCCTGGCTTATTTGGTAAACTTGTTTTATGAAACAGCCCCCTGGTGTCTCTGTTGCTGATGGATGTTTCTGTGTCAGTCTGTATCTATATGTGTGTATTGGTCTATTTTATTCTATAATGCATGACTGAAAAGTGCACATATTTACAGAAAGACAACGCTTTAATCTTTTCATTTCAATAATTCAGAATTTCCTGACAAATAATTAATTAAAGGGAGGTTGAAACGGTCTGAGCAGTGTGAGATTTTCAGAAACTGTTTGTATTGCTGTTGTGTTTCAGTCTGTGTGAGAATGAATCTCCCGAACCCAGCTGTGTGTCCATGAAGAGTGACTGGTCAATGGATCGTCCAATTAAATTCAGCCCGGGAGAATCATCTGCTGATCTGAGGTGTTGTTCAGCTTAAATTATAATAAATATATGTTATTTATTAATTTACTGATGTGTATTAAATGCAAAAATACATAATTACAAATATATGCAATATTTGTCAAAACAGTATTTTGCAATATTTGATTGACAGTCAACAACCTAAAGAATCAGAATCATCTACAGAAAAGAAGAACTTGGACTCCATTTTCAAGGTTGGTTTTGTGTGTGTGAGTGTGAGTGTGAGTGTGTGTGTGTGTGTGTGTGTGTGTGTGTGTGTGTGTGTGTGTGTGTGTGAGAGAGAGAGTGTGAGAGCGAGAGAGAGAGAGTATGTCTTCACAAGAATTGTAATACCCTATTTTGGAACTTATGAAACAGGAGGAAAGCATCTTATTAATCATAATAAAGTTTTTTGTTGTTGTTATTGATGTTTTGAAAATGTAATAAAGCAGATTGTGTTCTGCAGGGGCTTGGTTTAGGGGTAGTGTTAGGGAATGCAATATACAGTTTGTACAGTATTAAAAAAAAAGTCCCAATAAAACATATGTGTGTATGTGTCCCAACATAACAGTCCTCTGAGAAGAAGTATTACGAAATATATATATTTTTTTAATCTGTGAAATCCAACAATTGTGCATCATCACACCTACTCACCCTCACATTTAATTTCCAAGCCATCTTATACACACAGGTGCATCTCAATAAATTAGAATGTCGTGGAAAAGTTCATTTATTTCAGTAATTCAACTCAAATTGTGAAACTCGTGTATTAAATAAATTCAATGCACACAGACTGAAGTAGTTTAAATCTTTGGTTCTTTTAATTGTGATGATTTAGGCTCACATTTAACAAAAACCCACCAATTCATCTCAACAAATTAGAATATGGTTACATGCCAATCAGCTAATCAACTCAAAACATCTGCAAAGGTTTCCTGAGTCTTCAAAATGGTCTCTTAGTTTGGTTCACTAGGCTACACAATCATGGGGAAGACTGTTGATCTGACAGTTGTCCAGAAGACAATCATTGACACCCTTCACAAGGAGGGTAAGCCACAAACATTAATTGCCAAAGAAGCTGGCTGTTCATAGAGTGCTGTATCCAAGCATGTTAACAGAAAGTTGAGTGGAAGGAAAAAGTGTGGAAGAAAAAGATGCACAACCAACCGAGAGAAGCGCAGCCTTATGAGGATTGTCAAGCAAAATCGATTCAAGAATTTGGGTGAACTTCACAAGGAATGGACTGAGGCTGGCGTCAAGGCATCAAGAGCCACCACACACAGACGTGTCAAGGAATTTGGCTACAGTTGTCGTATTCCTCTTGTTAAGCCACTCCTGAACCACAGACAACGTCAGAGGCGTCTTACCTGGGCTAAGGAGAAGAACTGGACTGTTGCCCAGTGGTCCAAAGTCCTCTTTTCAGATGAGAGCAAGTTTTGTATTTCATTTGGAAACCAAGGTCCTAGAGTCTGGAGGAAGGGTGGAGAAGCTCATAGCCCAAGTTGCATGAAGTCCAGTGTTAAGTTTCCACAGTCTGTGATGATTTGGGGTGCAATGTCATCTGCTGGTGTTGGTCCATTGTGTTTTTTGAAAACCAACGTCACTGCACCCGTATACCAATAAATTTTGGAGCATTTCATGCTTCCTTCTGCTGACCAGCTTTTTAAAGATGCTGATTTCATTTTCCAGCAGGATTTGGCACCTGCCCACACTGCCAAAAGCACCAAAAGTTGGTTAAATGACCATGGTGTTGGTGTGCTTGACTGGCCAGCAAACTCACCAGACCTGAACCCCATTGAGAATCTATGGGGTATTGTCAAGAGGAAAATGAGAAACAAGAGACCAAAAAATGCTGATGAGCTGAAGGCCACTGCCAAAGAAACCTGGGCTTCCATACCACCTCAGCAGTGCCACAAACTGATCACCTCCATGCCACGCCGAATTGAGGCAGTAATTAAAGCAAAAGGAGCCCCTACCATGTATTGAGTACATATCCAGTAAATGAACATACTTTCCAGAAGGCCAACAATTCTTCTAAAAATATTTTTTTTATTGGCCTTATGAAGTATTCTAATTTGTTGAGATAGTGAATTGGTGGGTTTTTGTTAAATGTGAGCCTATATCATCACAATTAAAAGAGCCAAAGACTTAAACTACTTCAGTCTGTTTGCATTGAATTTATTTAATACACGAGTTTCACAATTTGAGTTGAATTACTGAAATAAATGAACTTTTCCACGACATTCTAATTTATTGAGATGCACCTGTATAAAGTAATATGTAGACCAATACAAAGCTGATCAATGTCCACTAAAATAGAAAAGCTGAATCCATATGTAACCTGACTGCTGCACAAATATGAACATCATTCTAGCAATGCAGCCAGTCAGTCCAACTCCCTCTTTTAACCTCAGTATCTCTTTAGACGCTGATGTCTGAGGATTCACTGGAAGTTAGCAACAGTTGTGATATAATTAATTGATGTCTGTTTTACAAATAAATTCAGTTTTGACCCTTGTGTATTGATCCTTTGGTTCACCCTTCAAGTAACTGAATGTTTGTTCATTGTTTGAATATTCATTATTTCAGGTGCTTGAGCAGAAAATCATCTCTGTAATGAAGACTGAGCTGGAAAGTTTTAGAAGACTGTTGAGTCCAGATTACCCAGAATGCTTTGAAAGAGACCATTATAATGATGAGGGTCATAACAGAGTCAGAGAGGGGCTTCTGAAGATCACACTGTTCATCCTGAGGAAGATGAACCAGACAGACCTCGCTAACAAACTACAGACCAGTAAGAGCTCTGTATCAGCTGATTATAGCCTGCCAAGAACCTTAAACAATGCGTAATATGAAACATCAAACATAAAAATACATTTCTAAAACATTGCGTGTCATCTTATGCATATAATCAGAAACAAATTAAATTAAATAAACATGTGTTAACTATTTGTTTTATTCACTATTGTTCAGTTCATTTGTTATTAGTAAATAACAATTATTTCCTTTGCTCAGAACTGATGCCTGTGTATCAACAAAAACTCAAATCCAGACTACAGGATAAATATCAGAGAATCAATGAAGGGATGTCTAATCATGGAGACTCAACACGTCTGAATGAGATCTACACAGAGCTCTACATCACAGAGGGAGGCAGTGGAGAGGTCAATAATGAACATGAGGTGAGACAGATTGAGACAGTGTCCAGGAGACCAGAGACACAGGAGACACCAATCAACTGCAATGACATATTTAAACCCTCACCTGGACAAGACAAACCCATCAGAACTGTGCTGACTAAAGGAGTCGCTGGAATTGGAAAAACAGTCTCTGTGCAGAAGTTCATTCTGGACTGGTCTGAAGGAAAAGCAAATCAGGACGTTCATTTCATATTTCCACTTCCGTTCAGGGAGCTGAATCTGATACAGAAGAATCTCAGTCTTGTGGATCTTCTAAACCACCTTCACACAGAAACCAAAGAAATTAAATCAACAGATTATGATGACTACAAAGTCATGTTCATATTTGATGGTCTGGATGAGTGTCGACTTCCTCTAGATTTCCAAAACAATCGGAGCTTGACTGATGTAACAGAATCAGCCTCAGTGGATGTGCTGCTGACCAACCTCATCAAGAGGAATTTCCTTCCTTCTGCTCTCCTCTGGATCACCTCTCGACCAGCAGCAGCCTATAAGATCCCTCCTGAGTGTGTTAGCCAGGTCACAGAGGTACGAGGATTCAACGACCCTCAGAAGGAGGAATATTTCAGGAAGAGAATAAATGATCAGAGTCTGGCTGAGAGGATTGTCACACACATCCGATCATCAAGAAGTCTGTTCATCATGTGTCACATCCCAGTCTTCTGCTGGATTTCAGCCACTGTTCTCGAGAGGATGATGGGTAAAGCAGAGAGTGCAGAGATTCCCAAGACTCTCACACAAATGTTCACACACTTCCTGATCTTTCAGACCAAACTGAAGACACAAAAGTATTATGGTAAATATGAAATCAATTCTCATCAGGTTGGAAAGACTATTCTGTCTCTAGGAAAACTGGCTTTTGAACAGCTGGAAAAAGGGAACCTGATCTTCTATGAGGAGGACCTGAAAGAGAGCGGCATTGATGTCAGAGAAGTGTCCGTGTACTCAGGAGTTTGTACCCAGATCTTCAGAGAGGAGTCTGGACTGCAGCTGGGGAAGGTGTACAGCTTTGTTCATCTGAGCATTCAGGAGTTTCTTGCTGCTTTATTCAAGCTGCTGTCCTTTTCTGAACAAAACACAGGACTGAAGAATGAGTTCAGATCACCAATGGCCAGTTTACTGAAGGGAGAGGTGGACAAGGCCTTACAGAGTGAGAACGGACACTTGGACCTTTTCCTCCGATTCCTTCTAGGTCTCTCACTAGAGTCTAATCAGACTCTCTTACAAGGCCTCCTGAGAAAGACAGTAAGCAGCTCTGATATAAATCAGGAAACAGCTGAATACATCAAACAGAAGATCAGGGAGAATCCCTCTCCAGAGAAATCCATCAATCTGTTCCACTGTCTGAATGAACTGGATGATCGTTCACTGGAGCAGGAGGTACAAACATACCTGAGCAGAGCAGGTGCCCGTCGCCTCTCTGGAGTCAGACTCTCTCCTGCTCAGTGGTCGGCTCTGGTGTTTATGCTGTTGAACTCAGAAGAAGAGCTGGATGAGTTTAAACTGAATAAATATGATCCATCAGAAGAATGTCTCCTGAGGCTGCTGCCAGTAATCAAAGCATCTAGAAAGGCTGAGTGAGTATTTTACAGTAGGCCTGTGTTTCTCTACACTGTTTCTGTATATTTTGAGGCCTTTCTTATTTGACACACTCAGATAACATCATAGAATGCTCTGCTAATGACCTGATGTGTTGAATCAAGCCTGTTTGATAAGAGAGATACATCTAAACTGTGCAAATCTGAGGTGATTTCAAGAACAGGGTTGTAAATACACTGATATTAAAAATATTAGATTAGGATCATCATAATTCACTGAAAAGTTACATTCAGGTTTGTTGAAATATATTAAATGAAAATAATTCAAATTGAATCTAATAATTAAGTATAATAGTTCCGTTCCATTTAAACTATTAGATCCAATTAAACTATTAGATAAAAATTTTCTTAGTAAAACTGTGGAAGAGGTAAAAGGTTTCCCAGATAGCAACATATTGTCGGCCCACATCTGGCACATGAGGAATGATGATCTGGCCCACATGTGGTGTGGAATGATGGCACTTGGGTGGACCGCTCCTGTTTGCCAGATCTTGGCCAAAAGCAGGCCATAGCAATGCCACATGTCAGCCAAGAGCAAAGAAATAAACCATACCGGACCTTATCTGATCCACAAAATCTTCATAAATTATTTATAGAGTCCTCTCAGCTTGTCTAAGCTTGATAACAAACAAAATCACTGAAGGAAAGAAGAGAACTGAAAAAAAGAGACAAACAGAAACTCAAAAACTACAACTGACTGCAGGCACAGCCTTAGATGAATTCAGCTGAAGATAAAAGACATTAAATCTCTGAAGATCTCAGCAGAGGAGGATTAAACAACTCCACAAACAGCATCACCAGCTTCACTTATTACTAACCAGACTGACTTTATTCTGTTAGAGGTCTACAGAAGTTCTTATTGAGAATTAACAGGGGTTTAAATCTAATGGTCGTTTCATTTGAGGTCACCATAATGGTGATTGGTGTCCTGTCTGCCAAACCCACTGATTCTTTTCAGCCACCATCTTTGTCCAGTTGTTTAGCTGAAATTAAAGATTGGCTTTAAGCCAACTTAAATAAGCAATCTGGTCAATTAGACTCAGCCTAAACGGCAAGTCCACAAACCATCTGATGAAAAAAAAACTGTACAGCACTCACAGTTGTTGGTAAGGACTCCAGTTGGTGCATCAGTTGTAATTTGACTATCTTCATGGACTTTTGACAGTTATATATAAGTGTTTGTACAGCACAGGTTGATCTTTGGTTGTCCAATCAGCGGAAAGGTGTGTTTCATGTCTTCCTACATGTGGAAATCAAATATTATCAATTTTCTATCCAAAAATGAATAAATTGACAAATCAAGCTAAATTTAGTTTTTAATCAAATAAAAAAATAGCTGTTTTCTAATTTTTCTGCTTTCAATATTAAATCAGGGGGAAAAATTATTACAATGTACACGGCCTGTACCACTCCACTATAAGCATGCTGAATACATATTAAAAAACAAAATCTTCTTCAATAAGTAAGGTTAAGATCCAAGTTTTGGGAATATGTGTGAGTCCTATTTGATGAGTAAAATCTGAAGTCATTTCAGGTTGAGTCTCAAGTCTATTATGGGACTTGAGTCTGAGTCACTCTCAGTGCCTGGTTTGATAATTGATAATGTATAATGTGTGTTTTTCAGCTAAAATTGTATAAGAAAACAATTACATTAGACACATGAGTCAAGCACTATTAACTAATCTTTAATTTTTCTGTATATTCTCTGCAGTCTTTCCAACTGTCATATTACACAGAAAGGCTGTGCTGCTCTGATTTCAGCTCTGAGATCAAACCCCTCACACCTGAGAGAACTGGATCTGAACAATAATAATCCAGGAGACTCAGGTGTGAAGCTACTCTCTGCTTTACTGGAGGATCCACACTGTAAACTGGAGAAACTACAGTGAGTGTAGTCATATTTTATTGAATAGTTTTTACCTGTAATGAGAAATATTGATTTGAAACTTTTAACTCCTTAAACTGAACATTGAAAGTAAAGGAGAAATTGAGTATGAACACAGCAAAACCACCAGTGTTAAATGAACTCATCAGAGTTAAAGTTTGTGGTCAATGTTTACTTTAGTTGGGCTCTTGACCCGTGACTTTTTAAAAAATATATTTTTTTTTATTTAAAATTTCTCTTTTATTTTTTTAAAGGTCACATATTGTACTCTTTTCTGGAGTTTTATCTTAGGGTTGAAAGTCCTTAAGAATATATATTTGTGGTATCCAGTGGGGGAAAACATTTTTTGATCCCCTGCTGATTTTGTACATTTGCCCACTGACAAAGAAATGATCAGTCTATAATTTTAATGGTAGCTTTATTTCAACAGTGAGAGGCAGAATAACAAAAAAAATAAAAATAAACTGATTTGCATTTTAATGAGTGAAATAAGTATTTGATCCCCTATCAATCAGCAAGATTTCTGGCTCCCAGGTGTCTTTTATACAGGTAACGAGCTGAGATTAGGAGCACTCTCTTAAAGGGAGTGCTTCTAATCTCAGTTTGTTACCTGTATAAAAGACACCTGTCCACAGAAGCAATCAATAAATCAATCAGATTCCAAACTCTCCACCATGACCAAGACCAAAGAGCTGTCCAAGGATGTCAGGGACAAGATTGTAAACCTACACAAGGCTGGAATGGGCTACAAGACCATTGCCAAGGAGCTTGGTGAGAAAGTGACAACAGTTAGTGCGATTATTCGCAAATGGAAGAAACACAAAATAACTGTCAATTTTTCTCGGTCTGGGGCTCCATGCAAGATCTCACCTCGTGGAGTTTCAATGATCATGAGAATGGTGAGATATCAGCCCAGAACTACACGGGAGGATCTTGTCAATGATCTCAAGGCAGCTGGGACCATAGTCACCAAGAAAACAATTGGTAACACTATGCCGTGAAGGATTGAAATTCTGCAGCACTCGCAAGGTCCCCCTGCTCAAGAAAGCACATGTATAGGCCCGTCTGAAGTTTGCCAATGATTCAGAGGAGAACTGGGTGAAAGTGTTGTGGTCAGATGAGACCAAAATCGAGCTCTTTGGCATCAACTCAACTCGCCGTGTTTGGAGGAGGAGGAATGCTGCCTATGACCCCGAGAACACCATCCCCACTGTCAAACATGGAGGTGGAAACATTATGCTTTGGGGTGTTTTTCTGCTAAGGGGACAGGACAACTGCACCGCATCAAAGGGACGATGGACGGGGCCATGTACCGTCAGGGCCAGGGCATTGAAAATGGGTCGTGGATCAGTATTCCAGCATGACAATGACCCAAAACACATGGCCAAGGCAACAAAGGAGTGGCTCAAGAAGAAGCACATTAAGGTCCTGGAGTGGCCAAGCCAGTCCCCAGACCTTAATCCCATGGAAAATCTGTGGAGGGAGCTGAAGGTTCGAGTTAATGAATTGGAGAGGATCTGCAAAGAGGAGAGGGACAAAATCCCTCCTGAGATGTGTGCAAAACTGGTGGCCAACTACAAGAAACGTCTGACATCTGTGATTGCCAAGAAGTGTTTTGCCACCAAGTACTAAGCCATGTTTTGCAAAGGGGTCAAATACTTAGTTCACTCATTAAAATGCAAATAAATTTATAACTTTTCTGAAATGCATTTTTTTGGATTTATTATTTATTCTCTCTCTCACTGTTTAAATAAACCTACCATTAAAATTATAGACTGATCATTTCCTTGACAGTGGGCAAACGTACAAAATCAGCAGGGGATCAAATTATTTTTTTCCCCACTGTTAGTACCAAAAACCATCTCAATATATTTTTACAGCTCCTCTCTCAGGAGCTCTGCTAAGAACAGGTCGATTTTGGCCTGTCTAATTAATATTCATGAGCCTCTCTTCTGATTGGCCTGTTGTTTTCTGAGTGACGCACGGCCAGGCCAACCACAGGTAACTATGGTCATGTAGGGCCGACGTCACAATTATGTCATGTTTAGCTGGAGGCAAAACAAAGGGAAAACTGGAAGCGGCCCATTCAAGCCAGTGCAGATTCGGCTACATAAGGAGCTTAAAATATCATCTTGTTGTGATGTTGGGTGCCAGAATCGACGTAATACAGCCTCAAATTAGAAATCTGATCACAGACCTGCTAACACTGCCTGACAAAAAAACGATGACAGCTGTGGTTAAACACGATAAAATGAGCGGACTGGACAGAAACAATCGTCAAAAATGCTTGCGTTTGAAGGGCACACTTCTAATCAGAAAAGGTTCAATAAAGTATAGTCTTTTGTTGTTATGGGTGCGTCTAAAGATTTCTTGCATCTCACGACTATGTTGTGTATGAAATAATGTCTGTGTGCATGTGTGTAAAACAACAAACTGATGATTTATATATATATAATCATTTTTAATTGTATATACATTGTTGTGATTAATTGTGGCTGGAATAATCAGAATCAGACTGAGCTTTATTGGCCAGGTATGTTTACACATATGAGGAATTTGTTATAGTGACAGCTAATAATGTAGCTGTAAAAATAGTTGCCTGTTGAAATTGAAATGTATATACATCTTCATCATGACTAGATAGACACGGTGAGTTTGTCTTTAGTATACACGTTAGATGTGATCCACCTCATAGTAACAATCCTGTAAGATCGTCCATCCTTTGAGTGAGAGTATAACGTTACAGGTTGGCCGATCTGGTTTCGTCCGTTAAAGTTAACCTTTTCGACATGTTTCCGTGTTGTTGTTTCTCAGCAATGGCATGGACGCAATGTTGTTTGGGGGTTTGGCAAAAGGAGGGTAGGAGGGTGGGACGGTGGGATGTTGGGCAGTGACTGAGTATTTCGGACGTCACATTTTTACGGAAGTCACAATGGCTAGTGAAAAGGCACAGCTACTTTATGCGGGCTGTGTGCATTTTACTGTCGATTGACTGTTTTGAAATTTATATGGTAGTTACATAGCCCCTAGACCTCAGTTATCATGAAAAAGCCAGGAAATTTTTGACAATATGGGACCTTTAAAGTTTTTGGATTGCTTTAACTGTGTATTTATACGACACATTTGTTATGGCTTATTAAAATATCTCTTAGAAATGCCTCTGATTATATTGATCCTGTCCTGTAGAATCACAGGGCTACTGTAATCAGTAAGGTTAATACAGATATTAGATTCTTAACAAGATCAGTGATTCAGTTCACAACATTCAGGGATTATGCTTGTTAACATCAGGTGTCTTCACTAGTGATCAATCATCATTCAATTAATCACTTAATTATCTCATTAACTTTACTCTGCTTCAGTGTTAATTTTAACACTTTTGAGCGTGGACTCAACTAAATGCACCACTTTCAAACTGCAAAGAGTCCAATAAATTAATTGCTTAGCTTGTGCCTGGGTGGCAAATTACAATTTCTAAAGCACTCTCTGAAAGAGAAAAGTAGTGGTCATACAAACACACATGGAGAGTTTTTTTTTTTATGTCACGGAAATAAACACTCACCCTAAAATCTCATAGACCACTCATTTTCTTCACTCTCTGCAGGCTGTGGGGCTGCAGTATTGGAGAGGAAGGCTGTGCAGCTCTGATTTCAGCTCTGAGATCAAACCCCTCACACCTGACAGAACTGAATCTGAACTTTAATAAGCCAGGAGACTCAGGAGTTAAGCTGCTCTCTGCTCTACTGGAGGATCAACACTATAAACTGGAGAAACTACAGTGAGTGTCATCACATCTCAGTAATTATGAGGTTTTGAATAAAAGTAAAATTTCCCAGATGTGCTTTCCTAATGTATGAGGGGATGAAAAGCAAAAGGAAGATTGAATGAAAGAAACAGCGTACATAGCAGGTGAAAATTAGGCAAGCAAATGACGAGTAACCAAGGAAACTGAAATAAACATAGGTAATGGAAACTCAAATTAAGAGTCCATAATAATATCAAAATAAGAGTCCTGGGATGCAAAAGAACAGAATCAAGTGACATGTTAACTGCAGTTGTAAATGTCAGGATGAATGTGATGTCACTGAGGTTTGTGTGAGTATTTATTAGAGTTGAACACAGTATTTTACTGATAAATCATTAAAGAGAATAGCCATCACTTTATAAAAAGAAACACACTTTTAAAATCTGAAATTTTATTGAAGAGATGGAGATGAGTAGTGTTACATTGTTCCTGTAAAAACCACCCAATTGCCCCAATGAAGGAATCCAATGGCGTTTGTGAAGGTATAATGCGTGTAGGTCTTTTACTACCACTTCTGCAAAGTTCACTTAATTTATCAGGGTTCAGTTTCAATTTTAGTCTAGTTCTGTGTTTAATCTGACTCCAATTTCAAGTGATCATTAAATTTAGGCTGTATTTCTAAATAAACTGATCACAAATATCAATTATGTATTAATTTAGATATTTGATTATTCTTGAAATCCCATACTTTCAATTATTCATTCATCAGAGACCCGATGCTGCATCTGATGGTGTTTTCACATTTAATTAGTTTTAAAAGAACCAAACCCAGTTCACTTAGTGTGTTTTCACACTTGGTCCTTTTCAAGGGTCTGAGCGTGGTTCACATGATTTTTGGCCCATATGTGAACACTCCAAATGATCTCAGACCCCTCAGAAGCGAACCGAACCGAGACCATCTTGGGTACGGTTCGCTTTCGGCTAAAGGTACGGTTCGCTAAAAATGTGCATTGTGAACCCAAATCAGCCCGGGCTCACTTGATTTTTCCTCTCGTGAATTTCGATGTAGTTTGGCCATCAGATGTTTCCGTACAAATCAGCTGTTCATAGTGGCTGCTTCTTCTGACCGATCTCTACAAATTGTTCGCTCACAACGTACACTTGTTTATTTTAATTTTAACCACTTCCAAACTATGTAAGAAAGACGGCTGTGCGCCTGACCAGTTTAAACTTTTTGATATAGGCTACGAGCGCGAACATCCCAGCGAGGGCTAAACTACACTCTCTTTAGCGTTTATTGTTTCAACTGTCAAAAACACCCATGGTTCACAAACACAGTTGGTTTTGTCACAATCGAATGTAAACATCTGTAAAAGAAATCGCATGTGTATCAACTGATCTGTGCAGTATGTAGTTCTAGTACAGCAGCCTAATATGAGAATCAGTAGAATCTGTTATACGATTATTAATGCATTAATATGTATTTACATTTTTTTAATTTTATTAGTACATTTCTTACTTAAATGCTGCATTTAAGGATACATGTACTGTACCTGACAAATTTAAAGCAATTTATTATATTTTATTTTATTTTATTTGTCCAATGTAATTTGTTTTTCTATCTCAATGTCAGCATGCCTTTTCCACTGGTCCTTAAAAAGTCTTAAATTTAATTGTATCAAATTTAAGGCCATAAAAAGTACAATGGGGACGGAAAGACAATTGCCTTATAGCTTACTGTGATGATTAAAATGAAAAAGGCTATGATTTCATTGGATAAAAATGAGCGCTGCACGTTTCACCCCACCACCTGCTGGCAGATAATGAATTTGCATTTTTTTAACAGCCCTTCTGCTGGTTTAAAATAGTAATTGATATTAAACCAGCCATTAAACCATTAATATAATAATTGATACATTTGATTTTTGACTCTTTTCTTAAAAATGGTTTGAAATTTGAAAGGCTGAAATTTGAAATTTAATTTTTTAATTATTTTTATATTGTTTTATGAAAACCTGTATCTGAACTGTAAATCATGCTTTTTACAGTTTAATATGTTACCATTGACATTGCCCCACCCCACTCATATGGCATTAATTTTATCTGTGCAGGTCTTAAAAACAGTCTTAGAAAGTCTTAAATTTGAGCTAAAAAATCCTGCAGAAACCTTGTGTGCTATAAAAGAAACATGATTACATAAACAAGAAAAACAATTCAAAATAAATATTACAAAAGTGTACAAAACTTATATTTTTGTGCAAAAGATACAAATATTCCAGTTTTAGAGGCCATAATGTCAGCCGTCAAACACTGAACTTGACTAGATCTATAAGCAAAAGTCTGAACACCATTACTGCTTAAGTGGACCAAAAAAGGATCTGAGTCCTCTTTCAGGAACTGTGATAGTGTGAACACAAAGACAACTGGGTCCTTTTTCACTTGGTCCACCTCTTGGTCCACCTAAAGGGTTCTGGGTTCGACTAACACCCTTAAAGTAAACCAGAAACGGAACCAGACAAAAGTGACCTCAGTCCTTTTGGTGTTCACAATATAGTGGACTCAAAAGAGAACCTGGTTCTATTCTTGGTCCTCTTCAGCACTGAAGTGTTCTCAGACCCTTTCTTGTTGATAGCACAACTTCACAAGAACTTAGAGCCCATCTTTCTGAGCAGCAGTGGAATGCTGGAGTCTGACCTACTGGAAAATTTGGAAGATGAAGTGGACAGGGTGAGGAAGAGCTGGCAATCCCTGATCATGTCACCGGTCAAGACATTTGCAGAGCTTTAACAACGCATTTCAGTCAATTTTAAAATTAAAAGGGAATATTACACAGTAAGGTTCAAGGTTCTTTATTATTTGTCACATACACAATCATACAGGGTATAATCAGTAGTGAAATGTAGGTCAGGACAGGTCCGCTCAATGGACAGTGCAAAAAAATAAAATAAAAAATGAAACATAACACAAGAGAATATATATAAATATAAGTAAGAGTAAGATAAAAATAAGAAAAAAAATATTAAAATAAAATAAAATAAAAATAAAATAAGGAGTAAAATGTGCAATGAAATAAAATAACATGTGCAATACAGTCTACTGTGGATTTAATAAATATTAATATAAACAGGGATGTGCAAGAGGAATGTGTAAAACACCCAGTGTTAAATTAACACTCCCAGGGTTTATATAATCCACACTCAGAGTGTTACAAATGTAACACTGAAGCAGTTAATGAGATAATTAGTTTAGTAATTGAGTGATGATTGAGCATTAGTGATGAACACCTGCTGTTAACAAGCAGAACCACTGAATGAAAGAGAAACAAGAGCAGAAAAAAAGAGACAAGCAGAAATACAAGAACTACAGCTTCACTCGTTACTGATTTCTTTCATACAAAAGTTATTATTGCGAATTAACACGTTTATATATTACATTTTATTGAAAATGATAAAGTTTGATGTTATCATGGTGAAGATTAGTGTTTGTTTTAGTTGGGCTCTTGACCCTTGATTTCGTATTATAAGTTTTATATTTTGCTGCTTTGAATGAATGAATGAGGCATTTATATAGCACTTTATTGTGTATTGCTGTACACCCAAAGCGCTTTACAATCACGAGGGGGTCTCTCCTCAACCACCACCAGTGTGCAGCATCCACTTGGATGATGCTTTGCTCTGTGTTTCTGAAGCACATTTGTTATGACAATAAAGTAGAAGAAACTTTGATTAGGGGAAGTTATTGTTTTGTTGCATGGCATCTGTTTTGTGAGTTATCATTTCGGGTCTTACATTTCAATAACAAACCTTTATAATACATGACTATTAATTATTGATTTTACCTGTTTTTTCTTGCTTTTTTTCCTGAGGCTGAGTTCATGCAGATTTAGAGAGGAAGGATGTGCTGCTCTGATTTCAGCTCTAAGATCAAACCCCTCACACCTGAGAGAACTGGATCTGAACTGTAATAAACCAGGAGACTCAGGAGTGAAGCTGCTCTCTGCTCTACTGGAGGATCCACACTGTAAACTGAAGAAATTACAGTGAGTGTTATTATATTATTGAACACAAATACTGACTGAAAATACTGCCAAACAAAAACATTTCATGTTAAAGGGATAGATCACCCAAAAGGCAAAATGCTGTCGTTACTTTAGTTATCTTCAAGTAATTTCAAAACAGCATGACTTTCTTCTGGAAAAAATAAAGATATTTTGAGAAATGTTTTTTGTCCACACAGTAAAATGCAATGCAGTACAAACTTTGGTTGCCAACAATATTAAACATATAATATATTGTGTTTCACAGAAGAAAGAAGGCCATACAGGTTAGGAATGACAAGCAGGGAAGTGAATTATGACCATTTGTGACCCATGCTGGCATAATTAGTCAGAATGCGCACAGGCTAATTTTGAGACAAACAGACAAAAAAAGTTAAAAATGTCGATTTTGGTTGAATTTCAGGTTTTCACAAAAATAAGTTCATTAAGCCCTTATCTAGCAACCTCAATGCTCCAAATAGTAATTAAACATCTAAAATTATCTTTATTTGTACATTTTCTGAGAGGAGTACCTTTTTCTCTGCTTGCTTCTTGCACTGCCGCTGACTGATTTTCATGTCAAGTCAAGTCAAGTCAAGTCACCGTTATTTATATTGCGCTTTTTACAATGCAGATTGTGTCAAAGCAGCTATACAGTATTAAACAGGGAAATAGTGTGTCAAAATAGTATGCAGTTCTCCTCTGGCCAGAAGAAATTTAATATTTTGGCATTCATCACTATACATGTCTGTCTTTCTTCAGAAAAAATATTAGCAAAATAAAAAATTTGAGCCGGGGACCTCTGGTTGAGTTGACACCGAATGACCCAGCAGTCTTTTGTGGTAGAAGTGATGGTTCTACCATATTTGTAACAAGGAGTTGAATTGGCAGCTTTAGCTATATGGAGCATACACAAGACTAGATAAGAATCAGAGATATCATCACTCTGCTGCAGAATTTCAAAGCCATTAACATCAATTCCATGTGACAGTATTAAGTCACCAAATTAGTTCAGAATGTCTCTAAATGCTGATCCCAATGCATCTTTTTCATTATCAACATGGATATTAAAATCACCAAAAATTAAGACTTTATCTGCAGCCAGCACTAACTCAGATAGAAATCAGCAAATTCTTTAATAAAGTCTGTATGGTGCCCTGGTGGCCTGTATACAGTAGCCAGTACAAACGTCACAAGGTATTTATCATTAACACTTGTTTCTCTGGATAACGTTATATGAAGCAGCATTAAGTCAAGTCAAGTCACCTTTATTTATATAGCGCTTTTAACAATACAGATTGTGTCAAAGCACTTAACAGTATCAAGTTGGAGGATAGAGTGTCAGTAATGTATAATAATAAGATTAAACACTCAATTTCAGTTAAGGGCATTTCATTATTGAATTCGGAGATGTCATTGTCTAGCTCAGTTTAGTTTAAATAGTATCTGTTAAATCAAATTGACGATAATCGCTAGAAATTAAGTGTCCCCAACTGAGCAAGCCAGAGGCGACAGCGGCAAGGAACCAAAACTCCCTCTGTGACAGAATGGAGAAAACAAAACCTTGGGAGAAACCAGGCTCAGTTGGGGGGCCAGTTCTCCTCTGGCCAGGATGTTATTATTTATTTATTGTTTACTTATTGTTTTAATTAAAATTTTAAATGTATTATATTTCTATTTTTTAGGGCTGTCAATCGATTAAAAAATAATTGTGATTAATCACATGATTGTCATGAGTTAACTCGCGATTAATCACAATTAATCGCACATTTTTATTTGTTCTAAATGTACCTTAAATTAATACTTTTCAAATTTGTAATACTCTAATCAACATGGGCATGGACAAATATGGATGCTTTATGCAAATGTACACTATATTGCCAAAAGTATAGGGTCGCCCCCTTCTAATGAACAGCTTTGACTACTTTAGTAATTTCTATGAGTACAAATCTTAATGTTAAAGCATATAATGATATTCTAGGAAATTGTGTGCTTCTAATATTATAGCAACAGTTTGGACAGGACCCTTTTCTATTCTAACATGACAATGCCTCTGTGTATAAGGCAAGGTTCAAAAATAAAATTATTGATTCAGTCAGTGTGGAAGAACTTGACTGGTCTGCATAAAACCAAGTCCTAATCCCAGTTTAACACCTCTGGTGTGACTGTAAATGCAGACCTTGAGCCAAAAACTCATCACCAAACACCAATGACTTGTACATATGGGTACAGTCATTTTAGACACTTCCCAAACTGTTGCAACATAGATGGAAATACAATTTTTAAATACATGAATTATGTTCCCATCGTTGTTGCCACAGATTTGGAAGTGCATTTTTCTGTTCTAAAGAAGGGGGTGTCCCAATACTTTTGTCTATATAGTGTATGTACAAGTCATTGGTGTTTGGTGATGAGTTTTTGGCTCAATGTCTGCATTTAAACACGTTTGTTATGGCAAAAAAGCCAAAAGAAAACATTATCTGTTGGTAATTGGCTGGTCATTAATAGTGATTTAATTATCATGTAATGTCCTAGTTCACTGATCTCATCCAGTCCAAATCTGTGATTATTTGATGTTAACATGTAAAAATAAGGTGTGATATCCATAAAAAAATTTTTTATCAGATAATTTGGATTTTAAAAACACTTTACACACAAGACATTTTGAACGTCTGTATAATTTAGAAGCAAACATTCATCAAGAATCAGCATATGAATCTCAGCGATGGTGACAATAAACAAAAAGCTCCACGCTGCAGTGCATTCTGGGTGCACCAATCAAAACTCATTCATGGCTCCCAGAATGCATTGCAACATGAATAAATTATGCACCTGAATTATGTTAGTATTTACTTTAATTTTTGCTATTTTTGTCGTGACTTTTTAGTAGCTTGTTTTGTGACGATCAAAGATCTGTTTATCTGAATATTTTGTTGATTGTCACCATTGTTGAGATTCATATGCCGATTCTTCATGTCTATGTGTGCCATAAACAAAAATGTATTGTGCATAATTTGTCCAAACACTGTTAAAATTCACTCTACAGAAACAAAGGACTTCTATATTCAACAGTGTGAAACATAACAATCAGTGAATCAAGCCACTACATGATGATTGTTTTCAGCATCCATTAGCCAGCATAACCATATTTTCTCCTGTGGTTTCTTTGTTATAATAATTTGCTCCGTAAACAAAATTATAGCAAAAAGAGGAAAAAAAAAAAATAATATAAATTTAAGGGTCGAGAGCCCAACTAAAGCAAACACTGGCCACAGTGATGGTGATGGTGAAGTTTTGTGAAATGAAACCAACATCTAAACCTCTGTTAATTCTCATTAAGTCAAACTGGTTAATAATACTGTAAGTGAAGCTGGTGATGCTGTTTGTGGAGTTGTTTAATCTTCCTCTGCTGAAATCTTGAGAGATTTAATGTGTATTATTTCAGTTGATTCTATGGCTGTGACTAAGTCAGTTGTAGTTGTGTTTCTGTCCGTCGTTCTCTTTCTCTCTGTTTCTCTTTCCTTCAGTAATTCTGCTTGTTAACATTCTCATTAAGTTCAGCTCTGCTTCAGTGTTACTTTAACACTCTGTATTGTGGAACCAAACACACTCTGAGCAGTGTTAATCCCTGAAGATTCTCCAAATAACGTCCCAGACTCTTTAAAGAACTCCACTTCATGACTATCTTGGGAAACGTTCTGGGAACGTCACTGACACCAGCGGGACGTTCGGATAATGCTCTGGGAACATTACATTTCTAGCGGGGAAATCCATATACCTGACAGGAGTGCATCCACGTCATCCACCAATGAAAAAAGAGGCATAAATTTGGTTAGCTCGTGGAGTGACGCAGGCAGCAATGTGATTGGATGATAGTTAAAGGAAAACTCCACCGTTTTTACATATTCCAATATGTTCTTCCCTCAACTTAGACGAGTTGATATGTACCTCTCCAGTCTCAGTCCGTGCACTTAATCGCTCTAGCGCGTGGCACCACTATGCTAGCATTTAGCTTAGCACCATTCATTCCATAGGATCCAAACTGGGATGAATTTAGAAGCCACCAAACACTTCCATGTTTTCCCTATTTAAAGACAGTTACATGAGTAGTTACACGAGTAAGTATGGTGACACAAAATAAAACATGGCGATTTTCTAAGCGGATAAACAATGATAACTATAATGTGTGGCGGAAGAGCACTTCGCAGCACTTCGACCTCGGCGCAGTAATATCATCACTCCTGAAAACTCCCCCGCCCCCTCTTCTGTCAATACAACCAACGTGGCCTGCACTATCACTATCAGGGAGAGGGTTTTATTTTGTGTCACCATACTTACTCGTGTAACTACTCATGTAACCGTCTTTAAATAGGGAAAACATGGAAGTGTTTGGTGGCTTCTAAATTCATCCCAGTTTGGAACCTAAGGAATGAATGGTGCTAAGCTAAACGCTAGCATAGCGGTGCCGCGCGCTAGAGCGATTAAGTGCACGGACTGAGACTGGAGAGGTACATATCAACATATTATAGAACATATTGGAATATGGAAAAACAGTGGCGTTTTCCTTTAACACATATTGTGTTGGACACAGTGGGCCTCATTTATCAATCTAACGTAGAAACGAGCGCAGATCCGAGCACAAAAATCAATTTACGACAGAGCTCACATGTGATTTATGAAACATTCGTATGCCGCCAATCCCATCGTACGAAAGATTGTACGTTGATAAATATGGCGGCTGAAAACAATCGTCATTTGAATAGTACGCCTCTAAAAATTTGGTCTTTTTACAACACTGCACTGCTTCAGTGGTCACTGCTTCAGTTTTTAACACATGTGGGTGAAACTCATAGGTACACCAAGTGGCTTACATTACCTGGGTTTTTGCTGTGATTGATTGATTGATTGATTCATTCATTCATTCATTCATTCAGGGGCGTATAATTAGGGGGGATACCAGGGACACGTCCCTACCAATATCCAGAGACTACCAAATTGTCCCTAGCAATAATTTTGATCAATCAATTAAATATATATATATATATATATATATTAGGGGTGTAACGGTTCACAAAATTCACGGTTCGGTTCGATACGACACAGTAGTGTCAGGGTTCGGTATGTTTTCGATACGGGGGGGCGGGGCAATTGGTTACTTCGCAATGTTGGAAATATTTCTGTTTTTAAACCATGAAGGCGAGCCAATGGATATCACACAAGCACGCGTTTGCACCAGGGTTTGCACACATACAAACTTTGTACAATATTTATGCCAGTGAAATTCTTAATCTCAGTCAACTCACTATAAGAAAGTGAAAGTAAAAACAGAATGATGGAGTAATGACGAAGCTTTCGGCATCTGACGCCGCATATTCTCTCAGAGACGACGAGAAGAATCTACTTCAACATATGCTGATAACGATGGCTATAGCTGTTTTCATTTATTCCCTTAATATTTCTCTTGTGGCCCATACATAGTGAAATTTTTTTTTTTTAGAAGAAACGTATTTCGTGTTAAACAGGTTGTTTTCGAAAGTCGGTGCTTGAAATAAAAGCTTTTTATTTCATTGATTTTTATTGATGACTGCAGTGTTAATATTTTAATTATAGGAATATAATTTATTGTATAGCCTAATAGACCTGTTTTAAAACACCTTTTTTAAAAACATTTTAATTAAGGAGTAAATAGCATAATCTTATCCTCGCAGCGCATCAGTTATGTGGTAATTATTGCGGGGCAAATTAATTGTAATTTTCATTTAATAATAAAAGTGACTTCTTAATAAAAATAAAAATAAGAATGTAACAGGCCTACATTAATTCGAGAATCTTTGGAATAAGCAATAGTTTGTCTAATGTTTCTAAAAGTAAATTCCAAAATCCTGTAAAGATTGACAGTCGTTTTAATAGACCGCATTTCCCCGCAGTTTTGGTCTTTTAGAAAGTGTGTTTCTATTATTAACGCCACTAAATAATTCTTTAGGTGCATTTCATCTTGTGTGTGCTTTTCATGGCCTGATAAGCAAGGTGTATTTTGTGAAATTCTATGTGCATTTATTTCATCTTGTGTGCGTGATTTGAATGTTCTGTTGCACAATAACTGAAGCTGTGTTTTCATGGAAATAAAGTAGGCCTAATGAAAATCAAATATAGCCTACTTTTTCAGTTATTAAATTTTTTAGGAAGGTTTGCCAAGTGGCTTCAAAAACAAGACACGTTTTTAAATTAATAATTTTAATTTAATAAATTTAAATTAATAAAATTAATTTGAAAAAGTGCAAGCTGAAGGTCACCCTGAAACATAACCGTTACGAATTTCATTATAAACGGGGGGGGGGGGGGGGGGGCAATTAGGCCTACCAGAGAGATGTTATGTCAGAGCGTGATTTGGTTTACCGGTGAGCGTGAGCGGAACATTAGCGGAGCATTTGCTTTGGCCGTGAGCAACTGAGCGGAGCGGAGCGGAGCGCACGCCCCCAGAGTGGAATTTTGAGCGGCTTCGCTCACATGCTCTGTTCGACGCACCCCGGCAAGAGCAGGTTATCACTGGGCAGACAGCACATTGCCTGTTACGTCATTTGGGCTGCCTTGTTGAGCGCAGTGGCATTGAGAACATTATATTTCACACAATTTAAGCTCTTTTATTTTCCAAACGTAATAGGATTTGTCCAACGAATCGTTCGGTTTGCATGTGTACCAACCGAAAGCCTCGTACCGAATGGTTCAATACGAATACGCGTATCATTACACCCCTAATATATATATATATATATATAGATATATGTGCGTGTGTTTTTGTATTTTTGGACGCATCTGAAATATGTCATACCATTGATATTACCTAAGAAGTTAAAAGTAAATACTTAGAAAACTGCATGCTTTCAAGAAAGCACATTTAATACATGAACGGAGTAAGAATAGGTTGCACACCGGAGGAGAAGCGCAGCTGTGTTTAGAACACCTCAAAGGTATTGTACCCAGTTCACAGCAGTCCAAAACAGTTCAAATAAAAGTTTTGCTGTGTAGATGAAATCAACGGAAATTGGGGGTGTGCCCGACTAAGGATTTTCATAGTCGAATCGGAATTTTCGAATCTTGCCGATATTCGACTGATAGTCGAATCATATGTTTTGGGGCGTGGACAAAATACATTACCAAGAGACAGTCATAATTGCTGACGTTAACACACAGCGAAAATGTGTAATGGACACCTCACAGATACAGAAATAATGTTTTATGTTTTGATTAAAATATAGTTAACATTAAACACCAGTGAAACCCTAATAATTCAAAACATTTTTACAACAGTGCTCTCATTATAACGTTATGTAGGCTATATGACAGTAGTTATTAATGTTCTGCATTTCTGTTTTGAGCTGCACACTGAAGATGACCAGTAGAATGAAGCATTTGATAGCAGTTTTTTTTTTTTATCAGTGGGATTTAACTCATTTATCTAATATAGAATACGCTTCGTTATTTATAAAACATAACGTTAATATTGCGACTTACAGGCTACCTGCACAGAATGGCCCGAATGCAGAAGTGAACGTGTCTGCGCGGCTCTGAATGAACTCCTTTTGTGGACGCGTTCTTCACGCAACAACGTGCAGAAACACGGCAAACAAACTCTAAACATTCACAGCGTTTTATTATAATAGTGTTCTCATTATAATGTTATGTATATGACAGTCCCAGTCATAGTTATTAATATTATGCATTGTTGTTTGTACTGCTCGCGCTGCGCGTTGATAATCACTGTACAATGAAGCGCTTTACTTCAGCACGATGCATCAATAATACACAATATATAATCCGGCTGCCATGTTTTGAAATCACTTATACCCCACCTGATCGAAAAAATCCAGTCTGTAACTCTGCCTGTGTCAGTTTGAGTCTTGTTAAATTTTGTAATCCCTGCCGCCAAAATGCTCCTCTGTTGGTCATGGATTATGGAAAGTGAAATTTAACTTAAATCTATAGGGGTGGTTGGATTTATTCATGCACGTTAAAATATTTATTTAAAGCTTCTTTCTTTTCAGATTCTTATTTACAGCATTATCATAATAGGCTGTATATTAACTTATTGGGAGAAAACCAGTATATGTGAAATCAGACATTGAGCACCCCCATATAGCCAAAATGGCATGATCCTAACACCCCCCGCGAATATTCGACTGTGAGATTGGGAGTCGAATCAGGCTCCTCAAATCTAAGCATCGAATTGTCGACTATTCGGGGTCACCCCTAACGGAAATACAAGACAACATTAAATCTCTCAAGATCTCAGCAGAGGAGGTCCACAAACAGCAGTAACAACTCCACAAACAGCATTAACAAGTCAAGTCAAGTCAAGTCACCTTTATTTATATAGCGCTTTTAACAATACAGATTGTGTCAAAGCACTTAACAGTATCAAGTTGGAGGATAGAGTGTCAGTAATGTATAATAATAAGATTAAACACTCAATTTTCAGTTAAGGGCATTTCATTATTGAATTTGGAGATGTCATTGTCTAGCTCAGTATAGTTTAAATAGTATCTGTGAAATCCAATTGACGATAATCGCTAGAAATTAAGTGTCCCCAACTGAGCAAGCCAGAGGCGACAGCGGCAAGGAACCAAAACTCCCTCTGTGACAGAATGGAGAAAAAAAACCTTGGGAGAAACCAGGCTCAGTCGGGGGGCCAGTTCTCCTCTGGCCAGGATATTATTGTTTATTTATTGTTTACTTATTGTTTTAATTAACATTTTAAATGTATAAATGTATTCTATTTCTATTTTTATATTGTTGCAATTTCCAACAATAATAGTATTATGTAGTTAGGTATTTTATTATTATATTTTTAGTTATTTGTTTTATTTTTATTTTTATTGTATTTTAATCGAGGTCTTCACTGGGGATATGTCTCTGGGGCTCATCGCTGACGATCAGGGCCGCAGACATCATCTCCCGGCGCCGATCCACCATCTGATCCAGACACGGACTGAGAAACAGAATAAGAAAGAAACAAATATTAGCGTAGATGCCAATCTTCTTACGATGTAACGAGTACATCGTGTGTTATGGGGAGTGTTCCCGGTTCCGGTTGATCTAATTAATGCAGCCTAACAATCCTTTAACGGATTTGAATAATAGAAGTGTAGTAGTGTGTTATGTGTACGCCAGGTTAAAGAGATGGGTCTTTAATCTAGATTTAAACTGACAGAGTGTGTCTGCCTCCCGAACAGTGTTAGGTAGATTGTTCCAGAGTTTGGGAGCTAAATAAGCTATTAACAGCTTTACATTACTAACCAGACTTACTTTATTTCTGTCAGATGTCTTCAAAAGCTCTTATTGAGAATTAACAGAGGTTTAGATGTTGACATTTTATTGGTTAAAATTATGCCACCATCATGGAGATCAACGTTTGCTTTAGTTGGGCTCTTGACCCTTGACTAACTCTTTCTCTGCAACAATGCATGTGGTGTTGCAAAGCAGTGAGATTATTTTATTAAGGTTATTAGCTGTTTTCATATGATGAGATAGTTATCGTGAACTGGCCTGATTACATCCAAAAGTAACTTTTTCTTCCCCTCCATTTATACGTTTAGGTTAACCCTCTGAAACTACAGCATTAGAACAAAGCGATGCTCTAATAGTTATGGTGAATGATTTTAAATCCATGTAATGTATAATTGTTTTTTAAATTCCTGCATTATTTAGACAGACACAGACATCAAGAACCAGCATATGAATCTCAACAATGGTGACAATCAACAAAACGCTTCATACTGCAATGCATGCTGGGTAACACCATAGTAAAAACTCCCATCATTCTCTGCAGTATGAATAATTATTGTCACCACTGTTGAGGATCGTATGATGAGTTCATGTCTAAAAGCCTGAGCTGAAACAGCTCTTTATCTTCAACATTGAAATATGGTGGCATTTGTTTAATATAATTTTTTTTTTGCAGGTCTGTAAAAGCTGAATGCCAGTAAATAACCCAAAAAGAGAGACCGCTTAATGATGTTCATTCAGAACATCATGCATAATAAACAGAAAGTGCAAACTGATCTACTATTTCAAGCATTGGATTCAGCAATGCGCAAATGTCTGTTGTGAAACTCTATTTCAATTGCTCCATAGCGAACTATTCTCAAATACTAAAAGGGTCAAGAGCTCAAATAAAGCAAACACTGACCACAATTATGGTGACATGTTTTTTTTTCTTGACAAATAAATCATCAACATCTAAACCTCTGTTAATTCTCAATAAGAGCTTATGTAGACATAAAATCAATTCAGTCTAGTTAGTAATGTGAAACTGGTAATTCTGTTTGTGGAGTTATTTAATCCTCCTCTGCTGAGATCTTGAGAGATTTAATGTCTTTTATTTCAGTTGATATTATCTACGGCTGTGGATGAAATCAGTTGTAGTTCTTGTGTTTCACTTTTCTTCAGTGATTCCGCTTGTTAACAGCAGGTGTTTGTCACTAATGCTCAATCATAATTTAATTAATCAATTAATTATCTCATTAACTTTAACTCCGCTTCAGTGTTAACTTAACTCTATTTAGAGTGGACCCAAATGTTCTTTGAATAGAGTTGATTTTACTCAGTGGATTTTACAGTGTACGCTAACCCCAAAGCTTAAACACAATCTCAGCGATCATTCATGTTCTTCACTCTCTGCAGGCTGTGGGACTGCAATATTGGAGAGGAAGGTTGTTCTGCTCTGATTTCAGCTCTGAGATCAAACCCCTCACACCTGACAGAACTGAATCTGAACTGTAATAAACCAGGAGACTCAGGAGTGAAGCAGCTCTCTGCTCTACTGGAGGATCCACACTGTAAACTGGAGAAACTACAGTGAGTGTCATCACATTTTAGTAATTATAACTATTTTTTTTAGTTTTATTAGTAATTTTTTGTTATCAACAATTTTTTATTTAATTTTTTTTCACACATAACACAACATAGCATCCAAAATATAACAAAACTAAACAACGGACACATACTCAACATCTCAAGATCCAATCAAAAGGGAGGGAGAGAGGGAAGGACAATAAAAACATAAAAGTCACTCCTTTATACAATCACGTATATCTAACAAAAAACACTGCCAAGCATCAATGGTCAAAGGCCTGGCCCCACCGTCTCGTGCCGTTGTACATTCACATGACACTATTTGCAGGAGGCTACGGATCCAATATGTTTTTCTACACATGTGTGGTGTAAACCAGTTCTGTATTATTGTCTTCTTCGCAGCTGTAAAACCAGCAAATAACATTTTCTTTTGCATTGAACTAATACAGAGACCAGAATCATCATTAAGAAGACACAAACTTGGGTTAACAGACCAATCAATTCGCAGTAATGATGACAAAACCAGGTTTACATGTGTCCATAGACTGATGACGACAGGACATTCCCAAAACATATGCAGAAAAGTGCCTGATGATGCAGTGTTACATATATAGCAGTTCAAATTTGATCGTAGTTTAATTTTAAATCTTTTGTAAGGAGTTATGTATGCTCTATGAATGACTTTGAAGTGAATAAGACGATGAGCCAGATTTTTAGATGTTAAGATGAGATTAGACCACACTCTCTCCCAGTCGACAGATAAATTAAGGTCAGATAATTCCCTATTCCAAATAGTTTTAATAGAAAGAGGTTTTGTAATGCAATCAATAATTTTATTATATATTAAGGAAACAGATGGCCGAACAGCAGATGGTGCAATCCAGTCCTGCATAGGATGAGAGGAAACAGAAGATGCCCACGGAACGCCATACGCTTTGAGAGCAGAACGTAATTGAAGAAAGACAAAATATGCGGATGCTGGTAGACAAAATTTGGCTCTTAATGTCTGAAATGAACAGAGGCCCTGGTTATCATATATATCCCTGCACGTGTTTACACCTAAAGAAGACCAAGAGGGTTGGACAAATGGACGATTTCCGCATACAAAATTAAAATTGTGCCATAAAGGTGTACTGTTACAAAATTTGAAGAGTCCACCTATCTGACGTTCAACCGTTTTCCAGATCTTAATAGAGTTAGCCACAACCGGACCAAATTTATAATTATCCCCTTTTTTTCCTGTGCCAGTAAATAAAATATCTTGAAGTCTATTTGGTTTAACCTTGTCAGCTTCAATCACCCTCCTTGAAACTGTAGATTGAGGATCAACCCAATTATGATGAGCTTTAAGCTGGAACGACCAATAATATAATTCAAAATTTGGTTTTGAACTCCTGCGCTATTAGGATGTTGTAATGTGGTAAGTTTAATTCTGGGACATTTATCATTCCAGATAAACTTAGAAATTATGGAGTTGATCTCCTTAAAGTAACCTGGAGGGGGAGAAAGTGGTAGCATAGAGAAAAAAAATGTAATCGAGGTAACAAATTCATCTTAACAGTGGAGATTCTTCATTGGAGAGAGACTTTAAGATTCTTCCATCTTTGAATATCATTTTTGACCTTAACTAAAATGTTATTAAAATTGTCTCTGGCAATCTTATGAATTTTTTTATATATGGTAATGCCCAAATAGATGAAAGATTCCTTAATAGGGATAAATGAGGGAATAGAAGAATTAACCTTAACATTGTTAATTGGCATTAAAGCAGATTTGCTCCAATTTATTTTATATCCTGAAAGGCTACTAAAATTATCAAATTCCTTAATTATACTAGAGACTAAAACATCAAAGTGGTCTAAATATAGAATAATATCATCAGTGTATAATGAAATACTATGATTATGATCATGAATCTTAATCGATACTTCAGATTTCCTGATGGCTTGCGCTAAGGGTTCAAGAGATAGACAAAACAATAAGGGGGAAAGCGGACACCCCTGCCTCGTTCCCCGCTGTAAAGGGAATGAGGAGAAAATAATATTACCAGTTATGACTGATGCTGCAGGTGAGTGGTATAATGTCTTAATCATAGAAATGAAGTGTTCACTGAAGCCGAAACATTGCAGAACTGCCCACATATAATTCCACTCTAGCCTGTCAAAGGCTTTTTCTGCATCAAGTGAAAAGACCGCACAAGGGGTTGGGTGGGAGTCCGCAAAGTCAAGAATATGAAGGAGCCGACGCATATTGTCAGATGCATTGCGCCCCTTGATGAAACCAGTTTGGTCCTCCTTGATCAGACTATGAATTACCTTCTCCATACGAGAAGCAAAAACTTTAGCATAGATTTTTAGATCACATGGGATAAGCGAAATCGGTCTGTAGCTGGAACAATCTAATGGATCTTTCCCTTTTTTTAAGAAGTAATGAAATCAGTGAAGTCTTTTTATCTCTATGAAATACCCCATGTTCAATTGCAAAATTAAATGAGTTAAGCATAAGTACCAAATCCCAAATTTCTAAATATAATTCAGCGGGAGACCATCTAGATCCGGCGATTTGCCCTTTTGAAGGCTTTTTAGAGAGACGTGGAGTTCCTCCAAACTTAATGGGGCCTCCAAAGATTCTTTATCTATCTGTGAGATACGAGGCAGTTCCAATTTATCTAGATACTGCTTACAAATTGGTTCATCAAAATCTGTTTCGGCTTTATACAGATTTGTGTAAAAACCTTTAAATATGTAATTAATTGCCACAGGATTCGTGGTGACCTGATCATCCGATGATTTTATTGCACTAATATATGCCTTCGACTCGCATTCTTTCAACCTAAGGGCCAATAAATGACTAGGTCTCTCTGATTCGAAATAATATTTTTGCCTAGTCCTATGTAAAATAAATTCCGCCTTTGAGTGTGAAAGTAAGTCATATTCTTCTTTTAAAGAGGACAGCTGTGTAGCCTGTTGCTCAGTAAAATGTTGTTTTTGTAGGTTTTGTAATAATTGGATTTTATTTTCTAATTGTGTAAACTGGTGAGTTTTCCCTTTGGCAAGAGTAGAAGAGAAAGATATACAGAAACCTTGTATAGCACACTTAGTCGTTTCCCACAGTATTTGAGGATCCACATCAGAGGGCATATTAATTTCAAGAAATTCCTTAATATATTATTTTAGAGAAGTAATGAAAGTCTGATTACTTAATAATGATATGTTAAAGCGCCATCTAGGGGACTTGGCTTTAACATCGGAAAGAGGAACACTGCACAACACAGCAGAATGATCAGATAATAAAATTGGTAATATAGAGATGGAGGAATTAGATGAAATTAAAGCTGGGCTGAGAAATATGTAGTCTATCCTAGAGAAAGTCTTGTGTCTATTAGAAAAAATAGTGAAGTCCTTAGCTTTAGTATTCTGAATTCTCCAAAGATCGATTAAGTTAAGCTCAGTGATAAATTTATTCAGCAATTTAGAGGATGGATTGGCTGTTGTATCAGATTGAGATTTATCTAAAGCAGGATTTATGACAGCATTAAAATCACCACCCACCACTAGAGGGCAATCAGTCTCCTCAAGTAGAGTTTTGGAAATCTGTGTAAGGAATGCACTGTCTGTCTCATTCGGACCATAAATAGAGACCAATGCTAACCTATTATTATATATCTTGCATTGGATAAAAACAAATCTACCCTTCTCATCACTACCAAGGTGATCAATCGTTAAATTTAACTTCCGGTTAACAAGGATAAGCACCCCCTTAGTTTTATTTTGAGCGCTGGAAAAAGCTGCTAATTTATAATACTTATTCTGAAAACGTGCCACGTCAGATTGTTTTAAATGTGTCTCTTGAATTAGGGCACAGGAAATAGATTCACGGTGTAACTATTCTAACACACGGGTTCGTTTAACAGCAGAATTTAAACCATTCACATTCAGTGATAAAATATTTAGAGTATGCATTGAATATTCGTAATCCCAAGATTGTATTCAATAAATGAAAAAAAAAACAGAAGCACCTCCATTCTGTGAGTAGCATGTAAACGCTGATGTGCATTTTAGATACCAAACCTCCTAATGAAAAATCCCTTTAGAAATAAGGTAAAATAAATAAAAGTATAAATGTCTGTTGTAAAAAATAAAAATAAAAACATGAACAACCGACAACCATAAACAAGGATCAACTCAGACCGCACATTACCGAGAACATAGGTCTGACTGAGCAACAGAAAATAGCGATGGTTCGTGAACGATCCACTCCAACGCAAGACATGTCTCCCGAAAGGCTCACAAAGCCAAAAAAATTTTATTAAACCTACTCTCCATTAGTCTCCTCCAAAAGAAAAAAAAGGAGTGTCAGTCTTACCAGCAACGAGATCGTTGTACCGGATATATAGGGACAATATCCCAGTAGGAGAGAGGGGAGAAGAAAAAGCAAAAAACAGGTCTAGCAAGTGTCCATGTCCATCCTGCCAACATCCCCCCCTGGGCAGCTAGGACCATGTCCGTCCCGGCCGTCAAGCCCCTCCCACCGGGCTGGAGAGACCGCTGTTCTCCCGCCGCCCACCCGCAGAGATGCGGCATACGTCTTCTGCTGAGATAGGGAGCTGATAAAATCCTCCGCTTTCTGAGGGGAATCGAAGCTCTTCTGTTCCCCTTTGTGCCGTAGTTTAATTACCGGATAAGCCTGCCTGGCACCTTTCAGGATTTCCGATCTGTCATGCCATCTTAGTACACGGGAGATGAGAGTGCACGGCTGATCGGAGCCCCTCCCTCCGTCATACACGTGATGCGCCCGATCAATCTCAATGTCACGGCCCCTCAAGGAAGGAATCTACTTGGAAAGATTAACTCTGAGGAAACCAGCTGCATTGTTACCCTCCGCTCCCTCTGGCAGCCCACCAGATGAACATTGTTCCTCCTGCCCCTATCTTCAATATCCGTCATCTTCTCGGTGAGTCGCTCCAGCTTATTTCTTAAGTCTGTGACTGCCCTTCTATCCTCACGTGCATCTGCCTGAACAGAATCAATGCGGTCACGTGTCTGCTTCGCCGTGGTAACTATGGCCTCAAACTCCTCTCTTAGCTCTTTAACAGACTTGTTGGTTGCTTGCATGTCCTCACGCAGTTCACGCAATGCTGGAATCAGCATCGAGTCCATCGCATCTCTTACTGCCGAATTCACAACCGAATTCAAAGTGCTTTGCTGTTCTTTAAGTGCTAGCTTAACACTGTTAGCAATAGCATCGTCAAGGTTCTCTCTGGATATGGTGGACTAAGACTAAGCCTGCATCGCCGTCGAAGGGTCACGTGATCCCCCCGTAATTATAAGGTTTTGAGTAAGAAGTAAAATTACACTAATGCACTGTAAAAAAAAAAAAAAAAAAAAAAATATATATATATATATATATATATATATATATATAAAAAATTGGTTATTTTTTTGTACAATTAGGGTATATATACTGTATATATACCCTAATTTTACAAAAAAATAACCAATTTTTTTTCAGGTTGTTTTCTTTAAAATTAAGTCAAAATTCTGTAAAATTAACTACTCGGTTGTTATTTTAAATAGATTAAGATTAAGATTATTTTTATTTGTCACATACACAATTACACAGAGAGTATATAACCAGTAGTGAAATGTATTCTCTGCATTTAACCCATCCTAAGTGAACACACACCCGGAGCAGTGTGCAGCCATGTTACAGCGCCCGGGGAGCAGTTGGGGGTTCGGTGCCTTGCTCAAGGACACCTCAGTCGTGGTATTGAAGGAGGATACTCCCCCCACCAACAATCCCTGCCGGACCTGAGATTCGAACCCACCACCTTCCGCTTACAAGTCCGACTCGCTATCCATTAGGCCACGACTGCCCTAAATATTATGACAAATTACAGTACTTCACATTTTTATACAGAAAAATACTGTATTTTTATACAGTATTTATCTGTTTTCTTAAAGGGATTGTTCACCCAAACATGAAAATTGTCATCAATTATTCACCCTCATGTTGTTCCAGACCCGTAAGACCTTTGTTCATCTTCGGAACACAAATTAAGGTATTTTTTGTTGAAATCCGAGCACTTTCTGACTCTACATAGACAGCAATGTAACTGAAATGTCCCCAAGCCCACAGTAGGGACATTGTTAAAATAGTCCATCTAACATCAGTGGTTCAACCGTAATTTTATCAAGTCAAGTCAAGTCAAGTCACCTTTATTTATATAGCGCTTTTAACAATACAGATTGTGTCAAAGCACTTAACAGTATCACGTTGGAGGATAGAATGTCAGTAATGTATAATAATAAGATTAAACACTAAATTTTCAGTTAAGGGCATTTCATTATTGAATTCGGAGATGTCATTGTTTAAATAGTATCTGTGAAATCCAATTGACGATAATCGCTAGAAATTAAGTGTCCCCAACTGAGCAAGCCAGAGGCGACAGCGGCAAGGAACCAAAACTCCCTCTGAGACAGAATGGAGAAAAAAAAACCTCGGGAGAAACCAGGCTCAGTCGGGGGGGGGGCAGTTCTCCTCTGGCCAGGATATTATTGTTTATTTATTGTTTACTTATTGTTTTAATTAAAATTTTAAATGTATAAATGTATTATATTTCTATTTTTATATTGTTGCAATTTCCAACAATAATAGTATTATGTAGTAGGTATTTTATTATTATATTTTTAGTTATTTGTTTTATTTTTATTTTTATTGTATTTTAATCGAGGTCGTCACTGGGGATATGTCTCTGGGGCTCATCGCTGACGAGTAGACATCATCTCCCGGGGCCGATCCACCATCTGATCCAGACACGGACTGAGAAACAGAATAGGAAAGAAACAAATATTAGCGTAGATGCCAATCTTCTTACGATGTAACGAGTACATCGTGTGTTATGGGGAGTGTTCCCAGTTCCGGTTGATCTAATTAATGCAGCCTAACAATGCTTTAACGGATTTGAATAATAGAAGTGTAGTAGTGTGTTATGTGTATGCCAGGTTAAAGAGATGGGTCTTTAATCTAGATTTAAACTGACAGAGTGTGTCTGCCTCCCGAACAGTGTTACGTAGATTGTTCCAGAGTTTGGGAGCTAAATAGGAAAAGGATCTGCCGCCCGCAGTTGATTTTGATATTCTAGGTATTATCAAACGGCCAGAGTTTTGAGAACGCAGTGGACGTGAAGGAATATAGTGTGATAGGAGCTCGCTCAAGTACTGAGGAGCTAAGCCATTCAGGGCTTTATAAGTCATTAACAAGATTTTAAAATCTATACGATGTTTGATAGGGAGCCAGTGCAGTGTTGACAGAACCGGGCTAATATGGTCATACTTCCTTGTTCTAGTAAGAACTCTAGCTGCTGCATTTTGGACCAACTGTAGTTTGTTGATCAAGCGTGCAGAACAACCACCCAATAAAGCATTACAATAGTCTAACCTTGAGGTCATAAACGCATGAATTAGCATTTCTGCATTTGGCGTTGAGAGCATAGGTCGCAATTTAGATATGTTTTTGAGATGGAAGAATGCAGTTTTACAGACGCTAGAAACATGGCTTTCAAAAGAAAGATTGCTATCAAACAGCACACCTAGGTTCCTGACTGATGAAGAAGAAGAATTTACTACTACATTTCATATTCATATTATACATATTCACTACTACAATGTTACAATGTTCCTTTGCTCTTGTGCTTCTTTGGTCAGCAGCGGTTTCCCCTGCTGGATACTCCAGACAACTCACGATGTGGTAGAGTGTCTTTGCGTCATTACGATCCGCTGCTAATTGCGCTTCTTTGCCTTGTTTCTTAACTCATGCACGCTTGTCCTGCCAAAAGCTCCGTTTGACTTGGCGATCTAGGGTGTGATACTGGTCAACAGCATACTCCTGGGACTCTGAGGTTGGTGCTTGCTCACAGCATTGCTTTGCACGTCAGCATTTGTTGATCAGGTTCTAGGACTTTTTACTAATCCACCACTCTTTATACAAGCCTCATTGTCTACAATACGCCCTCTCGGCACTTTCTACTTCCATTTCCTGAAACCGTGTCCACTGATCTTCAAGGCTGGTTAGTTCTTCAAGCGCCTGAAACTGCTTCTGATGCTCTATCTGGAAGGCATTGGTGACAGCGGGGTCTTCAAACCTAGCCACATTGAACGGACGTTGTCATTTCGGTGGTTTGAGGAGATGCTGGAGACAGAGGCCCCTCGTCATGCTTTAACGTCACACAGTGTCATTGCCACCTCTTCGACATGCAAATATAGTCAACAGCCAGGTATTTTTATGAATGTTTTTTGTTGATAGAATGTGTTGCCGATGGAGATGTTATTGGCTGCACAAAAGGAGACCGCCATTGTCATTTGTTTGCATCGCCGATCTGTGCGGGTCAAGAATTTGCTTGAGTCCTCCGCATGCGCCGCTAATCTGGGTGTTATAATCCCTGATCAGTAGGAGGTCATGAGGGGGTGTGGTATCAATCTGCATCTTCAGTGGGCACATACACTTGCACCACCAAGATCTTAGCATGACGAGCTTGAAGGAGTGCGGAAAAACTCACTTCGATAGCACAATTCCAACTCCATGTGCATGGTCATTGTCATGTCCAGAGTAGATAATGGTCTTGCCATCACTAACAGTTAACCACTTCCTGTCCATCGTACTTCGCAAATACCAAGGACATCCATTCATTATGTGTCATTCTCACAGGAGTTGCTCTAATTTCCCCAACTGGTATAGCGTCCACACGTTCCATGTTCCAGTTCTAGCCCCTAAGTGGCTTTCCTCCACTGCTGTCAATTTTTTTCGGCCGTTTTTCACCATGGGTAGAACACTGAATATACTGTTTCTCATTCGTTGTTTCTGTGACAAGAAAATACTTTTACAGGGTGCCAGCCCCACACCCAACTCTCATCCTTTCTAACCCAGACTTGGGACTGGCAGCAGCAGAGTTAGCAGGAGACTCAGGAGTGAACTGCTATATAGTGAACAGGTGATTAAAATTAGGTGAGCATAGTGAGTAACCAAGGAAACAGGAATAAACACAGGAAATGGAAACTCATATTAAGGGGTCATGATAATATCAAAATAAGAGTCCTGGAACACAAAAGTGCAGAATCAAGTGCCATGTTAACTGCAGTCATGGATGTGAGGATTAATACAATGTCAGTGAGGTTTGTCTGTATATTCATTAGAGATCATGTAATACACTGTAAAAAAAAAAAAAACATAAAAAAGGTGAAATATTTTCTGTAAAATGTAAATCAATTGCAGTTAACCATTAACTAGCAACAACACACATGCATGAGCTAATGTAACTATCACTGCATCAGTAACTACAGTTACTTCCTTTAAATAAAGCAACATTCAGTATAACGTCAATGTTTCTTGGTCTTCTGAAGCACAAGACTCTACTCTTCAGCACAATGGTAAACCACAAAATTCAGACAACAGAAACCCTTTAAATCCCAGCAGACCATTAAACACTAACGGATCTCTCTACCTGTATATTTCTTAATCTTCACTTATTACAAGTAGTCTGACAATATTTATTTTATACAAAATGTATTATTGTGGAGATAAGCATTTGCTTTAGTTGCACTCTTGACCCTTGACTTTTTAACACAATCTTTTCTCAGACTGCTCTAACTATGCTTTTCTAAAGTACATTTGTTATAGCAAAAAGTCAAGGGAAAACATAATTACATGAAATTGGTCACTTATTGATGATGGTTCAATCATCATATATATATAAACTGTGTGTAATGTTTTTTTTGTGTGTCGGTGTGTGTGTGGGTGTGTTTGATCATAATTATATAGGAAATACTTGTAAATGAACAATGTTGTAAGCTCATTAAAAGGAGATTTTACTTTGATTTATGTTTTTTGGCAGCTGTTGCCAACGGTTAACGGTTTTGTTATTGAAATAATTATAGACTATTTTTGTAATTTTGCATACATTCTGTAATTTAAAAAAAACTGTATAAAAATACAGTAATTTTTCTGCATAAAAATGTGAATTACTGTAATTTGTCATTGTCATAATACTTTTTGCAGTGTAGAATATTCAGCACTTTATAAAGATTTACAAACACTTTTCAAATCTGACATTTTTTTGAAGATATGGAGAGTATTGTTACATTGTTTCTATAACAAACCTTTAAAACATGACTATTAATTATTGATTTTACTTGTTTTTCTCTTTCTCTCTGCAGGTTGTGGGACTGCAGTATTGGAGAGGAAGGCTGTGCCGTTCTGATTTCTGCTCTGAGATCAAACCCCTCACACCTGAGAGAACTGGATCTGAGCTGTAATAAACCAGGAGACTCAGGAGTGAAGCTGCTCTCTGCTCTACTGGAGGATCCACACTGTAAACTGGAGAAACTACTGTGAGTGTAATCTTTACCCTCTGGGGTCGAAGCCCGCACCGGTGCGGTCTGTCTTGTATTTTCTTGATGACCGTGAAAAGAACTAAAAATACTCCATCATTTTTTAATGTACAGATAAGAATAATGTATTGTTTGAAACTGCAAAGGGTCTACTTGACCTTCACTGTGTATATTTTTATTATACTGTGTTGTAAATAAAATACAAATAACAATACAAATACAAATAATCAAAAACCTACATTATTTTTCCCTCCTCACACTCTTTCTTACCTGCCTCACTTCTTACTACTCTTTCTTACTATCCAGTTCTCAAAGTCTTGTGAACAAATGTTCTATATGTGTTTTATGGCCTTAGTACAGTGACTTAAATATTTTAGTTGTTCACTAATCACGCATAAACATTGTTTTCTCAAATACACAAACATTTACATTCATGCTTCTCACATATTATTGTAGCCCAGTTTGTGCTGAATACAGTGTTATTAGACTTTAGCCATTAATATTTTTTTAAGACACTGAAAAAAAACACAAATGTCAGGGCATGTCAAAACTTCTTCAGGGCCCCAAAACACCCTCAGACCCCACAGGGTTAATTAACACACACACACACACACACACACACACACACACACACACACAAAAAAACCTGTGAAAAAAACTGCCAAACAAAAACATTTCATGTTAAGAACAGTTGACTAATATTAAATGATTTGCAACTTCCCTCTTACCACGTTCTCTTTCAATGTTAAACTGATGCTTCACACTGGAAATCACGCTCTGCTTCTGTGAACGGTATACACAGCCAACTTGATTGGCCAACTCAGTCATTTTGACTTTGACAAGCACTATTAGACAGCTGCAGCATTGATCTGAAAGCCCTTGTATGCGCAGCGATTGAGCAAATGGTTTGCAGGTGCTGTGGCAAATTCTGACCCCTGCCAAATTATTACCCCCCCTAGTATTGACAGGTTTAGGATTAGGTGTGGGGAGGGGTTAGGATTAGGGGTGGGTTAGGATTAGGCAGTCAGGTAGCGACTTCAACAAGGGGGGTAATAATTTGGCAGGGGGTCAAAACTGGGCACAACAATTCTGATGATTTTTGCTACCCTGTCAGATTTTGCCACCTCCCATTAAAACAGCATGGAGCATAATTCGACAGCGAAAAATGCTACATGTCAGATTGTGCTTCCAGCATGTTATTAATGTGGTTTGAGGCTTTATTAACACCTACCCCAAACCTAAACCTAACCTTACAATATTAAAAATACAGTTGGTAGCATAATCTGATAGGTAGCATTATCTGTTACAACACCTGGAACCATGTGCATCTGTAGACTAGTGCAGGTTTAATTCTAACACTTTAATAGTATTTATAGATCCTAACAGGCTGTGCAACGGGCTAGTTGCATATCCATCTTGGATTTCCGGTCTAGCGAGTGTGTGCATAGATTCTTCTGGTTGTGCTAAACGCCAGTGCAGAGAACCGGAGAAATCCAAATATTACCTTCTATACACGTATGTTTACAGGATTTATTATATCACTTCAAATGCAAATAAGATCTACACTGCTATTATTACTATACTATAAATGTTAACTGAGCCAGTGCATTTGGAACTTACGTACAAAAGTATTGGGTCATCCCCTTCTAATGAACAGGTTTGACTACTTTAGTAATTTCCATCAGTACAATGTTTAATGTTTAAGCATATAATGATATTCTAGGAAATTGTGTGCTTCTAATTTTATAGCAACAGTTTGGACAGGACCCTTTTCTATTCTAACGCGACAATGCCTCTGTGTATAAGGCAAGGTTCAAGAAGAAATTATTGATTGAGTCAGTGTGGAAGAACTTGACTGGTCTGCATAAAGCCAAGTCCTAATCTGAGCTGAACTCCTCTGGTGTAACTTTAAATGCAGACCTTGAGCCAAAAACTCGTCACCACATTTACATTTACATTTAGTCATTTGGCAGACGCTTTTATCCAAAGCGACTTACAATTGGGGAATACATAAAGCGATTCATCTTGAAGAGGCAATCAGACAGAGGAAGTGCTCGTAACACCAAGTCTCAGTCATTGTTCAAATAAGTACGAGCTAGCAAGGGAAGGAGAGAAAGATAAAGGGAAAGGTTTTTTTTTTAAGAACAAGTTGAGGATGAAGTCAAGTAGTGCCGAAAGAGATGAGTTTTCAGTTGTTGCTTGAAGATTGACAGGGATCTAGCATTCCGGATAGGGGTGGGAAGATTATTCCACCATCCAGGAATGGTGAATGAGAATGTTATGGAGAGTGATTTTGAGCCTCTCTGTCATGGTACCACAAGGCGTCGCTCACTAGCAGATCTCAGACTTCTGGAGGGGATGTAGATTCGTAATAGTGAGTGGAAGTAGGAGGGTGCTGAGCCTGTGGTCGTTCTGTATGCAAGCATCAGTGTCTTGAACTTGATGCGAGCTGCCACTGGTAGCCAGTGCAATGAGATGAAGAGAGGTGTAACATGGGTTCTTTTGGGCTCATTGAAGACCAGTCGTGCCGCTGCATTCTGAATCATTTGTAGAGGTTTGATTGTGTTTGATGGAAGACCAGCCAGAAGAGCATTGCAGTAGTCCAGCCTAGAAACGACAAGGGCCTGGACAAGAAGTTGTGCAGCATGCTCTGTCAGGAAGGGCCTGATTTTCCTGATGTTGTGTAGCGCAAACCTGCAAGATCGAGCAGTCTTTGCAATGTGCTCTTTGAAGGTCAGCTGGTCATCAAAGATTACACCAAGATTTCTGACCGAAGTTGATGGGGGTAATTATTGATGTGCCTAACTGAATCGAGAAGTCATGCTGTAGAGTCAGAGTGGCAGGGATGACAAGAAGCTCAGTCTTTGCCAGGTTGAGCTGTAGGTGATGTTCTTTCATCCATGCCGAGATGTCCGCCAGGCAGCCTGAGATCCGTGCAGCTACCGTTGGATCCTCTGGTTGAAAAGAGAGATAGAGCTGTGTGTCATCGGCGTAGCAATGATAGGAGAAGCCATGTGCCTGTATGATGGGTCCCAGTGATGTAGTGTATGTGGAGAAGAGGAGGGGTCCAAGAACCTATCCCTGAGGAACCCCAGTGACCAGTTGATGTGTTTTGGATACCTCCCCTCCCCAGGCCACCCTGAAAGACCTACCGGTGAGATAGGATTCAAACCAGCGAAGTGGAATCCCAGTGATGCCCAGCGATGAGAGGGTGGACAGGAGGATCTGATGATTGACAGTGTCAAAAGCAGCAGAAAGATCCAGCAGAATGAGGACTGATGATTTGGAATCGGCCTTTGCGACTCGCAGGGCTTCAGTGACTGAGAGTAGCGCAGTCTCTGTTGAATGGCCACTCCTGAAACCTGACTGTTTAGCATCCAGTTTGTTGTACTGTGAAAGAAACAGTGAGAGCTGGTTGAAGACAACTCGTTCGAGTGTTTTCACTACGAATGGAAGGAGAGAGACAGGTCTGTAGTTTTCTAAAAGAGAAGTGTTTAATGTAGGTTTTTTGAGCAGTGGGGTTACCCGGGCCTGCTTGAACGCTGTGGGGAAGATGCCAGTGTGGAGAGATGTGTTGATAATGTGTGTGAGTGCCGGTAAGAGTGTGGGAGAGATTGCTTGGAGAAGGTGAGAGGGGATTGGTTCAAGAGGACATGTTGTAGGATGGCTGGAGAGGAGAAGTTTGGATACTTCCGCCTCGGTGAGGGGACAGAAGGAGAAGATGGGAGTTTGAGCAGTGGATGTGGTTGGTTGGAGGTCCTGTGTGTGTGGAGGTGAGAACTGGTTACTGATTGTTCTAGTTTTGTCTGTGAAAAAAGTGGCAAAGTCGTCAGCTGTTATAGAAGTGGTGGGCGGTGGTGGAGGGGGACAGAGGAGAGAATTAAATGTTCTGAAGAGATTACGCATGTCTGGAGCGCTGTTGATCTTGTTGTGGAAATGTGAGGATTTGGCAGTGTGGACTTCAGTAGAGAAATATGAAAGTAAAGACTGATACCTAGTCAGGTCCGACGGATCGTTTGATTTGCGCCATTGGTGTCACCAAACACCAATATGGGTACAGTCATTTTCTTAGGCCACACTTTTCTCAAAAGAGGGAGTTTTGGTTCTGTGTCGCAACCGAGATTGAACATACATTTATTTTTACAAATTCAGGAACTGATGAGTGTTTAATCTTATTATTATACATTTGTAGCCACAGTATTGTGGAACTTGTTGCCTTTTTTTTAGACTGTTCTTGAAAGGAAGTTTTCATCTTTGTAGCCACAGTTTTGGAAGTGCCTTTTTTCTGTTCTAAAGAAGGGGGTGTCACAATACATTTGCCCATATAGTGTATGTACAATCATTGGTGTTTGGTGATGAGTTTTTGGCTCAAGGTCTGCATTTAAAGTCACACCAGAGGTGTTCAGCTGGGATTAGGACTTGGCTTTATGCAGACCAGTCAAGTTGTTCCACACTGACTCAATCAATCATTTCTTTTTGAACCTTGCCTTATACACAGAGGCATTGTCACGTTAGAATAGAAAAGGGTCCTGTCCAAACTGTTGCTATAGAATTAGAAGCACACAATTCCCTAGAATATCATTATATGCTTAAACATTAAACATTGTACTCATGGAAATTACTAAAGTAGTCAAACCTGTTCATTAGAAGGGGGTGACCCAATACTTTTGGCAATATAGTGTATGTTTGGGTCCGGTGAATGAATTAAATACACTAATCCCTACTGTTCACGAAATGGAAGTTGAACTCATGGTGTGTACACACAGCTACACAATGTATTTTCCCCTTACAAATTGTGTAAATGTACAAATTATTTATTTCTCAAAAATGTTTGTATTACATTGATATATATATATATTTTTTTTATTATTATTATTATTTTTTAATTAAATATTTACCCTGTGAGACATGGGCTGTGATTGATCTTCCTAAATATCCATTTCTCAATTGTGCACATACATCAGTTTTCTCCATCATCATTTTCACAACATATTTAAATATTTTACACCGTTAACTTTGCATCAAACACATTTCTTTTAAATGGAAAAAAATAAAAACAGGCTGTAAAAGGATACAATTAATGCATTACTAATTTAAAGATTTGTTTCATCTGATAATTAATGCAAAAGAAATCGTAAAAATATACATGCACTGCTTATAATAATTTATGCAACAGATCTTTCACAAAACAGATCAATATTAATAAAAACACACAGGGAAATGCAAACACCGATCTTTCAATTAATGCAAACCTAGCATAATTACATTATGTTAAATTGTACAGTTACAGTTATAAATTAAATGTTATCAAATAAAGTTAAAGGGGTCCTATTATGCTTTTTCACTTTTTTAATTTTAGTCAGTGTGTATGTTTGGGCATAAAACGATCTACAAAGTTATAAATCTCAAAGTCCACTCCAAAGGGAGATATTTCGTTTTTAAAAAATCCCTTTCAAGAACTACAGTGAACGGCTCGTTTGGACCACATGGTTGTGGTCTTGGCTTGGTTGAGCACTGCACGTTTCAAAATCGAAACCCCTGCTGGTGTTTTTATATCACTGTATTTCTGATGGAAACCGACTGTTGTCAGTCGGAAAATGTCATTTTCATTTCATCTTGCATATAATGTCTGATAAAGTAGCTTTTGTGAGCAGAGCTCTGTTTTGTGTACAGCGTTACCGGGAAAACCTCAAGCTCTCCCGCTCCAACAGCGCCTCCCGCTGGCAGAGAATTAATTTGCTAATATATGCGGCCACAAATAGTGTAAGTCTGTGGGGCTATGGTATAAATAAATTCAACCGTATAACAGTTTCACTGCAATTCATGTTATAATGTTAGAATTAAAGAACAATAACTAATACATATTACCGTTGCACTTATCTATCTGTACATAGTCAATGCAGTTATTTTTAAGCTGTTGTTGACATCCTTTCTAAAATGTGATTTAGCCAAAAAAAACAACAAAAACAATAACATTACCACTTTAATATGTCTTGCAATATCCGTGCATGCAAAGGTTCTGCACGATCCTCTTGTTCAAAATTCTTGAGATATGAATTGATATAGCAATATTGACGAACTTGCTGTTCTGGTAAGGGGCGGGGCAATACTGAAATGCCATCTAAGCTGTTCGCCAATCACAACACACTGGGACAGCTAACCAATCACAACACATTTCATTTTTCGGAAGGCGGGCCTTCATCAAACCCGGAACTAATCGAGCCGTTTGTGTCAGGTTGGGGAGAAAGGTATTGTAATAATGTAAATTATGTAAAAAATAATGTGATTTTCGAAACACCAAGACAGAGAGCATGTTCTAGTACACCCCCAAAACAAAATCAAGACTTTGTAAAAGAGCATAATAGGACCCCTTTAATAAAATATACATGCAGAAATCTCTGAGCGTCTCGTTTGACAGTCGGAAACCTTATGATCTTATTGATAACAGTCAGATCAAAATCAGCTCTCCGAAAATGTACAGTATTGCACATTTGAGTGGTTTGTGTTTGACTCACAGAGGGTACGCAAAAATGTAGGGAGAATGTTTTTCTTTTATATATACTACTACTACTATATCTATCTAGCAAAGTTTCGTATGTAAGTTTCTCTTACAGTAAATGCGAATGTTGCAAGACCGGAAGTAAGTATGCACACACTCGCGTCACCGAAGCTCACCGGCGCCATCTTGTGAACTGAGCCTACTATGAGGAATGATTACCTCAACATGTATGTCGGTATGCAGTATATCCTTATTGCTCGTGTGCCATTGATTATCCCTTTGCGTGCCATAGATTGTTGACCCTTGGCCTATATGGTACTACAAACATTTGAAGAATGAAAATGATAAACTAGTTCAGTATCACAATTAGGAATCATGAGATTTGTGCGAGTATTCATTAGAGATGCAGACAATTTTTGACTGACAAATCATTAAAAAGAATATCCATCACTTTCCCTCTCTAGCTTGTTCTAATTTGAATAATGTGGGAAACTTTGTATTATGAGCACTTCCTGTGTTTATTTGTCTCTTATGATGAATAGCTTGTTGTATTTATCAATTGTAAGTAGCTTTGGAGGTGTCTGCTAAATAAATAAATGTAAATAAATGTAACACATTTTTCAAATCTGACATACTTTTATTGAAGAGATGGAGGTTAATAATGTTAAATTGTTTCAATAACAAACCTTTATAACACATGACTATTAATTATTGACTTTACTTGTTTTTCTCTTTCTCTCTGCAGGCTGTTGGACTGCAGTATTAGAGAGGAAGGATGTGCTGCTCTGATTTCAGTTCTGAGATCAAACCCCTCACACCTGACAGAACTGAACCTTAGTCGCAATGAACCAGGAGACTCAGGAATGAAGCTGCTCTCTGCTCTACTGGAGGATCCACACTGTAAACTGGGGAAACTACTGTGAGTGTTGATATATTATAAACCAGAAAAACTGTGTGAAAATACTGCCAAACAAAAACAATTCATGGGGATAGTTCACCCAATAATTAAAATTCTGTTGTCACTTTACTTATCTTATCAAGTAATTAGAAAACAGCATGACTTTCTTGTGTGGAACATAAAAGAAGATATTTTGATTTTTCTTTCTTTTTTCACACAAGTGGAAGGCAATGGTACCAAACTTTGGTTGCCAACAATATTCAAAATGTAATCTATTGTGTTTTACAAAAGAAAGAATGTCATACAGGTTAGGAATGACATGCACTGAAGTACATTATGGGCATTTATATATTTAGGTGAACTATTCCTTTAAAGGGGTGGTAAACTATTTTTTTCCTAGGCTTGATTGTGTTTATAGGGTGCAGTCTAATATGTATTAATGCTTCGCTTAAAAAATATATATTTCACATAATTTACACAGTAAAACCTCCCGTGTTAAACTAACACTCCCAGTGTTTATATAACTCTCACTCAGAGTGTTAAAAAAGTAACACTGAAGCAGTGTTAAAGTTAATGATATAATTAGTTGATTAACTGAAGAATGATTGAGCATTAATGAGGAACACCTGCTGTTAACAAACTGAATCACTGAAAGAAAGCGAAACAATAATAGAAAAAAGAGACGAGATGAGCAGAAATACAAGAACTACAACTGACTTCAGCCACAGCCATAGATGAAATCAACGCAAGATAAAAGAAGACATTAAATCTCTCAAGATCTCAGCAGAGGTTGATTAAACAACTCCACAAACAACATTACCAGCTTCACACATTACTAACAGGATTGATTTTAGGTGTTGATGTTTTAGTTTTGTTTGAGTTACCACTATCGAGGTCAGTGTTTGCTTTAGTTAAGCTCTTGACCCTTAACTTTAAAACATTATTATTTATTTTATTGTTGTAACTGTGAGTTTATTAGACATGTTTGTTATGACAATCAGGTGTGATGGTTATGTTTCAATAAAGAAAGGGTCAAAATACGTACATCCAAAAATGTCTTGGCCAGGTGCAAGATCAAAGAGTACATTAAATAATAAAAAAAGATCTGCATACTGTTATTCACTGTTAAGCAGTAACGTTTCGGTCAAAGACCTTCGTCAGGCAAACACACATACATGCAAAGGCAACAGCTCAGTAAGTACTCAGATTCAAACAGAGATCCAATTGATTACACCTGTTAGCAATCAAAGTCAATCATGTCTTAGTATGCCACAATTAAAACAAGACAACCACATTGAGGCAAAAACTTAAATACAAACACAATATCAAAAAAATCCCCAAACCATCATAAGACAACACCCAAACAGTCCCCCATCCTTTTTATAATTCACAATTACTTTTCCTAGAATTAAGCAATGCATAACTATACGACACATATACGTAGGTACAAATGAGACTATATCAACAACATTCACCTTTCAATACAAGAAATATCAATTAGAAACATGAGTTAAAATCAAGTTCTAATTGCAAAGCCTTAGGTGAAACAGTATTTAGTGTATAAATATAATAAACTTCTCTTTTTAGTAAAATATTGTTGACATCAAAACCTCTCCTGGGTACTTTAACATGTTCAGTTCCAATATACCTGAGTTTGGAAAGGTTATGCCTTTTTTAATTAAAATGTACTTCTACTGGGGTTTTTGATCATTGATTTCAATAAAGACATAACAGACATCAGAAGACTACAACGGACAGTCAGGACTGCTGAGAGGATTATCGGTGCCCCTCTGCCCAGCCTCCAAAAACTTTACACCTCCAGAGTGAGGAAAAGGGCTAAAAAAAAGTCACTCTGGATCCCTCACATCCAACTCACTCTCTCTTTGAACTGTTGCCCTCTGGCCGGCGCTACAGAACACTGAGCTCCAAAATAACCAGACACAAGAACAGTTTTTTCCCCAGGCCATATCCCACCTGAACAACACATAACACACCCCAGTACTGTACATCTGTAAATAAAACATCAAACCTTCATCTGTACATAGGACACATGCACATTCACAGTTCTGTCTATGGACATTTTTATTTTATTTTCTGTATATTTTATTTTATTACTATTGTTATTCATAATTATTGTCTGTTCTCTTCATTATTAGTGTTATATTACCTTAATTATATGTTGTCTGCACTGTTTGTACTTTCTGTACTGGAAGCTCTTAACACCAAGACAAATTCCTTGTGTGTGCAAACACACTTGGCAATAAAGCTCTTTCTGATTCTGATTCTGATAATTGGTAGTGATGGGTGCTTTCGAAGCACTGCTTCATGAAGCTTCAAAACTTTTGTGAATAATTTGTTTCGAAACAGTGGATTGGACTAGTGATGGGAGAAACAAACCTTTTCGAAGCTTCAAATCAATTGAACCAATTGCTTCGCAAAATGATTCACTGTTTCGAAGCGCTCGAAACACCAAACGCTGGTGACACGTGCTGGTCATAAGTGTGTAAATGCAACAAAAACTCAGTCTAAAACAGGGGTGGCGAACTCCGGTCCTGGAGAGCCGCAGTCCTGCAGAGTTCAGCTCCAACCCTAATAAAAACTCATCTGCCTGTAGCTTCCTTGTAACCCTTCAGACCTTGATTAGCTTGTTCAGGTGTGTTTGATTAGGGTTGAAGCTAAACTATGCAGGTCTGCGGCTCTCCAGGACCGACGTTCGCCACCCCTGGGCTAAAACATGCAACAACAAAAAAAAAACAGCTTTTACAAACTCAATGCAAATACTTTCTTCAAAGTATAATATATTAAATGCACTTTAAATAATAAAATACGATTAAATATGAAGTCTGTATATATGTGATTTAAATAATATATATATTATTAATTTGCACGGCTTGTTTAGACTAAACAGGCCAGTAAGAGACTACAGGTACATTTCAGGAAATTAGAATATAGTGAAAAAGTTCATTTTTTCTTGTAACTTTTTACAAAAAGTGAAACTTTCATATATGTTAGATTCATTACATGTAAAGTAAAACACTTCAAAAGTTTTTCAAAATATAGGTATCCGTTTTCAAAATATAGGTATCAGTATCTCAAAATATAGGAATATTTACATTTGAGTTTCAATAAATGACCATCCATACAGTCTAAATTCTGGGTATCTCTTGTTCTTTGAAACCACAATAATGGGGAACACTGCTGACTTGGCAATGGTCCAGAAGACAATCATTGACACCCTCCACAAAGAGGATAAGTCACAGAGGGTCATTACTGAAAGGGGTGTCTGTTCAAGGAGTGCTGTATCAAAGCATATTAAATGCAAAGTTGACTGGAAGGAAGAAATTGTGTAGGAAAATGTGCACAAGCAACAGGGATGACCACAAGCTTGAGAATACTGTCAAGCAAAGCCGATTTAAACACTTGGGAGAGATTCACAAGGAGTGAACTGAAGCTGGAGTCAGTGCATCAAGAGTCACCACGCTCAGACATCTTCAGGAAAAGGGCTACCAAGCCACTTCTGAAACAGAAACAACGTCAGAAGCATCTTACCTGGGCTAAGGAGAAAAAGAACTGGACTGTTGCTCAGTGGTCCAAAGTCCTCTTTTCAGATAAAAGAAAATTTTGTGTTTCATTTGGAAATCAAGGTCTGGAGGAAGACTGGAGAGGCACAGAATCCAAGCTGCTTGAAGTCCAGTTTGAAGTTTCCGAAGTCAGTGATGATTTGGGGTGCCGTGACGTCTGCTGGTGTTGGTCCATGGTGTTTTATCAAGTCCAAGTCAATGCAGCCCTCTACCAGGAGATTTTTAAAGCACTTTATGCTTCCATCTGCTGACAAGCTTTATGAAGATGCTGATTCCCTTTTCCAGCAGGACTTTAGCACCTGCCCACAGTTCCAAAACCACTTCCAAGTGGTTTGCTGACCATGATATTACTGTGCTTGATTGGCCAGCCAACATGCCTGACCTGAACCCCATATGGAATCTATGGGACATTTTCAAGAGAAAGACGAGAAACAGTCGATCCAACGATCCAGACGAGCTGAAGGCTCAATAGTGCCTCAGCAGTGCCACAGGCTGATCGCTTCCATGCCACACCTCACTGATGCTGGAATTTGTTGTAAAGGAGCCCCCACCAAATATTGAGTGCACAAATGAACATACTTTAAAGAACTTGAACTTTTCTGTTTTGCAAATCCTTTTTTTGATTGATCTTAGGAAATATTATAATATTTTGAGATACTAATCATCAAAATTAAAACAAAAAAACTTTTGAAGTGTTTTACTTTACATGTAATGAATCTAAAATATATGAAAGTTTCACTTTTTGAAATGTTACAATAAAAAATGAACCTTTTCACCATATTCTAATTTTCCGAGATGTACCTGTATTAACTACCACTCATCCTTTTAATTACACAAATTAAAGTTAAAAATGTCTTCAAAATGATAAAACTGATTCGAGATCAAGTAAAAACCATAGCTGCTGGTTCACCGCTGGGTGGCGATCTCAATGAACTCGCATGATTAATGGGTTCACAGTGATCGCCCCCCAGCGGCAAACCATTGGAAATTTTGAAACGTTTCGAAACAGTTATGATGTAATGAAGCCTCGTTTACTGAAATCATGTGACTTTGGCAGTTTGATATGTGCTCCGAACCAAATGATTGACCACATAATAAAAAGATTTACTCATACTTGTGCAGCGTGATGTTACTGTCGGATCCAATATAGTCGGCACAACATTGTCTTTTAATTTCAGTCTTTTTAAAAATCCTGTGTCTAATTGTGCTTTGTTTTTAAATGAATATGCGATAAAAAGAATTGAACAAAAGACTGAATACTTACTGACGCAGTCTGGAGCTTCATTAAAAATAAAGTTTATCCGATCTTTCCTAGAAGGAAGGAAGCAAGGCAGGCAATATAAAGACTGCTTTTTCCACAACTTGGCACTGCACAGTTTCTTGTTTTCTTCAGAGCCATCTTTATCATTTGGTTTGGGTTCTGCATAGACCTACGTTTGCATTCCTCGTTATTTACACTACATGCACAAAGCAGTGGGCGGGGCTAGTGATTCAGACACAGGCAATCTTGGTTGATCTTCTTCTGTGGAGGTGGTGCTTACCCACACTATTCTTCATAAAGTGGGAAATTCCACAACCTATAATTTTGGCAGACTGGCTTTAATATAAGCTGTTTTTAGACTAACGAGAGAGTTTTGAGTTCTGAAACTTACAGGATGTTTTTATAATACACTGACCTCTTATATGTCAAAAGATCATAGATAGTTTGGATTTCTCCATTATGTCCTCTTTAAAGTAATTTCTTAGTTTGTGCTTGTGCTGGCAAGTTATAATCTCTATAGCACCGATCCTGTGTGAGAGAAAAAAGTAGTGCTCACACAAACACACACACAAGGAGGTGTTTCTTTTTTCTCCATGTTACATAAACATACTCTCACCATAAAGCTTAAACACAATCTTAAAGATCATTCATGTTCTTCACTCTCTGCAGGCTGTGGGATTGCAGTATTAGAGAGGAAGGCTGTGCAGCTCTGATTTCAGCTCTGAGATCAAACCCCTCACACCTGACAGAACTGAATCTGAACTTTAATAAACCAGGAAACTCAGGAGTGAAGCAGCTTGCTGCTCTACTGGAGGATCCACACTGTAAACTGGAGAAATTACAGTGAGTCTCATCACATGTCAGTAATAATAAGCTTTTGAGTAAAAAGTAAAGAAAAAGTGTTTTCTGTAGCAGTGGTTTTGTTTGTTGTCCTCTCACCCTCAGTTTTTAACCCTTTTGTATATAGTTCCATAGGTAATCACATCGTGACGATATACAGCCATATCACACTGGTATAATTTTGATATTGCATTTATACAAAGGTTTGATGGCACAATTGTGTAAATACATGAGAAACAACAACAGTGTTTTTAAAAACTCTCTTTTGTGCAGAACTACTTTCTTCTGCCAGAGATTCAAATCTCAGTTTGACAGTTTAACAGCTGATCCCAAGCCTCTGTTACTCTGTTTCATCTGTTAAGGGTGATTTCTGATGACATCACTGCTCACTCAGTGCATTTCTTGGCTGCGTTTTACAAGCTGTTGTTGAAAGTAAAAATAACTTCCTTGTTTGCTATAAAAGTCTGCTGATTCACTCATAAAACAGTCGCTTGTCGCCATCTAATGGCAGAACAATGTAACTAATCATCTTCACGAACACACACACACCATTTCCTAATACTAAATACTATAATTAAAGGTGGGGTAAGTGATTTCTGGCAGACAATGTTGATATTTGAAATCACCAAAACAAACACATTGTTTGCCCCTATTTTGATAGCTCCGCCCCACACATAAGTAACATTACGCAACCCAGGCAACGATTAGTTCTGTGAAACAAAGCAAAACCAATGTTACTCACCTATCGAGAAGAAACAAAGCAACCTCGGTGTCCGATCACAGGCCTTCCCGCTCCTTCAGTTCTCTCCAGCGCTGGAAAGCTGATCTGATATTTACACGGGTCCTGCTTATTTTACAATATGTCTACACCGGACGCGAGCGGCACGACAAAATATTATAGAACTCATTATAACCACTAATAATGCTGTCTACACTGGATCCCGACAGTAAACTGCTGCCGCATTCTATTTATGATGTATTGACACAAATTTCTAATGATTTTCAACAGTCGCTTTGTCGCGTCCAGTGTAGACAGACTTTAGCTGGCACAAAACGACAACTGTCGCATCCAGTGTAGGCACGGTGTAAGCCTTCTTTTGTTCCGCAGAAGTTTTCCTCTTTTGTTTTTTTATCCGCCATCTCTATCTTTCTGTTGTCGCTCGGCTCGGGTAATGTCTGTCCTGTGCACTGAGCCCTCTCTCCCCCGCATCATGAGTAGACACGCCCCTTACTGCTGATTGGCTACAAGTTTGTTTTGGTACTCGGCCCGACTCATTTTCTAAAGCGTTTTTGAAAAAATACATACCCCACCTTTATATTCTACTACTATTTACATAAAATATTATTTACTGCTTTTGTATACTTAATAGTATACTGAATATAAGGCAGTGCTCTGATATACAGCATTGAAGTTACATGAAATATAATGTGATGAGATTCCCAGACAGCAAACCCCTGTGGGGCCCAGATGGGTAACACCTGGGCTATCTAACTTGGGTCCAGCCAGATTTGTCCTCAGTTTCCATGAGGGCCCTACATGGGTCAGCCCAGATGAGTTAATGAAATGAACACTGCAAAGTATGCATACTACAGAATGCTAGAAATAAGACTGAAGCAGCACTGCAGTTCATTAGATATTTTAAGGGCACAAAATCCACTTTTACACAGTGTTTGGACATAAATGTGTGTTGGCAGTGTGTGAACACTACAATGATAAAAATCCACCCACTCCTTATTTTCTAATCCCTATTAAACCAAACAGTCTCATAAGGCAAGTGATTTTGATTCTCAAAGCAGTGTAACATCACATTGTTTGGGCCTCGTCCACGGCCGTTGACTGACAGTCTTGCATTACCATAGCGAGCTGTGTTTGGTTGTACGCTGTCCTCCATTTTCTCCGTGCTTGAGCAGCTGTAATGTCAACCTACTTTTGATGTGTTTGGCTTCCCATATGTATAGCTGAACACCTTTTCTCTTGCTCTCAGTCATGTTGCTTCTACCAGCTGTTTATTGCTGTAGGTATGCAAAGCAGAGATGTACACTACACCCTCTTCTGAAGATGGGGTGTGAATATGCAGCTTTTAAAGTAATACACACCAAAAAGTCACATTTTCCAGATGTTATAATAAATGATCTGAGGGGTATTTTGAGCTGAAATTTCAAAGACACATTCTAGGGACACCCAAGACAATTATAAAATCTTGTAAATAGGGGCATAATAGGTGCCCTTTAAGTGATTAATCGAGTACTGATTACTGATGAACACCTGCTTAAGAAAAAAGAGATGAGCAGAAGCACAACAATTACTACTGACTTCCAGTCACAGCCTGCAAAACAACTGCAAATAAAAGATATTATGCTGCTTAAGACTTATTTTTAGCAATCTGTAGTATGCATACTGAGCAGTTTTAATTTGATTAACTCATCTGGGCTGACCCATGTGCACAGTAAACTCCCCAGAGTAAAATTGACTCTATTCAGAGAACATTTGGTCCCACTCTAAATAGAGTTAAAGTAACACTGAAGCAGAGTTAAAGTTAATGAGCTAATTAAGTGACTAATTAAATGATGATTGAGCATTAGTGATGAACACCTGCTGTTAACAAGCAGAATCACTGAAGAAAAGAGAAACACAAGAACTACAACTGACTCAAACTGAAATACAATAAGACATTAAGTATCTCAAGATCTGATTAAACAACTCCACAAACAGCATCACAAGCTTCACACATTACTAACCAGATTGAGTTTATTGTATGTCTACAGAAGCTCTAATTGAGAATTAAAATAGGTTTGATGTTTTATTGGTCAAGAAAAACAAAAACAAAACAAAAAAACACATAATGCCACCATAATAGTGGTCAGTGTTTACTTTAGTTGGGCTCTTGACACGTTTAATAACTTATAATTGTTTGCTTCTAAGCAATTGCAATATTGTTTCACAACAAACATTTGTGCATTGCTGAATCAAAGGCTTGAAGCAACAGATTAACTTATGTTTTCTCCTTATGACTCATTTGAAAGAAATCATGAAGTGGTCTTTTTTGGTTTATTGACTGACATTCAACTGCTACAGAACTACGAAACAGACCCCCAAAAATAATATAATGCTTCAGTGTTGAAGATTAAAAAAAAAAAACTGCATCAGCTCAGGCTTTTAGACATGAACACTTATCATATGATCCTCAACAGTGGTGACAATAATTATTCATACTGCAGTGCATGATGAGAGGTTTTTTTTTTTTTTTTTTTTACTGTGCTGGTACACAGCATGCATTGCAGCATGAAGCGTTTTGTTGATTGTCACCATTGTTGAGATTCATGTGCTGGTTCTTGATGTCTGTGTCTACATATTGCAGAAGTTTGAAATTTTTTATGCATAATATGGACTTAAAATCATTCACAATAACTATAAGAGCAGTACTTTGTTTGCCTGCTTTAGTTTCACATGGTTGATTACGCAAGACCTAAACATTTAATGAGGTAAAAAAATAAAGAACTGTACATGTAATCAAACCAGCTCATGAGGACTCATGATATGACCTCATCATAAAAGCAGCTAATACGTGCTTAATGGGCAACACTGATCTCTCTGCTTTACAACAGCACATGCATTGCTACAGAGAAAGATCTCACACAGAAGTCAAGGTTCAAGAGCCCAACTAAAGCAAACACTGATCTCCATGATGGTGGCATCATTTTAACCAAGAAAACATCAACATCTGATCCTCTGTAATTCTCTGTAAGAACTTCTGTAGACCTCTAACAGAAATAAAGTCAGTCTGGTTAGTAATGAGTGAAGCTGGTGATGCTGTTTGTGGAGTTGTTTAATCCTCCTCTGCTGAGATCTTCAGAGATGTAATGTCTTATTTTATTTCAGTTGATTTAATCTGTGGCTGAAATCAGTTGTAGTTCTTATGTTTCTGTTTTCTTCAGTGATTCTGCTTGATAACAGCAGGTGTTCATCACTAATGCTCAATCAACATTTAATTAGTCACTTAATAAGCTCATTAACTTTAACTCTGCTTCAGTGTTAATTTAACTCTATTTAGAGTGGGACCAAATGTTCTCTGAATAGAGTTAATTTTACTCTGGAGAGTTTACTGTGTGGGGCCCTCATGGAAACTGAGGACTAAACTGGCTGTGCCCCAATGTCAATCCCATCTGGAACACACATGTGTTTAGCTGGCTGGGACGACATATTTTGCCTTAATATTCTCAGCCAAAACTGTTTGTTCTTTAACTAATAATAGATTGAGACAAAATACAGCCTGTTAGATTTACCCAAAAAATGTAATCTCACGTTTAACCACTATAGAGACATCATAGCCAGTGGCAAATTCCAGAAGATCTGGCCAAGGTGCTCTCTGCCGGTTCATGGGCATTGAATGGCCGCTAATGCACTGAAGCTCACATCTCGGAAAACATATATATCAGTGGCAAAGGTTGATTAAATTAAATTAATCTACGATCCTTCTTCTATCGTTTCAGGTTTATTATTAGTTATTTGAATGCTAGAAAACATAGACTGCTTTTCCAAGTAAAAAAATGCCAAATAACATTTACTGGTAACACTTTATAATAACTGCACGCTATGAATCATTAGGTAAGCATTAGTAAATATGCAGTTCATCCTTTATAAAGCATTGTCCCAACATTAATAGTGATTACTACACAGTAAAATCCTGAGTGTTAAATTAACTCTGCTCGGAGTATATATGGTCCCTCTCTACAAGAGTGTTAAAAGTAACACTGAAGTAGTGTTAAAGTTAATTAAATAATTATATGATTAATTAAGTGCAGATTGAGCATTAGTGATGAACAGCTGCTGTTAACAAGCAGAATCACTGAATGAAAGAGAAACACAAGAATTACAACTGACTTCAGCCACAGCCTTAGATGAACGCAACTGAAATGAAACATATTAAATCTCTCAAGATCTCAGCAGATGATTAATCATCTCCTCAAACAGCATCACCAACTTCACACATTACTAACCAGTTTGACTTTTTTTTGTCATGTCTAAAAATGTCTTATTAAGAATTATGTCTCTATGGTGTCGGGCTTATACACTGACCAAAATTATAAATGCAACACTTGTTTTTGCCCCCATTTTTCATGAGCTGAACTCAAAGATCTAAGACTTTTTCTATGTACACAAAAGGCCTATTTCTCTCAAATATTGTTCACAAATCTGTCTAAATCTGTGTTAGTGAGCACTTCTCCTTCGCCGAGATAATCCATCCACCTCACAGGTGTGGCATATCAAGATGCTGATTAGACAGCACGATTATTGCACAGGTGTGCCTTAGGCTGGCCACAATAAATGGCCACTCTAAATTGTGCAGTTTTATCACACAGCACAATGCCACAGATGTTGCAAGTTATGAGGGAGCGTGCAATTGGCATGCTGACTGCAGGAATGTCCACCAGAGCTGTTGCCTGTGAATTGAATGTTAATTTCTCTACCATAAGCCGTCTCCAAAGGCGTTTCAGAGAATTTGGCAGTACATCCAACCGGCCTCACAACACAAAAAATTCTAGATGGGAAACAAGTTCAGTATCACAATCAGGAATTGTGTTGTGCTGGCAAGTTAAAATGTCTATAACACCAATCCTGCTGTATAGAAATAGTGCTCATACAAACACACACAAACAGACTCTCACCCTAAAGTTTAAACACAGAGGTCATGTTCTTCACTCTCTGCAGGTTGTGGCACTGCAGAATTGGAGAGGAAGGCTGTGCAGCTCTGATTTCAGTTCTGATATCAAACCCCTCACACCTGAGAGAACTGAATCTGAGCAATAATAGACCAGGAGACTCAGGAGTGAAGCTGCTCTCTGCTCTACTGGAGGATCCACACTGTAAACCGGAGAAACTATAGTAAGTTTTTGAGTCAATGCTTTCATATCTAGCTTTCATATCATATCTTGTATTAAAGCAGATTTGATTGTATTTTATCTTTCTCTGTATTGTACAGTATTTGACAGTGGAAACTCCACAAGGTCCGAACAAGTGAATCAAAACAACATGTTCTGAACAAGACTGTCACCTGGAAAAATGCTGATACTGATCCAGCAGTTTAAAAGAACAGAATATTATTAACATATTCTAGTTTTATTCCAAAGACTAGGTACTTGGAGTATATAGAATGAGTATAAGTCAAGTCAAGTGACCTTTATTTATATAGCGCTTTTAACAATACAGATTGTGTCAAAGCACTTAACAGTATCAAGTTGGAGGATAGAGTGTCAGTAATGTATAATAATAAGATTAAACACTCAATTTTCAGTTAAGGGCATTTCATTATTGAATTCGGAGATGTCATTGTCTAGCTCAGTTTAGTTTAAATAGTATCTGTGAAATCAAATTGACGATAATTGCTAGAAATTAAGTGTCCCCAACTGAGCAAGCCAAAGGCGACAGCGGCAAGGAACCAAAACTCCCTCTGTGACAGAATGGAGAAAAAAGCCTTGGGAGAAACCAGGCTCAGTTGGGGGGCCAGTTCTCCTCTGGACAGAATATTATTGTGTATTTATTGTTTACTTATTGTTTTAATAAAAAATTTAAATGTATTATATTACATACTGATAAAAAAATGTATAGCCTGAATGCACTGTAAGTCGCTTTGGATAAAAGCGTCTGCTAAATGCATAAATGTAAATGTAAATTTCTATTTTTATATTGTTGCAATTTCTAACAATAATAGTATTATGTAGTTAGGTATTTTATTATTATATTTTTAGTTATTTGTTTTATTTTTAGTTTTATTGTATTTTTAGTCAAGGTCTTCACTGGGGATATGTCTCTGGGGCTCATCGCTGACAATCAGGGCTGCAGACATCATCTCCCGGCGCCAATCCACCATCTGATCCGGACACAGACTGAGAAACAGAATAAGAAAGAAACAAATATTAGCGTAGATGCCAATCTGCTTACGATGTAACGAGTACATCATGTGTTATGGGAAGTGTTCCCGGTTCCAGTTGATCTAATTAATGCAGCCTAACAATCCTTTAACGGATTTGAATAATAGAAGTGTAGTAGTGTGTTATGTGTATGCCAGGTTAAAGAGATGGGTCTTTAATTTAGATTTAAACTGACAGAGTGTGTCTGCCTCCCGAACAGTGTTACGTAGATTGTTCCAGAGTTTGGGTGCTAAATAGGAAAAGGATCTGCCGCCCGCAGTCGATTTTGATATTCTATGTATTATCAAACGGCCAGAGTTTTGAGAACGCTGCAGACGTGGAGGACTATAGTGTGATAGGAGCTCGCTCAAGTACTGAGGAGCTAAGCCATTCATGGCTTTATAAGTAATTAACAAGATTTTAAAATCTATACGATGTTTGATAGAGAGCCAGTGCAGTGTTGACAGAACCGGGTTAATATGGTCATAATTCTTTGTTCTAGTAAGAACTCTAGCTGCTGCATTTTGGACCAACTGTAGTTTGTTGATCAAGCGTGCAGAACAACCACCCAGTAAAGCATTACAATAGTCTAACCTTGAGGTCATAAACGCATGAATTAGCATTTCTGCATTTGACGTTGAGAGCATAGGTCGCAATTTAGATATGTTTTTGAGATGGAAGAACACAGTTTTACAGATGCTAGAAACATGGCTTTCAAAAGAAAGATTGCTATCAAACAGCACACCTAGGTTCCTGACTGGAAGAAGAAGAATTGACAGAGCAGCCGTCAAGTGTTAGACAGTGTTCTAAGTTATTACATGTGGGGGTTTTAGGTCCGATAATTAACACCTCTGTTTTTTCAGAATTAGCAGTAAGAAATTAATCGTCATCCAGTTTTTTATATCGACTACGCATTCCATTAGTTTCTCAATTTGGTGTGTTTCATGGGGCCGTGAAGAAATATAGAGCTGAGTATCATCAGCATAACAGTGAAAGCTAACACCATGTCTCCTGATAATATCTCCCAAGGGTAACATGTAAAGCGTGAAAAGTAACGGCCTTAGTACTGAGCCTTGAGGTACTCCATACTGCACTTGTGATCGATATGATACCTCTTCATTCACCGCTACGAACTGATGGCGGTCAGATAAGTATGATTTGAACCATGCTAAGGCACTTCTACAAATGCCAACAAAGTTTTCTAGTCTATTTAACCTGTTAGCCTGCACCAGGTCACCGGCGCACTGAACGCTCGTTGTTTGAGCATGTGATCGTTTGTGAATAGATTAAATGAAACGGGACAAAGTTAATCTTGACAAACTATATATCATTCTGAAGGTCTAAGCCTCAAGCAACGACAAAAGATTGCTGTTTTTCGATAGAAAGCTTATAAGGAATGTATTTGCTAAATTTGTGTAAGCAGTACACATCAAAACATTTATACAAAAACAGTTTTGTAGCATACAGTCTCACAGACAGAATGAGACCATCCCAAAAAAAAAGTTAAAGATACGCTGAAGATTGTTTATTTGAATTCTGGCTCTCCCTCGTGACGGCGCGGGACGCACCTGTCATCTGATGGGGGCGTAACTTAGCGATCGTTTTTTTTGCCAAATAAACCTTTTTTTTTTTCTTCAACATTTTTCATATATGTTTGCGTGTTTTGTGGGGAATGTGACTGTATCTGTATGATTACCATCTGTATGGCTGATAATCAGCGTGTAATTGCTGACTGTTGACAGCTATCATGGTGAATGCAGTCTATATAAAAGGCCATTATAATGTGATTATTGACTATATGGGCGGCCATCTGTATGATTACCATCTGTATGAATGATCGTCAGCATGTGATTACTGATGAGCAGCTATTTTATGTAAGGAAATCAGAGTATGTAGGCTACTTGACATTCAAAGTTTTTTTTTTTCATCACTCAAAAATTATTCTTATTGGGGGGGTGATTTATCCTCGTGAAATCCATGCGGGCCAGATGTGGGCCAAATCTGGGCCGACACTGTTTGCTGTCTGGGACAGATGCGCGCATACACGCAATTTCTCTCTCTCTCTCTCTCGTTTGTGGAGTTGTGTAATCCTCATCTGCTGAGATCTTGAGAGATTGAATGTCTTTTATTTGCAGTTGTTTTGCAGGCTGTGGCTGGAAGTCAATAAAAGTTGTTGTTTCTCTGCTCATCTCTTTTTTTCTTAAGCTGGTGTTCATCACTAATGCTCAGTCAGTACTCTATTAATCACTTAATTATCTAATGAACTGCAGTGCTGCTTCAGTCTTATTTTTAGCACTCTGTAGTGTGCATGCTGAGCAGTGTTCATTTCATTGTATCAAGTCAAGTCACCTTTATTTATATAGAGCTTTTAACAATACAGATTGTGTCAAAGCAACTTTCCAATATCAAAATAGGAAAATAGTGTGTCAATAATGTAAAATGACAAGATTAAACACTCAATTTTCAGTTAAAGGCATTTCATTATTGAATTCAGTGATGTCATCATCCAGCTCAGTTCAGTTTAAATAATATCTGTGCAATCAAGTTGACAATATCGCTGGAAATTAAGTGTCCCCAACTAAGCAAGCCAGAGGCGACAGCGGCAAGGAACCAAAACTCCATCGGTGACAGAATGGAGAAAAAATCCTTGGGAGAAACCAGGCTCAGTCGGGGGGCCAGTTCTCCTCTGGCCAGATGAACCAGCTGGCCAATTCCAATTGCAGCAAAGTCAGATTGTGTAAAGAACTGGTTCCCGAGGTCTTGTCCCGATGGATGTCTAGGTGACGAGGTCTTCACTGGGGATCTGTCTCTGGGGCTCATCTAGGTGTCCTGATCTCTGCTGACGTTCAGGGCTGTAGAGGTCATCTCTAGGTGCTGATCCACCATCTGATCTGGATACGGACTGGATACGGGTGACTGCAGAGACCATCTGATCTGGATACGGACTGGATCGGTTGGCTACGGTGATCTCGGAATAAAAAAGAAAACAGACTAATATTAGCGTAGATGCCATTCTTCTTACGATGTAACAAGTACATCGGGTGTTATGGGATGTGTTCCCGGTTCTGGTTGACCTAAATAATGCAGCCTAACAATTATTTTAATGGATTTGAATATTAGAAGAGAATTAGTGTGTTATGTGTAAGCCAGGTTAAAGAGATGGGTCTTTAATCTAGATTTAAACTGACAGAGTGTGTCTGCCTTCCAAACAGTGTTAGGTAGATTGTTCCAGAGTTTGGGCACTAAACTCTTGACCCAATCCCCTCTCACCTTCTCCAAGCAATCTCTCCCACACACTTACCGGCACTCACACACATTATCAACACATCTCTCTGCACTGGCATCTTCCCCACAGTGTTCAAGCAGGCCCGGGTAACCCCACTGCTCAAAAAACCTACATTAAACACTTCTCTTTTAGAAAACTACAGACCTGTCTCTCTCCTTCCATTCATAGCGAAAACACTCGAACGAGTTGTCTTCATCCAACTCTCACTGTTTCTTTCACAGTACAACAAACTGGATGCTAAACAGTCAGGTTTCTGGAGTGGCCATTCAACAGAGACTGCGCTACTCTCAGTCACTGAAGCCCTGCGAATCGCAAAGGCCGATTCCAAATCATCAGTCCTCATTCTGCTGGATCTTTCTGCTGCTTTTGACACTGTCAATCATCAGATCCTCCTGTCCACCCTCTCATCGCTGGGCATCACTGGGATTCCACTTCGCTGGTTTGAATCCTATCTCACCGGTAGGTCTTTCAGGGTGGCCTGGGGAGGGGAGGTATCCAAAGCACATCAACTGGTCACTGGGGTTCCTCAGGGATCGGTTCTTGGACCCATCCTCTTCTCCACATACACTACATCACTGGGACCCATCATACAGGCACATGGCTTCTCCTACCATTGCTACGCCGATGACACACAGCTCTATCTCTCTTTTCAACCAGATGATCCAACGGTAGCTGCACAGATCTCAGGCTGCCTGGCGGACATCTCGGCATGGATGAAAGAACATCACCTACAGCTCAACCTGGCAAATACTGAGCTTCTTGTCGTCCCTGCCACTCCGACTCTACAGCATGACTTCTCGATTCAGTTAGGCACATCAATAATTACCCCATCAACTTCGGTCAGAAATCTTGGTGTAATCTTTGATGACCAGCTGACCTTCAAAGAGCACATTGCAAAGACTGCTCGGTCTTGCAGGTTTGCGCTACACAACATCAGAAAAATCAGGCCCTTTCTGACAGAGCATGCTGCACAACTTCTTGTCCAGGCCCTTGTCGTTTCTAGGCTGGACTACTGCAATGCTCTTCTGGCTGGACTTCCATCAAACACAATCAAACCTCTACAAATGATTCAGAATGCAGCGGCACGACTGGTCTTCAATGAGCCCAAAAGAACCCATGTTACACCTCTCTTCATCTCACTGCACTGTCTACCAGTGGCAGCTCGCATCAAGTTCAAGACACTGATGCTTGCATACAGAACGACCACAGGCTCAGCACCCTCCTACTTCCACTCATTATTACGAATCTACATCCCCTCCAGAAGTCTGAGATCTGCTAGTGAGCGACGCCTTGTGGTACCATCACAGAGAGTCTCAAAATCACTCTCCAGAACATTCTCATTCACCATTCCTGGATGGTAGAATAATCTTCCCACCCCTATCCGAAATGCTGGATCCCTGTCAATCTTCAAGCAACAACTGAAAACTCATCTCTTTCAGCACTACTTGACTTCATCCTAAACTTGTTCCAAAAAAAAAAAGAAAAAAACTTTCCCTTTATCTTTCTCTCCTTCCCTTGCTAGCTTGTACTTATTTGAACAATGACTGAGACTTGGTGTTATGAGCACTTCCTCTGTCTGATTGCCTCTTCAAGATGAATCGCTTTATGTATTCCCCAATTGTAAGTCGCTTTGGATAAAAGCGTCTGCCAAATGACTAAATGTAAATGTAAAATGTAAATGTAAATAGGAAAAGGATCTGCCGCCCGCAGTTGATTTTGATATTCTAGTTATTATCAAATGGCCAGAGTTTTGAGAACACAGTGGATGTGGAGGACTATAATGCGATAAGAGCTCGCTCAAGTACTGAGGAGCTAAACCATTCAGGGCTTTATAAGTAATTAACAAGATTTTAAAATCTATACAATGTTTAATAGGGAGCCAATGTAGTGTTGACAGAACCGGGCTAATGTGGTCATACTTCCTGGTTCTAGTAAGGACTCTAGCTGCTGAATTTTGGACCATCTGTTTTTTTATATTGACTATGCATTCCGTTAGTTTCTCAGTTTGGTGTATTTCACTGGGCCGCGAAGAAATATAGAGCTGAGTATCATCAGCATAACAGTGAAAGCTAACACAGTGTTTCCTGATGATATTTCCCAAGGGTAACATATAAAGCGTGAAAAGTAACGGCCCTAGTACTGAGCCTTGAGGTACTCCATACTGCACTTGTGATCGATATGATACCTCTTCATTCACTGCTACAAATTGATGGCGATCAGATAAGTACGATTTGAACCATGCTAATGCACTTCCACTAATGCCAACAAAGTTTTCTAGTCTATTCAAAAGAATGTTGTGGTCGATAGTGTCGAACGTAGCGCTAAGATCCAGTAGCACTAATAGACAACCATGATCAGATGTTAAGAGCAGGTCATTTGTAACTCTAATGAGAGCAGTCTCAGGACTATGAAATGGCCTAAATCGAGACTGGAAATCCTCACAGATACCAATTTTCTCTAAGTCAAGTCAAGTCAAGTCAAGTCAAGTCACCTTTATTTATATAGCGCTTTTAACAATACAAATTGTGACAAAGCAACTGCACAATATCAAAATGGGAAAATAGTGTCAATAATGTAAAATGACAAGATTAAACACTCAATTTTCAATCTAAGAAGGAATATAATTTTGAGGATACTACCTTTTCTAGTATCTTTGACAGAAAAGGGAGATTCGAGATCGGTCTGTAATTAACTAGATCTTTTGGGTCAAGTTGTGGTTTTTTAATGAGAGGCTTAATAACAGCCAATTTGAAGGTTTTTGGGACATATCCTAACGACAGTGACAAATTAATAATAGCCAAAATAGTCTCATCTGGGCTATGTGGGGCCCACATGGAAACTGAGGACAAACTGGCTGGGCCCCAGTTAGATAGCCCCATGTGTGTTTGCTAGCTGGGAGATCTGCTACACTGCTGCTGCGGCAGAGCAAGTACCGAGACTTGCTACTGCCAATATATCCACAATCAGACTGCACCATCTAGAGTTTCATGCCAGAATTCTGTATATCAATATCAAATCTTCCTTTTTATAGGCAAAATTATTGAAAAGGCAGTTTTTAATCAGCTGAACAAAGACTTAAACTCAAATGGATACCTGGACAATTTTCAATCTGGTTTCCAACCGCATCACAGCACAGAAACAGCGCTCATAAAAATAATAAATGATATTTGCTTTAATTCTGATTCTGGTAAAATATCAGTGCTGGTAAAGGCTCAATTCTTGCACCGCTCTTGTATATGCTCCCACTAAGTCAAATAATGAGAAAGAACCAAATTGCCTTTCACAGCTATGCTGATGATACCCAGATTTACCTAGCATTATCTCCAAATAACTACAGCCCCATTGACTCCCTCTGCCAATGCATTGATTAAATTAACAGTTGGATGTGCCAGAACTTTCTTCAGTTAAAGAAGGAGAAAACTGAAGTCATTTAATTTGGAAACAAAGATGAAGTTCTCAAGGTGAATGCATACCTTGGCTCTAGGGGTCAAACAACTAAAAATCAAGTCAAGAATCTTGGTGTGATTCTGGAGACAGACCTTAGTTTCAGTAGTCATGTCAAAGCAGTAACTAAATCAGCACACTATCATCTCAAAAACATTGCAAGAATTAGATGTTTTGTTTCCAATCAAGACTTGTTCATGCCTTTATCACAAGCAGGGTGGATTATTGTAATGGCTGCAGCTCATCCAGAACACTGCTGCCAGGATTCTGACAAGATCCCGAAAATCTGAGCATATCACACCAGTCCTCAGGTCTTTACACTGGCTTCCAGTTACATTTAGGATTTATTTTAAAATACTTTTACTTGTTTATAAATGACTCAGTGGCCTAGGACCTAAATACATTGCAGATATGCTCACTGAATATAAACCTAACAGACCACTCAGATCATTAGGATCAAGTCAGTTAGAAATACCAAGGATTTACACAAAACAAGGGGAGTCCGCTTTTAGCTATTATGCCGCCTGCAGTTGGAATCAGCTTCCAGAAGAGATTAGTTGTGCTAAAACATCATCCACATTTAAATCTAGACTCAAAACTCATGTTTAGCTGTGCATTTATTGAATGAGCACTGTGCTACATCCGAACTGACTGCACTATATATTATGTATAATCATTTTCTATTTTTAACTCTTTTAATTTCATTTTAAATCAATTTTTAAATCCTTTTAAAAGTTTTTAAATTCCTTGTTTTATTGTTGTGATTTTTTATGATTATTACATTTCCTTTTACGTAAAGCACTTTGAATTACCATTGTGTATGAAATGTGCTATATAAATAAACTTGCCTTGCCTTTGTTTTTCTATGTAAATATGCCCTAGACCAGGGGTCGGCAACCTATGACCTAGTGTGCGAACAGTGGCACACAGAGGGATAATCACTGGCATGTGAGCAATATGGAAAACTGCATACTGATGTACATTTTGAGGTAATAACTTCTCATAATCACACATTCTCCCCCTCTCTTTTACGATAGAAATGTTAAATGACCAATAGCTAAATCCAGTGATGCAAACTAAACTTTTTTTCTCAAATATGGCCATTTTGAAAGAGAGAGAGCGAGAGATGTGTGAACTGTATGTGTCTGTCTCTCTGTACAAACAAAGAAGCTGAGTTTAGTAAAAAAAAAAGCGATTTTACCCCCTCGTTGCTGAGAAATATAATGTAGCGATTCAGTATTGATTAATAAAAGTCGCGTGGCAGCGCTGACAAGTTTATGAGCTTCTGAATGTTAGTTTTTGCACAGCGCGATCTCCGATCTCTGTGTGCGAGTGGTGTGTGTGTGTGTGTGTGTGTGTGTGTGTGTGTGTCAATTAAAGCAGCACATTAATATAGAATGGTGATTAAACTGAACAGTTTTAATGCATTGGCCTTGTCACACACACACATACAGTGGTGTTCAGTACGGTAACATTGTATGTCTGTTATTGAAGAAACTTTTGAAAAGTTAAAAAAATGATTTATGAAAAAATCTTCAGAAAATATTTGCATGAAAATCAAATATAGTTTTTTTCGTATCATTTAAAAATATTTATGTACTGTATAAATACAGAATGCATTAAAAAAAGAGTGTGGGGGGAGTGGTATTGGCACAGTGGTGCAGTGTGAAATGAACTCTCCTGGGAATACATGAGACCACACTCAATAGTGTGAAAGTGTTAAAATAAGAATGTTAAATTAACACTGAAGCAGAGTTAAAGTTAATGAGATAATGAAGTGATTCATTGAGTGATGATTGACCATTATTGAAGACAACTGACTTTAACAAGCTGAATCACCAAAGAAGAAAATCAATTTTTTTATGTCACCATTATAGTGGTCAGTGTTTGCTTTAGTTGTGCTCTTGACCCTTAACCTGTTAACCAGCACTCCCCATATTGGGAATCACAGCTGAAAATGACTAACTAACTTCAAATGGTAACAGTTCCTGATTTCAGTGTGCCACACACACAATTTTGGTGTCTTTGGAAAGAAGACCCTTTGGGTTTTATTATCCATCATCTAGAGTTGATAATGCTCAAAAATATAAAAAGTTATAGACACTGAAGTGCCTTGATAAAAATTGCACAACACTAAATTTATTTTTAATTTCATATAAAAATACATGAAATCAGTCCTGGAGCAATCCAGAAAAGTAATGGGTTGAAAGTCACATGTCTCATGAGTTTATATTTCAAATCTGAAGAAGATACCATGAAAAATGAGATTCCTGCAGACATTTTTCTAGTCCCCCCCCCCTCTCTGTTTGAGGAAAAATATTTACCAAATTATTGAAGGGTTCTACTACAAACTATTTAGTCATTACACATGCCACTGCAGTTTTTCAATTATAAAACAGTAGACAGAATCTTAGACATCGTATCAGTGATTTATTTGAGCACTAGAAAAATACAATAATAATAATTTTTGAGTGATGAAAAAAAACAATAATAATAAAAAAAATAACTTAAGCACATACTGATTTCCTGACATACAGATGCTCCTGCTCATACATTAGTAATCACAAGCTGACGATCATTCATACAGATGCTAATCATACAGATGGCTGCTCAATATAGTCAATAATCACATTATAATGGCCTTTTATATAGACTGCATTCACACTGATATCTGTGAACAGTCAGTAATTACATGCTGATTATCAGTCATACAGATGTTAATCATACAGATACAGGCACATTACCCACAAAACACGCAAACATATATGAAAACTGTTGAAGAAGAAAAAAAAAGAAAGGTTTATTTGTGCTAAAAAGATCGCTAAGTTACGCCCCCATCAGATGACAGGTGCGTCACAGCGTGCGTCACGCGCCGTCGCGAGAGAGCGCCAGAATTCAAATAAACAATCTTCCATGTATCTTTGACTTTTTTTTTTTGGATGGTCTCATTCTGTTTGGGACATTGCCTGCTACAAAATCATGCTGTTTTTTTACCACCAAGATGCTGTTTTTGAGCGTAATTTGTTCCATAACGGACACAAACAATAACTCTCCCTGAAGAGATGAGACGTAAACAAATGAATAACGATCCAAATTACAACGTTGTTGTTTCTTTGGACTAAAAGTGCTCGATGGAATGTTGTTCAGTAGACCCTTATCTCTGAAACTAAACCGGGATTTACAGCAGTGGATACGTTTGAGAGTTGTTATCAGGATGAATCTGGTATGTACTGCTGTTTTTTTATACATGTTTTGATGTGTACTGCTTACACAAATTTAGCAAATACATTCCTTTATAAGCTTTCTATCGAAAAACAGCGATCTGTCGTCGATGCTAGAGGCTTAGACCTTCAAAATGACATATAGTTTGTCAAGATTCATTTTGTCCTGTTTTACTTTATCTGTTTGAAAACAATGACGTGTGCAAACAAAGAGCTTTCAGTGCGCCTGCGTCCTGGTGCATGTTGACAGGTTAACCCTCTGGTTGTGTTCGGACTCCTGTCACTCTTGTTGTGTTCCCGGTCAAAAATGACCGGACTCCAAACAACTGCTTATAAATCTGTCATTATGCTATATTATCACTAAATATTGGATTCATTCTTTTTGTCAACTTGTTTTCTTTCATTTAGGACTGGTTTTGTGTTTCTATTTGCATCTGATTAATCGTAGGCCTCATTTATCCGAAAGTAGGCTCCTCGTTTTTTGAGTGAAAAAATGTTTTTTTTATGAATAATTTTCACAATATTAAACAAAAAATTATAAAAATTTGCACTGTTTCTCACACTAGTGTACTTTAATGATTAATCAGGAAGTTTGCTTTTAAATGCTTTTATTTTGTACAAAATTGCAAAAAGTCACACTTGTGGTGTTCCCGGTCAAAAATGACCGGACTCCGATCAATTGCTTATAAATCTGTCATTATGCTATATTATTACCAAATATTGGATTCAATCTTTTCGTCAACTTGTTTTCTTTCATTTAGGACTGGTTTTGTGTTTCTATTTGCATCCGTTTAATCATAGGCCTCATTTATCCGAAAGTAGGCACCTCCTTTTTTGAGTGAAAAAATCATTTTTTATGAATAATTTTCACAATATGAGATAAACAATTATGAAAATTTGCACTGTTTCTCACACTAGTGTACTTTAATGATTAATCAGGAAGTTTGCTTTTAAATGCTTTTATTTTGTACAAAATTGCAAAAAGTCACACTTGTGGTGTTCCCGGTCAAAAATGACCGGACTCCGATCAATTGCTTATAAATCTGTCATTATGCTATATTATCACCAAATATTGGATTCAATCTTTTCGTCAACTTGTTTTCTTTCATTTAGGACTGGTTTTGTGTTTCTATTTGCATCCGTTTAATCGTAGGCCTCATTTATCCGAAAGTAGGCACCTCATTTTTTGAGTGAAAAAATCATTTTTTATGAATAATTTTCACAATATGAGATAAAAAATTATGAAAATTGGCACTGTTTATCACACTAGTGTGCTTTAATGTTTAATCAAGAAGTTTGCTTTTAAATGCTTTTATTTTGTACAAAATTGCACAAAGTCACACTTGTCAAAAATGGCCGGCCATTGAAAGTGAATGGGGAAGAATGAAAGTAAGAGAAACAACTAGTGTTCAGGAGAATGTTGTGCTTGCAAACATAAAGGCCTTGGACCTGTGCGTGTGTGGATGCATGTATACTCACGCTATCACACTCACACACACACACATCTATGCATACAAACTGTTGTGAGAATTACCAACGCTATCTCGCGGCAATTCGTACGTATTTTACGAGGTGGCTAATTCGTACGACCTCACTCGTACGATTTAGTACAATTTGTCTAAACCCCACTGACGGGTAGGTTTAGGGGCGGAGTTAGGTGTAGGTCATTCGTACAAATTCATACGAATTGGCAACTTGTAAAATATGTACGATTTAGCAAAAATCGTATGAATTCCTACGAATTAGCCACCTCATAAAATATGTACGAATTGCCGTGAGATCGGGCTGGAATTACCAACGCTATCTCACGGCAATTCGTACATATTTTACGAGGTGGGTAATTCGTATGACCTCACTCGTACGATTTAGTACGATTTAGTACAATTTGTCTAAATCCCAGTGACGGGTAGGTTTAGCGGCGGAGTTAGGTGTAGGTCCTTCGTACAAATTCATACAAATTGGCAACTCGTAAAATACGTACGATTTAGCAAAAATCGTATGAATTTGTACGAGTGAGGTCGTACGAATTCGTACGAATTAGCCACCTCGTAAAATATGTACGAATTGCCATGAGATCGGGTTGGAATGACACCTATTTCATCCTACCCTGAACTGCATGCAATATGCTTTTATGAATCTGATATTATAACTCTCTCTCTCTCACACACACACACACACACACACACACACACCACATGCTCAAACTGCCTTGTCTTTATCCTGCATTGACTTCAAAATAATCTTTTCTTTCACCACATATTCTAGACAAAACATTATGACAATAGGTTTTGAGGCTTTCGTGTTCTCACAGAGTAGACGAAAGTTTACAAATAAATGCTAGAGTATACAAATGCCTCACAGTGCCTTGCTTGTCATTCACATGAGGAAGGGACAACTAAGGATGAATCTTACAATGAAGATGCATTGCAAGATATATTGGAAGAGGAAAACATCACTGAACAAGCTGAAAACCTTGCAACAACTGAAGTGGAGCAATCTTCTGATTTCGAGGACCCAGCTGACGTTGATGTAACGTTCTGGTCGAAGGATGGAAAAAAAAAATATTATTTTGAAGTCATTGCAGGCCAAAGACAAGGCAGTTTGAACGTGTGTGTGTGTGTGTGTGTGTGTGAGAGAGAGAGAGAAAGAGAGTTATAATATCAGATTCATAAAAGCATATTGCATACAGTTCAGGGTAGGATGAAATAGGTGTAATACTCACAATAGTTTGTATGCATAGATGTGTGTGTGTGTGTGTGTGTGTGTGTGAGTGTGATAGCGTGAGTATACATGCATCCACACACGCACAGGTCCAAGGCCTTTATGTTTGCAAGCACAACATTCTCCTGAACACTAGTTGTTTCTCTTACTTTCATTCTTCCCCATTCACTTTCAATGGCCGGCCATTTTTGACAAGTGTGACTTTGTGCAATTTTGTACAAAATAAAAGCATTTAAAAGCAAACTTCCTGATTAATCATTAAAGCACACTAGTGTGAGAAACAGTGCAAATTTTCATAATTTTTTATCTCATATTGTGAAAATTATTCATAAAAAAAGATTTTTTCACTCAAAAAATGAGGTGCCTACTTTCGGATAAATGAGGCCTACGATTAAACGGATGCAAATAGAAACACAAAACCAGTCCTAAATGAAAGAAAACAAGTTGACAAAAAGATTGAATCCAATATTTGGTGATAATATAGCATAATGACAGATTTATAAGCAATTGATCAGAGTCCGGTCATTTTTGACCGGGAACACCACAAGTGTGACTTTTTGCAATTTTGTACAAAATAAAAGCATTTAAAAGCAAACTTCCTGATTAATCATTAAAGTACACTAGTGTGAGAAACAGTGCAAATTTTCATAATTGTTTATCTCATATTGGGAAAATTATTCATAAAAAATGATTTTTTCACTCAAAAAATGAGGTGCCTACTTTCGGATAAATGAGGCTTACGATTAAACGGATGCAAATAGAAACACAAAACCAGTCCTAAATGAAAGAAAACAAGTTGACGAAAAGATTGAATCCAATATTTGGTGATAATATAGCATAATGACAGATTTATAAGCAATTGATCGGAGTCCGGTCATTTTTGACCGGGAACACCACAAGTGTGACTTTTTGCAATTTTGTACAAAATAAAAGCATTTAAAAGCAAACTTCCTGATTAATCATTAAAGTACACTAGTGTGAGAAACAGTGCAAATTTGTATATTTTTTTGTTTAATATTGTGAAAATTATTCATAAAAAAAGATTTTTTCACTCAAAAAATGAGGAGCCTACTCTCAGATAAATGAGGCCTACGATTAATCAGATGCAAATAGAAACACAAAACCAGTCCTAAATGAAAGAAAACAAGTTGACAAAAAGAATGAATCCAAAATTGAGTGATAATATAGCATAATGACAGATTTATAAGCAGTTGTTTGGAGTCCGGTCATTTTTGTGTGACTAGGTGAAATAAAACCCACAAAAAATTAAGAAAATTCTAAAAAAATTAGTGAGAAGTACTTATACCCTATGTGCACAAAGTCAGTAAGTTTGAGTCCAATGCGATAACGTTAACTAGTATTTTCGGGAAAACGAAAATCTTTTTCGGGTCAATTTGACCCGAACACAACCAGAGGGTTAAAGTTAATTTTGCTTGGCTGTTATAACAGAGTTATAACACACAAACAAGCAAAGAGAAAACTAAATAAAAACCTTGTTTTACCTGAATCTCTGAACTCATTCAGAGCTTAATCTCGGAGTTAGATTCACATTGTTGATTATAGGAGCTCTGTGATTCTTCAGCATAAGATTTTCAGCATTTTCAATACAATGCAAAAGATTTCTTAAAAGTTGCTTGATCAAAAAACTTTGAAAAAAGTATTTTATTTAAACACACAAACCTGTGTGAACCTCAAGAATCAACCTGTGAATCTCAACAAAGGTGACAATCAAAAAAGCATGTTGCAGAGCGTTCTGGGTGCCACCAATCAAAATGAATCCATGGCTCCCATGATGCATTGCGGCATGAATAAATTTTGAGCTGAGTTGTCTTAGTAATTTCCTTTATTCTTACTATTTTATTATTTTTATTTTTTTCATGAGACTTTTAGTAGCTTGTTTTCTAATAATTAGAGTTGATATGTTTTCTGAATATGCTGTTTGTCACCGTTGTTGAGATACCTATGCTGATTCTTGATGTCTGTGTGTGCCTAAAAGAAGCTTTTTTTAAAAAAATATCAGAAGAACTTTCAAGAAATCCTTTTAATTAGTGGATACTGTAGAATCACAAGGCTGTTAATCAACAAGATAAATCTAACTCTTTTAGGTTTAGGCTTTAAATGAAGTCAGTGATGCAGGTCAAATGATGGTCTGTTATAACTCAGTTATGACAGCCAAACAAAATCTAACTTTAAAAACATAAGGGTCAAGAGACCAACTAAAGCAAACACTGACCACTATAATGGTGACATAAAAATTGTGTTTTGTTTTCCTTCGGTTATTCTGCTTGTTAACATCAGGTATCTTCAATAATGGTCAATCATCACTTGATTAATCACTTAATTATCTCATTAACTTTAACTCTGCTTCAGTGTTAATTTAACACTCTTATTTTAACACTTTCACACTCTTGAGCGTGGTCTCACATGTAATCCAGGAGAGTTAATTTCACACTGTATTTTTTGCTGTGTAGTACTACAATGAAGCGCTTTACTGCAGCGTAACTTAACCAAATGCATCTTACACGAGATAAATAATATATACACGATATCAAAGTCAAAAGTCAAAGTCAAAGTCTGCTTTATTGTCAATTCTGCCACATGTGTACATACATACACAGTTAAATCCTGAGTGTTAAATTAACACTGCTCAGAACATATATGGTCCCACTCTACAAGAGTGTTAAAGTAACACTGAAGCAGTGTTAAAGTTAATGGGATAATTATGTGATTAATTAAGTGCTGATTGAGCATTAGTGATGAACACCTGCTGTTAACAAGCAGAATCACTGAAGAAAAGAGAAACACAAGAACTACATCTGACTTCAGCCACAGCCTTAGATGAAATCAACTGAAATAAAATACATTAAATCTCTCAAGATCTCAGCAGATGATTAATCATCTCCACAAACAGCATCACCAACTTCACTCACTACTAACCAGTTTGACTTTTTTTGTCATGCATCTAAAAATTTCTTATTAAGAATTAACAGAGGTGTAGATGTTAGTTTATTTAAAATAATAAAATTTGAATTCACCGTTGTGGAGATAAGCATTTGCTTTAGTTGGGCTCTTGACCCTCAACTTTTTAACATTACATTATTTTTCTCTGGTTTTTGTAATTGTGTTTTTGAAACACATTTGTTATGGCAAGAAAAGCCAAGAGAAAATGTAATCAGGTTATGATGGCTATTATTTGATAATGACGTACTTGTCACGTAGTAGCTTGATTCACTGATGTCATCAGTGGTGTTGCATAATTTAGTTTGTTATTGATCACAACTGCATATTAATGAAATATGAATAACTTTAAAAACACTTTGCACACCAGTTTAGAACATCTGTACTGTTTAGACACGCAGACATCAAGAATCAGCATATTAATCTCAACAATGGTGACGATCATCAGACAGATTCATGTTGCATTGCATTCTGGGTGCACCAATCATAACTCATCCATGGCTCCCAGCATGCATTGCGACATGAATAAATGATGCAACTACATTGTCTTAGTATTTTTTATTCTTACTTTCACCATTGCTGAGATTCACATGCTGATTCTTCATGTCTGTGATTGCCAGAGTTGAAACTTCTTTATGAGCCATACTTATAAAAGTGGTTTATAAAGTTCTCTCACATTGTCATCTCATATCATAGAACTGCAATAATATAGAAATCATAAAAGCACTACAGATTTAGGTAAAATGCAATCAGAGACTCAGACACATGAAATAATTTCATCATAAGTTCCTTGCCATCACATATGTGCTTTATAAACACAATTGTAACAGCCAAAGATAAATTTATATTTAAAAAGTCAAGGGTCATGAGGCAACTAAAGCAAACACTATTCACCAAAACGGTAAGTTGAAAACACAAAAACAACAAACAAACAACAAAAAAACTTCTAAACCTCAATTCTCAGTAAAGAACTTCTGTTTTAGATAATCCAGAAATAAAGGCTAACTTGTTAGTAATGCATGAAGCTGTTGATGTTTGTGGAGATGATTAATCATCTTCTACTGAAATCTTGAGAGATTTAATGTCATTCAATTTAATTTAAATTTAATTTGATTTCATCTAAGGCTGTGGCTGAAGTCAGCTGTAGTTCTTGTGTTTCTCTTTTCTTCAGTGATTCTGCTTGTTAACAGCAGGTGTTCATCACTAATGCTCAATCAGCACTTAATTAATCACATAATTATCTCATTAACTTTAACACTGCTTCAGTGTTACTTTAACACTCTTTTAGAGTGGGACCATATATGATCCGAGCAGTGTTAATTTAACACTCAGGATTTTACTGTGTAGTATTTGAGAGCTATAATAATGTGATACCTGTAAATGATACACGCACAGATTAGATTATTTATGAGATCAGTGAATTAGACCACAACATGATGCTTAACTCATCAGTAAACATTCTACTTCACCTGATCAGATTTTCTTCCGCAAATCATGCTGTAACAAATGTGCTTTAGAAACAGTTACAACAGCCAGATATTTTTTTTTTTAAAAAGTCAAGGGTAAAGAGCCCAAGTAAAGGTAATGCTTATCTCCACAACGGTGACTTCAAACCTTATTATTTTCAATAAAACATCAATATCTAATAAATAAAGACAGACTGGTTTGCAATAAGTGAAGATGCTGATATCTAGAGAGATCTGCTAATGTTTGATGTTCTGCTGGGATTTAAAAGGTTACTGTTGTCTGAGTTTTGTGGTTTACCATTGTGCTGAAGAGTAGAGTCTGTGCTTCAGTCCAGGAAAAAGCAAAGAAACATTGATAGGCTGCATGTTGTGTCATTTAAAGGCAGTGGTTATATTAGCTCATGCATGTGTGCTGTTATTAGCTATTGGTAATTGCAAGCAATTTACATTTTACAGACAGTGCTTCACAATAATAAACTAGAAGACTCCTATAAAATAACATTGTATTTTGTAAAACATTTAGGAAAAAGCAGAATATAAATTAGTATATTTTACCTTAATTTTACAGTTTTTCTTTGGCACCCACTTCTGCCAGTCATTGACTGTTTTTTTTGTGTGTGTTTTTTTTAACAATCTTTAACCATTATTTGCATTAATGGTTAACATTTGGTACACTGTACTGCCATGTATTTCACAGTTTTTTTAACCCCCCCTCTTATTTTTTTACAGTGCACTTCAGATTGTGTGTTTAGTGTCTCTTAGGGATTTAGAAGTCCTCAGCAGGACATTTAAACAGTCCTATATTTAAGAGCCTCTTTCAGTAGTAAAATGATGTGATTTACTCTTAGATAAAACAATTAAGAGTTGTTCCTACATTTCAGCATTAGAAGCAACTTTTAGCCTTAAGATGTTTTTGCGAATATGTCTCAGAACTCCTAGAGGACAGAGAATATCCTTGTCTTGACGCACCAAAGAGCCTTGAAGGTAAATGACAAGTGATTAATTGGGGGGTATAAGCTTATGGTTGTTGTTCCTCTTGCTGTTTCCAAAGTCCCTGGAATTCACTTCTCGCAGATCTTACTTGTTTCCTTTTGTCTGCTTTTCTTTGCTTTTGTTCTGAGTTATCTTTTGTCTCAGAGATTTTTTTTTTGTCTTTTCTGAGCAGGAAGGATTTTGCAAGAAGGATTTGTTGAGTAGATGGAATAGATTTTTTCCATTTTATGTAAAGCAATTATAACTTTTATTGACTTTCTATCCTTTCTATAACACTTTATTTTCCTGGTTATTACCATGAAGCTGCTTTACAATTTGTATTGTTCTACATAAATAAATATTAATTAACTTAACATGTATAATGATAGCAAACATGAAAGAGAAAAGTACAGTGGATTCACAAGATACACTATCTGTGGTCTATAGGCAATAAGTGACATTTTGGCATTCTGGCTAAACTTGCATGAAGTCTGTTACTGTGAGGTCCAGAGTCCAGCTTACCAGGAAATCAAGCCAGCCATTTACAGGTAAGCAGAATTATGTTAGTTAGTAAACTCTAAAATTTAAAATCCTAGGCTTCAGTTTAGAACAAATAGGCTATTCAAAATGTAAAAGATGACGTCTCTCAAAAACATGTTAGCTAACTGATTTTCTCATTAGTTTACAGACAATTTGAGGTGTGATCCAAACATTTTACCCAGGAACATGTAGTCACTAAGTATGGTTACTTTGTTTACTTTGTGTTGTGAACAAAAGATTACAAGTAAAAAAAGGAAAGTTTTACAATCTGTGTTGTGGTATAAATAAACTTGTTTTTGGTGATTTGGTCGCTTTGGATAAAAGCGTCTGCTAAATGTAAAAAAATGTATTGAGTCTGATCGATTGCTTCAGTCTGTTCCTGTCTGTTGTGCTGCTGAGAGGTTTGCGATTGTAGCTCTGGTTTTTTGAATCTTTACCCTACTTTCACTCTCTGTTGTTTAAAGTGATAATATATAACTTAATTCCCACCATATTTCTGGTATTATATATCAAACTAATCTAACTAATTTGATCGCTCGCTTTTAAAACCGCGAGTGCAGCGTGTTAGCATTCGTTAGCCGGTTAGCTTGTCACTCAAGGTTCAAGGTTCAAGGTTCTTTATTATTCGTCACAGACACAATCATAAAGGGTATAATCAGTAGTGAAATGTAGGTCAGGACAGGTCCGCTCAATGGACAGTGCAAAAAAAATTAAATTAAAAATGAAACATAACACAAGAGAATATATATAAATAGGTTCAAGGTTCTTTATTATTTGTCACATACACAATCATACAGGGTATAATCAGTAGTGAAATGTAGGTCAGGACAGGTCCGCTCAATGGACAGTGCAAAAAATAAAAAATGAAAACATAACACAAGAGAATATATATAAATATAGGTAAGAGTAAGATAAAAAAAAAAAAAAAAAAAAAAAAAAATAAGGAGTAAAATGTGCAATGAAATAAAATAAAATGTGCAATACAGTCTACTGTGGATTTAATAAATATTAATATAAACAGGGATGTGCAAGAGGAATGTGCAAAACAGGTTGTACCGGGTATGTACCCATAGCAGCAATGCGGATGATGGAGAACAATGAATGTTTTTACAGTTTATTAAATTGAGTCCTGTAGATGTTATGTGACTGAGTTTAGGAGCCTGATGGCCTGAGGGAAGAAGTTCCTCCTCAGTCTCTCAGTTTTTGCCATCATGCTCCTGAAGCGCTTGCCAGATGGCAGTGTGATGAAAAGACGGTTACCGGGGTGATTTGAGTCCTTGATTATTTTTGCAGTTCTACTTTTGCAGCGTTTGAGGTAGATGTCCTGCAGAGAGGGGAGGGCAGACCCTGAGATGCGCTCAGCTAAGCGCACGACTCTCTGCAGAGCTTTGCAGTCCTGATTTGTGGCGTTACTATACCACACTGAGATGCACTGAGTCAATACACTTTCTATGGCCCCTGAATAGAAAGTTTTCAGGATTGCTGGTGAGACCCTGAATTTCCTCAGCTGTCGCAGATGGTACAGTCTTTGCCTGGCTTTCTTGACCTGTGTTTGAATGTGTGCAGTCCAAGTCAGGTCCTCGGAGATGTTTACACCGAGGTACTTGAAGCTGCTCACCCTCTCCACAGGGGTCCCACTGATCATAAGAGGAGTGTAGGGCCGCTGCTGTCTCTTCCTGAAGTCTACAATCAGCTCTTTAGTTTTGCTCACGTTCAGAGAGAGACAGTTGTCCTGGCACCATGATATAAGTCTCTCTACCTCACCCAAGTATGCGGTCTCATCATTGTTGGAAATGAGGCCCAGAACCACAGTATCATCAGCAAATTTAACAATAGAAGTGGAGCTGTGAGAGGACACACAGTCGTGTGTGTAGAGAGAGTAGAGCAGGGGACTCAGGACACAGCCCTGCGGGGCTCCTACGTTCAGGGTGATGGAGTTGGAGGTGAACTGGCCCATTTTCACCACTTGTGGTCTGCCGGTGAGGAAGTCTTGAATCCAGTCACAGAGTGAAGCGTTTAGGCCGAGGTCTGAGAGTTTGACAGCTAGCATGATGGGGACTATAGTGTTTAAAGCTGAGCTATAGTCAATGAATAGCAGTCTGACATAGTTGCCATTTTTGCTGTCAATATGTGTGAGGGAGGAGTGCAGTACCTGAGAGATGGCATCATCAGTAGACCTATTTGGGCGATAGGCAAACTGGAGAGGGTCCAAAGTAGCAGGGATGGAAGAGCATATGTGTTTCTTTAAAAGTCTCTCAAAAACCTTCATGACTGTTGATGTGAGGGCAACTGGGCGATAGTCATTCAGGCAAGAGGGTTTACTGTTCTTAGGCACAGGGATGATGACAGATTTCTTAAATGAGGTGGGAACCACAGAGGTAGCAACGGACTCATTAAAGATGGAAGTAAACAAACCAGCAAGCTGGTCGGCGCAGGATCTCAGAACGCGGCCAGTAATCCCATCAGGTCCGGCGGCTTTCCTGACGTTCACTCTCCTTAGTTCTCTCCGAACCTCGTCCTCCGACACGGTGATAACATTATCATCATCGCTGCTCTGTCTGCTGCTTCCTGACCGGCAGAGTCGCGCCGCCATTACATTCGAAGCGGCCGTAGAAGGTGTTTAACTCTTCGGCCAACAATGGATCTGCTCTCGGCAGAGGAGTTATTTCCAGAGGAACAGATGGTCTTCAGTCCCTGCCACATGCGTCGAGAGTCATTGAGCTGAAAATGTGACTCAATTCTCTCCCTGTATCGGAGTTTAGCAGCTCTAACTGCTCGTCGGAGAGCATAGCATGATGCTTTGTACTCGCTCATGTTTCCTGACAAAAGACCGGCGTTGTATGCACAGTGCGTTGGTTAACCGCAGCACGGATTGTTCTGTCCACCCACGGTCTCTGATTTGAGAATGTCCTTATTGTTACCGTTTCAGTGGCTTGGTCGGTTACATTTACATTTACATTTAATCATTTAGCAGACGCTTTTATCCAAAGCGACGTACAAATGAGGAGAACAATAGAAGCAATCAGACCATCGAGAGAGCAACAGTATACAAGTGCCATGACAAGTCTCAGTTAGTCTAGCACAGTACACGTAGCTAGGAATTTTATTTTTATATTTTATTTTTATTAAATAGAATAGGTAAGTGTTAGTATTGCTGAGCTATAGTTTCAGCAAACTGAGTGTAGCAATGATCCAGTGTATTTGGTCCTCTAGTTGAACAGGATACATGCTGATGGAAGTTCGGCATGACCTTCCTGAGGTTGGCTTTGTTAAAGTCCCCCGTGATGATAGAGGCAGCGTCAGGGTGTTTGTTGATGTAGCCGCTGAGCTCGTCGTGTAGTTTGGACAAGGCCAAGCCGGTGTCTGCCTGAGGTGGAATGTAAACGGCAGTAGCGATGATCGCTGGGAACTCTCGGGGCAGATAGAGTGGGCGGCAGATAATGGAGAGATGTTCCAGATGAGACGAGCAGGAACGCGACAATAAGATGCATGTTGCATGTTGACAAAGCTTAATGCTACATCCGTGAACTCGCTGACGTCAGCTGAACTCGCCCGGAACATGTCCCAGTCGACGTCATCAAGAGACGCCTGTAGCATAGCTTCAGAGTGGGAGGACCAGCGCGTCACTTCCCTCTCCCCCGGGGATTCCTGAACGATCATTTGTTTATATTCCGGTGTGAGGAAAATGGCGGCATGGTCCGATTTACCAAAAGCCGGCAGGGAACGAGCTTTGTAGGCATTCATAAACTGAGTGTAGCAGTGATCCAGTGTATTCGGTCCTCTAGTTGGACAGGATACATGCTGATGGAAGTTCAGCATGACCTTCCTGAGGTTGGCTTTGTTAAAGTCCCCTGCGATGATAGAGGCAGCGTCAGGGTGTTTGTTGATGTAGCCACTGAGCTCATCGTGGAGCTTGGACAAGGCCAAGCTTGTGTCTGCCTGTGGTGGAATGTAAACGGCAGTAGCGACGATCGCTGGGAACTCCCGGGGCAGATAGAATGGGCGGCAGATAATGGAGAGATGTTCCAGATGAGGCGAGCAGGAACGCGACAGAATGGAGATATTCCTGGGGTCACACCATTTCTTGTTAATCATGAAACACACTCCGCCACCTTTGGTTTTTCCGGCCTCGGCTGTTCTGTCCATCCGTAAAACAGAAAAGTTATCAGACGGTGTTGCAGCGGTATCTGGGACCGAGGGAGTGAGCCATGTTTCAGTCAAACAAAGGATGTTACAGTCCCGTTCGAAACTTATCCTGGCTCTAAGATCGTCCATCTTATTATCCAAGGATTGAACATTAGCGAGCAGAATACTCGGTAGAGGAGGACTGTGAGCCCTATTTCTCAGTCTGTCATAAATTCCAGCTCGTCGCCCGTGGTGTTTCTTTCGCCTCCTGGGATTATTCAGGCAGCCTTTGTTAACCTCGGTGTTCCGAAATATCTCCAATGGCCACGCTGGATCCGTGGATGAAGTGTCCTGAAGCAGGTTAGTGCAGCGGTGTCCAATGTCCAAAAGTGTTCTTTTGTCGTATATAAATAGTGCAGACGTTATGCGTGTAAAAAGAGAAAGTAAAAATACGTAAAAAAGTATATAAAAGCACAAATTGAGCGGAGCCATCCTTAACGTCGACTGTACAGAGCAGCACCGGAAGCGGAACGGTTCCATTCGCGTTGCTATTCGCACCTATTATTATTATTTATTTATATATTATTATTATTGTTTTATTTTTTCTCGCTCCGTTTTCATTTTTCTCTCACTCCGTTTGTCACGAATTCATCAAACAACAGTGGTAAGTGGTAAGTGGAGTGGTAAGTGGTAAGTTAAGTTGGTATCATTCATCAATCACGGTGAGAAATGGCTTCTTCTCCTGCTATTGTTATTTGCACAGTTTGCCACATGTACATTTTATCTATCTCTGTCGGCGATGAGGGATTCACATGTGATAAATGCAGGGAATTAGTTAGGCTGACAGAGAAGGTTTTAGAACTAGAGACACGCATCCAAACTTTAGTTGAGGACAGAAAGAATGTGAGGGCTGTAGATACTGCTTTGGATGTGACTAGCTCAGGGACTCCTGTACATTGTTCGGTTCCGGTAGAGCCTGTGCAGCAGGGCAACTGGGTGACTGTGAGGGGGCCTAGTCGTGGGTCAAAACACTGCTCTTCCGTTCCGATCAAGTCAAGTCACCTTTATTTATATAGCGCTTTTAACAATACAAATTGTGTCAAAGCAACTGCACAATATCAAAATGGGAGAATAGTGAGTCAACAATGTAAAATGACAAGATTAAACACTACATTTTCAGTTAAAGGCATTTCATTAGTGAATTCAGTGATGGCATCGTTCAGCTCAGTTCAGTTCAAAAAGTTTCTGTTCAATCAAGTCGACGATATTGCTGGAAATGAAGTGTCCCCAACTAAGCAAGCCAGAGGCGACAGCGTCAACGAACCAAAACTCCCTCTGTGACAGAATGGAGAAAAAAACCTTAGGAGAAATTATTGTTCAGAAATTATTGTTCAGGATATTATTGTTTATTTATTGTTTACTTATTGTTTTAATTATAATTATAATTTTAAATGTATAAATGTATTATTTTTCTATTTGAAACTTGAAGAAAGTTAAGAATAGCACTATCTGCTATTTCACCAAGAAATACTTGTGCAGGTCATGACAGAGAACTTATCTCTACTTTTAAAGATGAATGCAACCCAGATTCAACACAATTATGGAGAATTGTCTGATTACTTGCTTGTCTGTTCGAGTTGAGTTTGACAGCTTATCTGTTGTTTCCGTTGTTCCCCACGTGGTCGAAGGGAACCCTCTGAGGCCACTTTTGAGTCGATACGTGATGTCACGGGGATGTCCTCCGGTGAGTGGGTTGGATCTTGAAAGATCCATGAAAGATTGATTATTTTGATAAATGATGGAATAGAAGAATTAACCTTAACATTGTTAATTGGCATTAAAGCAGATTTGCTCCAATTTATTTTATATCCTGATAGGCTACTAAAATTATCAAATTCCTTAATTATACTAGAGATTGAAACATCAAAGTGGTCTAAATATAGAATAATATCATCAGCGTATAATGAAATACTATGATTATGGTCATGAATCTTAATCGATACTTCAGATTTCCTGATGGCTTGTGCTAAGGGTTCAAGAGATAGACAAAACAATAGGGGGGAAAGCGGACACCCCTGCCTCGTTCCCCGCTGTAAAGGGAATGAGAGGGAAATAATATTACCAGTTATGACTGATGCTGCAGGTGAGTGGTATAATGTCTTAATCATAGAAACGAAGTGTTCACCGAAGCCGAAACATTGCAGAACTGCCCACATATAATTCCACTCTAGCCTGTCAAAGGCTTTTTCTGCATCAAGTGAAAAGACCGCACAAGGGGTTGGGTGGGAGTCCGCAAAGTCAAGAATATGAAGGAGTCGACGCATATTGTCAGATGCATTGCGCCCCTTGATGAAACCAGTTTGGTCCTCCTTGATCAGACTGTGAATTACCTTCTCACTACGAGAAGCAAAAACTTTAGCATAGATTTTTAGATCACATGGGATAAGCGAAATCGGTCTGTAGCTGGAACAATCTAATGGATCTTTCCCTTTTTTAAGAAGTAATGAAATCAGTGATGTTTTTTGATCTCTATGAAATACCCCATGTTCAATTGCAAACTTAAATGAGTTAAGCATAAGTATCCCTACCAGATCCCAAATTTCTAAATATAATTCAGGGGGGAGACCATCTAGACCCAGCGATTTGCCCTTTTGAAGGCTTTTTAGAGAGATGTGGAGTTCCTCCAAACTTAATGGGGCCTCCAAAGATTCTTTATCTATCTGTGAGATCCGAGGCAGTTCCAATTTATCTAAATACTGCTTACAAATTGGTTCATCAAAATCTGTTTCGGCTTTATACAGATTTGTGTAAAAACCTTTAAATATGTCATTAATTGCTACAGGGTTCGTGGTGACCTGATCATCTGATGATTTTATTGCGCTAATATATGCCTTAGATTCGCATTCTTTCAACATAAGGGCCAATAAATGACTAGGTCTCTCTGATTCAAAATAATATTTTTGCCTAGTCCTATGTAAAATAAATTTCGCCTTTGAGTGTGAAAGTAAATCATATTCTTCTTTTACAGAGGACAGCTGTGTAGCCTGTTGCTCAGTAAAATGTTGTTTTTGTAGGTTTTGTAATGATTGGATTTTATTTTCTAATTGTGTAAACTGGTGAGTTTTCGCTTTGGCGAGAGTAGAAGAGAAAGATATACAGAAACCTCGTATAGCACACTTAGTCGTTTTCCACAGTATTTGAGGATCCACATCAGAGGGCATATTAATTTCAAGAAATTCCTTAATATATTATTTTAGAGAAGTAATGAAAGTCTGATTACTTAATAATGATACGTTAAAGCGCCATCTAGGGGACTTGGCTTTTACATCGGAAAGAGGAACACTGCACAACACAGCAGAATGATCAGATAATAAAATTGGTAATATAGAGAAGGAGGAATTAGACAAAATTAAAGATGGGCTGAGAAATATGTAGTCTATCCTAGAGAAAGTCTTGTCTTGCTTTAGTATTCTGAATTCTCCATAGATCGATTAAGTTGAGCTCAGTGATAAATTATTCAATAATTTAGAGGATGGATTGGCTGTTGTATCAGATTGAGACTTATCTAAAGCAGGATTTATGACAGCATTAAAATCACCACCCACCACTAGATGGCGATCAATCTCCTCAAGTAGAGTTTTGGAAATCTGTGTAAGGATTGCACTGTCTGTCTCATTCGGACCATAAATAGAGACCAATGCTAACCTATTATTATATATTTTGTATCGGATAAAAACAAATCTACCCTTCTCATCACTACCAAGGTGTTCAATCGTTAAATTTAACTTCCTGTTAACAAGGATAAGCACCCCCTTAGTTTTATTTTGAGCGCTAGAAAAAGCTGCTAATTTGTAATACTTATTCTGGAAACGTGCCACATCAGATTGTTTTAAATGTGTCTCTTGAATTAGGGCACAGGAGATAGATTTACGGTGTAAATATTCTAACACACGGGTTCGTTTAACAGCAGAATTTAAACCATTCACATTCAGTGATAAAATATTTAGAGTATGCATTGAATATTCATAATCCCAAGATTGTACTCAATAAATGAAAAAAAGCAGAAGCACTTCCATTCTGTAAATAACATGTAAACGCTGATGTGCATTTTAGATACCAAACCTCCTAGATGAAAAATCCCTTTAGAAATAAGGTAAAATACATAAAAGTATAAATGTCTGCTGTAAAAAACAAAAACAACAAAAATATGAACAACCCACATCCATAAACAAAGAACAACTCAGACCGCACATTACCGAGAACATAGGTCTGACTGAGCAACAAAAAACAGTGATAGTTCTTGACCGATCCACTCCAACGCAAGACATGTCTCCCAAAAGGCTCACGCAGCCAAAAAAATATATATTTTTTTATTAATTAAACCTACTCTCCATTAGTCCCCTCCAAAAAAGAAAAAAGAAGTGTCAGTCTTACAAGCAAAGAGATTGTTGTACCGGATAAATAAGGACAATATCCCAGTAGGAGAGAGGAGAGAAGAAAAAGCAAAAAATAGGTTTAGCAAGCATCCATGTTCATCCTGCCATCATCCCCTCCTGGGCAGCTAGGGCCAAGTCCATCCCGGCCGTCACGCCCCTCCCGTCGAGCTGGAGAAACAGCGGCCATTGCTCCCCCGTCGTCCCCCCGCAGAGCTGCGGCATACGACTTCTGCTGAGACATGGAGCTGATAAAATCCTCCGCTTTCTGAGGGGAATCGTAGCTTCTCTGTTCCCCTTTGTGCCGTAGCTTAATTACCGCCGGATAGATGAGGAAGGGCTGGAGACCAAGCGCTGTCATCTTCTTCAAAACCGGACCAAATGCCTTTCTCCTGATCGCTGTAGATCCAAAAATAGCAGTGTGACATTGCTCTGTGAGCATTTCACCGGATCGGAGCCCCTCCCTCCGTCATGCACCCGATCAATCTCAATGTCACGGCCCCTCAAGGAAGGAATCCACTTGGAAAGATTAGCTACGAGGAAATAAGCTGCGTCGGGACCCTCCATCCCTTCTGGGAGCCCCACCAGTCTTACGTTGTTCCTCCTGCACCTGTCCTCCATATCTGTCATCTTCTCGGTAAGTCGCTCCAGCTGATCCTTTAAGTCCGTAAGACTGTCCTCTTATCTTCACGTGCCGCTGCCTGAACAGAATCAACGCGGTCACGTGTTTGCTTCGCCGTGGTAACTATGGCCTCAAACTCCTCTCTTAGCTCTTTAACAGACTTTTTGGTCGCTTGCATGTCCTCACACAGTTTGCGAAATGCTGGAATCAGCACCGAGCCAATAGCATCTCTTACTGCCGAATTCACAACCGAATTCAAAGTGCTTTGCTGCTCTTTAAATGCTAGTTCAATGCGGTTAGCAATAGCCTCGTTGAGGTCTTCTCTGGAGATGGCTGAATCTCTGAATTTTTTCTTCATTGGCGATTGCTCAATCTCTCTTTTCCGATCCCCTTTGTCTGCCTTAGCACTCATGATGGGTCCAATGCAGAGTGGTTTAAATTTTACTGACAGGATCGTAAAATATGTGGCAAAGTGAGCGGAGCGAAAGACTAAGCCTGCATCGCCGTCGAGGGCTCACGTGATCCTTCAGATCTTTGTTTCCTGATTGAGTTAATTATTACCTCTCTTCTGAATGGATAAGAAAAAAACAGAAAACCACTCCGAATATTGACATCGCGTGACAGTGATTAGCTCGGACCGCGTGCTGCTCGGAGGGGGGGGGATTTTTGGTTCTTCTTAGAGTGAATTTGTTTGATATCTCTGTATATGAAATCTCTACATCCCGTATTTTCTGATAATATTACCAAGGGGCAACATGTATACTGAAAATAGCAGAGGACCTAGGACAGATCCTTGTGGTACTCCATACTTTACTGGTGATAATTGAGATGACTCCCCGTTTAAATAAACAAAGTGGTAGCGATCAGACAGGTAGGATCTAAACCATCTTAAAGCCTGCCCTTGAATACCCGTATAGTTTTGTAATCGATCTATGAGTATGTCATGATCTATAGTGTCGAACGCAGCACTACGATCAAGTAAAACTAGCAATGAGATGCAGCCTTGGTCTGATGCAAGAAGCAAGTCATTTGTAATCTTAACAAGTGCAGTTTCTGTGCTATGGTGTGGCCTGAAACCTGACTGAAATTCTTCACAGAGATAATTTTTTTTTGCAAGAATGAGCACAATTGAGCAGTCACAACTTTTTCTAAAATTTTAGACATAAACGGAAGATTTGAAATGGGTCTGTAATTTGCCAGTTCACTAGGATCTAGTTGTGGTTTCTTAATAAGAGGCTTAATAACCGCCAGCTTGAATGGTTTTGGAACGTGACCCACAATGAGTTGATAATATTGAGAAGCGGTTCTTCTGCTACAGGTGGCAACTCTTTATTTAGTGGGTACAGGATCTAATAGACAAACCAAATAGTACTTTATCAAAATTTATGAGCATAGGTAACGCAATCTTTGGCAAATAGTTTAAGACTTGAAAATCACATAGCACCAGACAAAAGATTTCTTAATAAATCAAACGAGAGTTTATTATGCTATTCTACTAAGATACATGAACTAACTTAATAACACAAAACAACATACATACACAGAAACACGTTGTAGGCAATGAACTGTTGCGATTTGTCAAGTCAAGTCAAGTCAAGTCACCTTTATTTATATAGCGCTTTTAACAATACAGATTGTGTCAAAGCACTTAACAGTATCAAGTTGGAGGATAGAGTGTCAGTAATGTATAATAATAAGATTAAACACTCAATTTTCAGTTAAAGGCATTTCATTATTGAATTCAGAGATGTCATTGTCTAGCTCAGTATAGTTTAAATAGTATCTGTGAAATCCAATTGACGATAATCGCTAGAAATTAAGTATCCCCAGCTGAGCAAGCCAGAGGCGACAGCGGCAAGGAACCAAAACTCCCTCTGAGACAGAATGGAGAAAAAAAACCTTGGGAGAAACCAGGCTCAGTCGGGGGGCCAGTTCTCCTCTGGCCAGGATATTATTGTTTATTTATTGTTTTAATTAAGACTTTAAATGTTTTATATTTCTATTTTAATATTGTTGCAATTTCTAACAATAATAGTATTATGTAGTTAGGTATTTTATTATATTTTCAGTTATTTGTTTTATTTTTAGTTTTATTGTATTTTAAGTCGAGGTCTTCACTGGGATTATGTCCCCGGGGCTCATCCAGGGGTCCGGCCTCCGCCGACAATCTGGGCCGCAGACATCATCTCCCGGCGCCAATCCACCATCTAATCCAGACACGGACTGAGAAACAGAATAAGAAAGAAACAGACTAATATTAGCGTAGATGTCAATATTTTTATGATGTAACAAGTACATCATGTGTTATGGGGAGTGTTCCCGGTTCCGGTTGATCTAATTAATGCAGCCTAACAATCCTTTAACGGATTTGAATAATAGAAGTGTATTAGTGTGTTATGTGTACGCCAGGTTAAAGAGATGGGTCTTTAATCTAGATTTAAACTGACAGAGTGTGTCTGCCTCCCGAACAGTGTTTGGTAGATTGTTCCAGAGTTTGGGAGCTAAATAGGAAAAAGATCTGCCGCCCGCAGTTGATTTTGATATTCTAGGTATTATCAAATGGCCAGAGTTTTGAGAACGCAGCGGACGTGAAGGACTATAATGCGATAAGAGCTCGCTCAAGTACTGAGGAGCTAAACCATTCAGGGCTTTATAAGTAATTAACAAGATTTTAAAATCTATACGATGTTTAGTAGGGAGCCAGTGCAGTGTTGACAGAACCGGGCTAATGTGCTCATACTTCCTGGTTCTAGTAAGAACTCTAGCTGCTGCATTTTGAACCATCTGTAATTTGTTTATTATGCGTGCAGAACAACCACCCAATAAAGCATTACAATAATCTAACCTTGAGGTCATAAACGCATGAATTAATATTTCTGCATTTGACATTGAGAGCATAGGTCTCAGTTTAGATATATTTTTAAGATGAAAAAAATGCAGTTCTACAAATGCTAGAAACGTGGCTGTCAAAGGAGAGATTACTATTAAATAGCACACCTAGGTTCCTGACTGATGACGAAGAATTTACAGAGCAGCCATCAAGTGTTAGACAATGTTCTAGGTTATTACTTGTGGGGGTTTTACGTCCGATAAGTAACACCTCTGTTTTTTCAGAATTTAGCAGTAAGAAATTACTCGTCATCCAGTTTTTTATATCGACTATGCATTCCATAAGTTTCTCAATTTGGTGTGTTTCACCGGGCCGTGAAGAAATATAGAGCTGAGTATCATCAGCATAACAGTGAAAGCTAACCCCGTGTTTCCTAATGATATTTCCCAAGGGTAACATGTAAAGCGTGAAAAGTAACGGCCCTAGTACTGAGCCTTGAGGAACTCCATACTGCACTTGTGATCGATATGATACCTCTTCATTCACTGCTACGAATTGATGGCGGTCAGATAAGTACGATTTGAACCATGCTAATGCACTTCCACTAATGCCAACAAAGTTTTCTAGTCTATTCAAAAGAATGTTGTGATCGATAGTGTCAAACGCAGCGCTAAGATCCAGTAGAAGTAATAGAGAGATACAACCACGATCAGATGATAAGAGTAGGTCATTTGTAACTCTAATGAGAGCAGTCTCAGTACTATGATACGGTCTAAATCCTGACTGGAAATCCTCACAGATATCATTTTTCTCTAAGAAGGAATATAATTGTGAGGATACAATCTTCTCTAATATCTTTGACAGAAAAGGGAGATTCGAGATCGGTCTGTAATTAAATAGATCTTTGGGGTCAAGTTGTGGTTTTTTAATGAGAGGCTTAATAACAGCCAATTTAAAGTTTTTGGGGACATATCCTAATGACAATGACGAATTAATAATAGCCAAAAGAGGATCTATGACTTCTGGAAGCACCTCTTTTAGTAGTTTAGATGGAATAGGGTCTAACATACATGTTGTTGGTTTAGATGAATTAACAAGTTTATACAATTCTTCCTCTCCTATAGTAGAGAATGACTGGAATTGTTCCTCAGGGGATCTATAGTACACTATTTGATGTGATAATATAGCTGACGGCTGCATGGTTACAATTTGATCTCTAATAGTATCAATCTTGGAAGTAAAGTAGTTCATAAAATCATTACTGCTGTGCTGTTGGGAAATGTCAACACCTGTTGATGCTTTATTTTTTGTTAATTTTGCCACTGTATTGAATAAATACCTGGGGTTATGTTTGTTTTGTTCTAAAAGAGACGAAAAGTAATCAGATCTAGCAGTTTTTAAAGCTTTTCTGTAGGATAGGGTACTTTCCCGCCAGGCTAAACGAAATACCTCTAGTTGTGTTTTCCTCCAGCTGCGCTCCATTTTCCGGGCTGCTCTCTTTAGAGTGCGAGTGTGCTCATTATACCACGGTGTTGGACTCTTTTCCTTAATCTTCCTTAAGCGTAAAGGAGCAATTGTATCTAAAGTGCTAGAAAAGAGAGAGTTCATAGTTTCTGTTACATCATCAAGTTGTTCTGAGCTGTTGGATATGCTGAGGAATTGAGATAAATCAGGAAGATTACTTACAAAGCAGTCTTTTGTGGTAGAAGTGATCGTTCTACCATATTTATAAGAAGGAGTTGAATTTACAGCTTTAACTATATGGAGTTTACACAAGACTAGATAATGATCTGATATATCATCGCTTTGCTGCAGAATTTCAACACCATTAACATCAATTCCATGTGACAGTATTAAATCTAGAGTATGATTTCGACTATGAGTAGGTCCTGAAACGTGTTGTCTAACCCCAATAGAGTTCAGAATGTCTATGAATGCTGATCCTAATGCATCTTTTTCATTATCAACATGGATATTAAAATCGCCAACAATTAAGACTTTATCTGCAGCCAGCACTAACTCTGATAGAAAATCAGCAAATTCTTTAATAAAGTCTGTATGGTGCCCTGGTGGCCTGTATACAGTAGCCAGTACAAACGTCACGGGGGATTTATCATTAATACTTTTTTCTCTAGATAATTTTATATGAAGCACCATTACTTCAAAGGAGTTATACTTAAAGCCTGTCTTCTGAGAAATACTGAGAATATTGTTATAAATTGTAGCAACACCTCCCCCTTTACCTTTTGGACGCGGCTCATTTTTGTAACAGTAATCTTGGGGGGTGGACTCATTTAAAATAGTGTATTCATCTGGTTTTAGCCATGTTTCTGTCAAACAGAGCAAATCTAGGTTATGATCATTAATCAAATCATTTACAAAAAGTGCTTTTGTAGAAAGGGACCTGATATTCAGTAAACCAAGTTTTATCAATTGTTTCTGTGTATTGTAAACATTTTTTATTTGTTGAACATCAATTAAATGGTTACTCATAAATAGTTTTTGACGTTTTCTGTATCTTCTAGCTCGGGGAACAGACACAATCTCTATAATGTGATATCTAGGTGAAGGAGTCTCTATGTGCTGAGAATTAACTGACTTCTGTGACGTGAGGCGGCTAGCAGACGGTCGGTTTAGCCAGTCTGTCTGCTTCCTGACCTGGGCTCCAGTTAGTCAAGTATGAACTCTAAGACTATGTGCCAAATTTCTAGAGAGAATAGCGGCACCACCCCAGGAGGGATGAACACCATCTCTTTTCAACAGGTCAGGTCTGCCCCAAAAACTCGTCCAATTGTCTATAAAACCTATGTTGTTTTGCGGGCACCACTTAGACATCCAGCCATTTAATGATGACAGTCTGCTATGAATCTCATCACCCCGGTAAGCAGGGAGGGGGCCAGAGCATATTACAGTGTCTGACATCGTACGTGCAAGTTCACACACCTCTTTAACATTTAGCTCCGAGTGAACATCATTAGGTGGATAACATCACTGAATTTACGTGCATTAGGGAGAACCTGTGGCTTGATGTTCTGATCGGAACGGAAGAGCGGTGTTTTGACCCACGACTATGCTGCCTCACAGTCACCCAGTTGCCCTGCTGCACAGGCGCTAATGCCGGAACCGAACAATGTACAGGAGTCCCTGAGCTAGTCACATCCAAAGCAGTATCTACAGCCCTCACATTCTTACTATCCTCAACTAAAGTTTGGATGCGTGTCTCTAGTTCTAAAACCTTCTCTGTCAGCCTAACTATTTCCCTGCATTTATCACATGTGAATCCCTCATCGCCGACAGAGATAGATAAACTATACATGTGGCAGACAGTGCAAATAACAATAGCAGGAGAAGAAGCCATTACTCACCGTGATTGATGAATGATACCAACTTAACTTACCACTTACCACTCCACTTACCACTTACCACTGTTGTTTGATGAACTCGTGAAAAACGGAGCGAGAGAGAAATGAAAACGGAGCGAGAAAAAAGAAAACAATAATAGGCGCGAATAGCAACGCGAATGGAACCGCGAGTGACAAGCTATCCGGCTAGCGAACGCTAACGCGCTGCACTCGCGGTTTTAAAAGCGAACAATCAGATTAGTTTGATAGATAATACCAGAAATATGGTGGGAATTAAGTTATATATTATCACTTTAAACAACAGAGTGAAAGTAAGGTAAAGATTCAATAAAAAAGCAGAGCTACAATCACAAACCGCACAGCAGCACAACAGACTGAAGCAATCGAACTGTCAACAGACTGAAGCAATCGATCTAGCCGCACCAAGATCTTGTGACACCAAGATCGTGAAAGTGAAAGCAATAGCCTTCACTGATTTGTAGACAGTTAAAATATATAGCACTGTTTGCTATTTCCACACGATTTACCCGTGCAGATCATCGAGCAGAGAAATCTATTATCTTTACTTTTAGAGATAAATACAACCAAGATTCAGCAAAATTATAGAGCTAGTTGTTTGTTACTTGCTTTAAGTTGAGATGACCGCTGATCTGTTGTTTCCTGGTTGGAGGGAATCCCGCAGATGATTGGCTACTGTCGTCGTTGCGTGATGTCACGGGGAAAACCTTTAGTGGGTAGGTTGGCTGTTTTTCCTGGTGACGCGAGAGTGGTACGCTTTGAAGTTGTTAGAATTCTTTGCGCAGCTTCAGGCTTTGAAGGGTTTCTTCAGGAATTTGACTAAGTATTGGTTCAATGTTCAGTGCTTGGCCAGATGTTAACGGCTGGAAGCGCTTTTGGAGCAACTCACTGAGACGAAGCCAAAGTTTGTCAAGCAGCGCGCAAGCAAGCAGAGAGCGAGAGCGAGCTGGGGGTCCGTTTTAGACGGCGGATTTCGGTCCCTTCCACTCAATGCTCTTCCAATGAAATGGTTCCTGTAGGGTGGAGCCGCACCCTGCACAACTTCTTTCGTGCATCCATTATCTAATACTCAAATCGTCATGTGGAAAAACACCTCTAAACGTTTGGTTAAGACTTATATACAGTGTTATCACATGCTTACCGTTCCTAATATCACCATGTCAGTTGCACCACTGATTCGTAATTATTGTGACCATCCATATGACACTAAACTCAACATATTTCAAACACGTTGCTATCTTTTCCTGCTAAAACAGAACAAAGGGTTCAAATTAAAGATTAGCAATAACACATCATGCATATGATACTAAAAGTCTAGTAATTCCTTTACAGGGGAATATTATACGTTCAAAAGATTACAAAAAAATACCATAGATTCCAATAACACAGCAAGCTTATAAATGACAACCTGAATATAAAATACAACATTAATATATATGGTCTCTTGAGTATATTGCTTTAATAGCATCAGCGATTATTATTTGTCTTTTGGCATAAAGTTTATGAAAGTTTGAGTCTTTGTTTGTCCAAGAACAGAAACGAGAAGTGTGTCCTTTTGGAATGTGAAGAGGAACGGGAGGTCAGGAAGTCAATTTTGGGCGTACATCTGCAAAACTTCAGGCTCAGACTTCTTCTCGTAAACGTCTTCCCTTGTTGATACATCATTGAATTACTGCGTTAAACGATCAGGAGGGGTCTGGGAGGGTCTGTGCTGGAGCCTTTTTCAGATACAACGTCCTTTGTACTGTTGTTTATTCGAACTTTATTTATGGTAAGCCGGTCAGTGACAACATTGAAGGTTCTGTTCTATAGGGACATCCAGATGTTCATAGCCACACCGGAATGAGCGCGTTTCGAGGTTTTATGGACATATTTCATAGACTTGTTAACGTCTGTAAATGAAGAAATTAAAACGTAAATATTAGTAGTGAAAGTTTTCAGTGGTACTAGCCTAATAAAATGGTTATTTTTCTTAAATACTTAATTTCTGCCATATTATGCTTTTAATTAAGATTAATCTTATAGTAATGTCAATTGTTTTTTTATCTTAAATATTTTGGTGGGTCTTGAAATAGATTATACTTGTCTAGGTGGGTCATGGAATGGAAAAGTTTGGGAACCCCTGGTGTAGAGCGTATGATTGTCAGTCTGTGTCAGTGGGTTTGATCTTCTCCCTTTCCCGGTCGGCTGGAGCTCTGGTGCCTCTTTATCTGGTTTCTATGGACCCATCGAAGGACTGGCTCGCTGCGCCCTTGTCTGATTTTGATACGGTAGGTGACAGGTGAGAGCTTGTCTACAATCTCGTGGGGTCCTGTCCACTGAGGTAGGAACTTCTTTGACAGGCAATGGGGAGCGTTCTGCCTTGGTCGGGCGAAGCTGTAGTACCACACTTTGTCTCCGACATTGAGCTCATGGTGAGAGGCCTTTTGGTCGTAGTAGGCTTTACAACCTTCCGCACTTCGTTGTAGTTGCTGTTGTGCGAAGGCGAAAGGCGAAACACAGCAGGTGTAGCGGTAGCATCATGTTTCTCCCTGTCATCAATGTGAACGGGGGTACGCCGGTAGACTGGTGAGGGGTGGCTCGAGCAGCCATCAGTACCAGCGGAAGTTTAATATCCCAATCCTTTTGATTAGCGGACACATACTTCTTCAACATGCTGACCACTGTTTTATTGGGCTGTTCAACTATACCTGAGGAAATTGGGTGATGGCTTATATGGAGCTTGGCCTGTATACCCAGGAGTTTCCACACTTCCTGGATGATTTCGGCGGTGAAGTGGGTTCCGCGGTCAGAGTTGACCCTTAAAGGCAGTACAAATCTTGAGAAGATGTGGTTCATTAACAGGCAGGCTGTTGTTGCTGCTGTATCATTGGGAGCTGGGAGGCACTCTATCCACTTCGTGAATTCTCAGACCACGGTGAGGAAGTATTTGTTACCTCGCGTTGACCGCGGCAGGGGTCCTACCCAGTCTATTTGGAGGTCCGACCATGTGAAAGTCATTCCTTTCCTTTGCAGTGGAGCTCGGTGGTTTGGGTTTGCCGGTTGAAATTGGCAACACACCAGGCATCCTTTTACATATTCCGCCACGTCTTGCTGCATGCTAGGCCAGTATGCTACTTGCTTGAGTGTTTCATAGGTGGCCTTGGCACCGTGGTGTCCTGCGCATGGTGCATCGTGTGCGTGTGTAAGCATCATCCCCCTTTGGCCGTGAGGTACTACGAGCTTTGGCACAGTGAGTGGCTCAGGGACATACTGTATGTGAGAACACCGTCTCATAGATGCAGCATGTGCTTGATTGAGTGGAGTGTGTGGAGCTCGGAGGAAGTGGCTAGGTCGGAGGTGGAAATAGGATGAGTTAAGGGGTTGGAAATGTGAGCTGCCATAGTTCGCAGTGTTTGATCCGCAGTTTGGAGGGTGAGGAGATCGTTAGCAGCGAACTGAGGTGAAATGGAAATGTGGGAGGAGGCGGGGGTTTGTACGCCAGTGGCGTGTTGGCGGCGGGTTATGGCCGCTACTGAAGGGTTGGGTGGGATGGCTTGAAATGTCCAGGACTCTCCGTGTAATGCACCTGCTTTGGCGAGGGCATCGGTTTGGTCATTGAAGTCTTTGTCTTGTCCTGGTTGACGTGAATGACCTCGAACCTTTTTCCAATAGACGATAATGTCGTGTTCAGTGACAATGGCCTCGCCTGCTTGGAAGAGTTCCTGGTGCTTGACAGGCTTGTTGTTAGCTGTCTTGAATCCATTATGTTTCCATCCAGCTAAATGGCAGGTGAAGCTGAGACGGGCGTAGTTCGAATCGGTACAGATGAGGAGTTTTTTGATGTTGTGGGATGCAGCCATTTGAAGTGTGATGAGGATGGCTGCTATTTCAGCATATTGCGATGAGCGAGGGCCTAAATTGAATTGCTGCGGTGGGCAGGGGTCGTTGTTGAGCCAGACCACTCCCGCTCCAGCTTGTTAGTCGGCGTCTTTATGCTTTGGATTGCTTGGGTGCGGTTAGACTGTGGCTCGATGCCGTTTCTTCCGACAAGCAATCCGACATAGTTCACCTTGGTTTTGCACCACTGTCCTTTGTAAAGGGCGATCTTGGCTCCTGTCGTTGTTAGCTAGTTTAGGACGTGATCGATTTCCTTGAGGTGGTCTTCCACACTTGAGCTTTTCATCAAAACATCATCTACATAGACAAGGTTGCCTCTGGCTCTGGCGTCAGGGCATGCTTTGTTCAGGAAGATGCTGAATTCTGCTGGTGAGTTGGCATAGCTGAAGGGACACCGTGTGAAGGTATACTGTCGATTGCCAAAGGTGAATGCCAGCTTGTGTTGCTCATCGGGATGGACAGGGATTGTCCAGAACCCGGAGGTGACATCCAGTGTGGAAAGGATCGTCGAGCCTTTGATTTTTGGAATTTCTTGGTCCAATTGGGTCATAGGCCATCGTGACAATGGTACTTGCTAATTCAACTTGCGATAGTCGATGGTGGGCTGCCATTTGCCGTTGGGTTTTAGGACTGGCCATATCGGGGCAGAGTATGTGCTGTTACAGGGCCGGATGACCCCCTTTTCCAGCATGGAGTCAACAATCTCTTGCACTGGCTCATATGACGCTATTGGAATCTTGTGCTGTCGCACAAATGTGGGTGGCGCATTTGGGTTTGTCGGGATGCGCACCGTGTGGATGTTGTTCAGTCCACAATCCAGGGAATCCTTTGCGAAGGAGTTCTTGTATTTGTGCAGAACCTCTTTGAGTCCTTGGCGATCCGCTTCATTGTGGAGGGCATCCGCCTCACTCAGGATCTGTTGAACTTGTGCGTTGAACCTGGCGTAGGGTTCTTCTGCAGTTAAGTCATTTGAGGGGCTTTGGGCCCCGATGGTCACTTGTGTAGGTGATTCTGTCGAAGGCTGTGTTGAGACAGCGTAGACAGCGAGATGAGTGTCATCTGTTAGTTCTGACCGGCAGATGCTTTCTCTGGACACCGGCAGAATGGAAGTGATGGCAATGATTTCATGGGGTTTTGTGAACGTTACGGTGTCGTCGTGTTCATCTGACATTAGCTGTGCTGGTATAGGGCCTATGACAGGTACCATTAGTTCAAAGTCGTGGAACACCTGGCTGATGAGCCATCCCAAGTGATTGGCTTTGGGAACGTGAATGTCTTGGGCCGTACAGTTGTTGAACAACACATACACAGCACAAGATGACACTTCAATGAGAGGTGTGTATGTGTTGTTCAACAACTGTACAACAACACATACACAGCACAAAATGACACTTCAATGAGAGGTGTGGCTTCCAGAGTCAGTCCGAGTTTTAGGCAGGTCCTGGAAGGTTGGAAGAAGCCTAGCTTACTGTTGAGAGTTTGGCCAGGTCGCATGTTGAGGCGGACGCTGACACGCTTGCTGTAGGCAGGTATTGTGGCTTCTTGCTCCATGATCATAGCACATGCGTCTGGCATGGTTTGACCGGATTGGAGGTTCCTGAGGTTGACTGACGTTGTCAGTTGGTGTGTGCCCATATGATGTCATTTACGGTATCAATGCAAGCATTGAGCCGGACCAGGATATCCGCTCCAATGTAGATGTTATGCGGCAGGTCTGGGACAATGAGGAAGTAGTGACTAAGATATCTGTTGCTCCATCGTATGTCCAGAGCGCAGATGATCTTGGAGGTGGCCATGGTTGTCGACGAGGGACTGAGAGGGAAGCGTCTGTGCTTAGCGATATGTGGTAGACACTGATGTCTTTGCTTCAATGTTTTGAATAACTTCAGGCTGATGGCTGAGTTCTCTTCCCACAGGGCTAGTGCCATGTCGGACACTGATGTGCCTTGGACATCTATTGCAGTCATGATTCGAAGGGGGCCTGCGTTTGATTCAGGCTCCTGCAGTGAGCAGAGGAGAGGGTCCTTGCCCTTGCTGTTTGTGCTTGGTCCAGATCCTGGCTTTGCTACTGCATCATCGATCAGTGACTTAGGGGCGGTGTCGGTGACTTGACACTGCGACTCGTTGGAGTCTAACGACTGGCAGGGCAGAGGTTCGCGGACTTGTGTCCACATCTTTAGGTGCTTGAAGTCTATTAGAGGTTCGAAGCGATTAAGCAGATCTTTCCCAATGAGGAGTGGATACGTTTTAAGTGGTGAAACATATACGGGATGGACGAGGTCCATCAATCCCACCGTTAGGTGAATAGGGGCCACATGTTTTAGTTGTAGGCCCGTGTGGGAGTATGCTTGAAGGTTCAGTTCACACCTTTGGAGTCTGAGGGTTCTGTTAGTCCTCTTTGTTCTTTCTTGGACTTCCTCCAGGAGTTCAGTAGATATTAAAGTAATGTCGGCTCCCGTATCAAGAAGGGCTTTGACTCTGATGTGTCGTTCGATGATGATGGAGAGGTAGAACTTTCTGGCTATATCTTTCTCAATGAGATTGCCTAGAAGTTGAGGGACTGGAGTTTGGGAGGAAACAGTTAGGATATCAGGGCTGATGTGGTGTTCATCGGAGGAGTGGCAGACGACCAAGACAGCACTTTCAGGAACTTGAAGGGTTTCGTCAGCAGGTGTTTGTTGGATTCTGCTGTAATTCGGAGCATTAGGTGTTGAGTTAGTGTCTAACTCTGTTGCTGGGTTTTCAGGTGGGGTTTCGTGTCCATCTGAAGTTTGATTATGTTTTTTTTTTTATTTATGGTCCATTTGAAGTGTGATTATGGTTCTCTGAGAGTGAGGTGAAGGAGTGCTGTTCTCCGTGACTGGTTGGGTCAACTGGTCGCTGCCATCTCGTCCGGCCGCTAGTCAGGCTGAATCTGGTTTCTCTTTCTTTTCCCATTTCCGATCTTCCTCTTTCCGTTGGAAGAATTCTTTCATCATCATTTTCATCAGCTCTTGTGAGTCGAAACACGGTGGTGTCTTTTGTTCCTGCGTGGGTTCAGTTTGAGCTCGGTCAGCTTGGAATCTTTGCGAATTCTTTCGTCGATTCCTTGGGCTGGTTGCTCCAGGGTGAGTTTGTCGTTTTCCCTTGGAGTTTCCGTTGGATTCCCATGAGTTTTTCCCTCTTGAGTTTCCAAATGAGCTTGGCTGGTTCCATGATCTCTCCCAATGACTTTCGTGAGGCCTTGACTGGTCCCATGTCTTTTCCCAGTGCCGTTCAGGTGAGCGTTGACATCCATGAGGTCCATCCCAGCGTTCATACCTCTGTTTAGATCGGGTACCAGTGTGGGAGTCTCGTTCTTTGTTGGATGAGGGTGCATTCCACTCTCTGGGTGGCGGCTTGGCATTGTCTTGGCGTTGGGTGCCCTCTAGAGCCAGCCGTTGACTTTGAGTGTTGAAGTCAAGAACTGCTGGGGTTTTGACGCTCTTTTCTGAGGCCATCTTTTATTTGCTGTAGGCTTTCTGCACCAAGTCTTGCAACTGCTGAGCATTCATTGTCCGTGGACATGCGAGAACGCCAAGATGGTGGCTTACGCTGGGATGAAGGTTTCGTAGGATGAGAGTTTTAAAGTTCAGTTCATCCTCCATGTCAGGTTCGTTGCGAGTTCCGAAGTATGCCCATCTGAATCGGCTGTAGTAGGCTTGAGGAGGTTCGTGACGTCCTTGTCTCGTCTCCAGGGCAGCCACGAGGCCTTGTTCGAACTCAGGATCGGAAAACTCTTTAATGAGTGCTTCTCGTAGCAGTTGGTAATCATTCTTTGTGTGAGCAGGCTGCCTGTCCAGGAAGCTGTGAACTTCCGAACTGGATGTCGTTCGAAGTAAGTATAGTCTATCTTTGTCCGTAACGTTAGGTCGCATTTCCAGATGGAAATCGATATCTTGGAGGTAAGCTTGGACATTTGGGCTAGTTGGCATGCTCGGGGGGAATTTGCCAATGTTCCTGGCGAGCTTGTCGAGGTCTTTTAGGTCCAAGCCGTGCGATGATCTGTGACTGGCTGTGAGGTAAAGTCAGGTAAAGTTCTCCAGAGTGAGTTGGTGAATGTTTCAACACCACCCCCTCCACCTTTTTCTCACGTGTCAGTCCAGGAACAGGTGACCCGGTCCTGCTCGGCAGGGGTGAGGTCGCTGCGCGTCGTGTCCTTGATGGCTGACGGCGCAGTTCGTAAGCGTGCTTGAGTTCCTCTTGGAAACTGTTAGATTCCTCTTTGACGTAGTCAAGCTGTCATGTTAGGCAGCTGATCTCGTTTCTTGACTCATCCAGGTGAGCTTCAAGGGCTTTGATTCTGCTGTTTTTATCTCTGAAGTCGGCCTTTGCTTTCTCCAGAAGCTGTTCTGCATACTGTAGCTTTTTGGACCGATCAGCGTAGTCCGCATTGACTTGTTCCAATTCTTGGCTAGTAGCTGCTAGGGTTTCTTTTATAGCCTGTTGATCTCCTCCTCAGCGCCTTAGTTCCGCCTTATCCGGCCCTTCCTGTCGTTCCTGAGCTTCAAGTTTCAGCTGCTCTATGTGTCGTTGTGCGCGTGTCAGCTCCTGCTGGCGTTGTGCAGCGTGCTTGTCACTCAACTTGAAGGTGGCGATGAGTGTGTGGCTTAAGGAGCCTGTGATTTTGGCAAATTCTTTGTGAGAGTAGCTTTGACTTGGGTCTTGTGCCATGAGGCATGTTATGTTGTCATCCAGCTGGTCCTGTGTCTGATGTTTTAGTGTTTCAGCAGCCTTAGGGAGCCTTCAGCAGCCTTGGCTTCATCTCACTGAGATGAAGCCAAAGTTTGTCAAGCAGCGCGCAAGCAAGAAGAGAGCGAGAGCGAGCTGGGGGTCCGTTTTAGATGGCGGATTTCGGTCCCTAAATGAAATGGTTCCTGTAGGGCGGAGCCCCGCCCTGCATGGCTTCTTTCGTGCATCCATTATCTAATACTCAAATCGTCATGTGGAAAAACACCTCTAAAAGTTTGGTTAAGACTTATTTACAGTGTTCTCACATGCTTACCGTTCATAATATCACCATGTCAGTTGCACCACTGATTCGTAATTATTGTGACCATCCATATGAAACTAAACTCAACATATTTCAAACACGTTGCTATCTTTTCCTGCTAAAACAGAACAAAGGGTTCAAATTAAAGATTAGCAATAACACATCATGCATATGATACTAAAAGTCTAGTAATTCCTTTACAGGGGAATATTATACGTTCAGAAGATTACAAAAAATACCATAGATTCCAATAACACAGCAAGCTTATAAATGACAACCTGAATATAAAATACAACATTAATATATATTGTCTCTTGAGTATATTGCTTTAATAGCATCAGCAATTATTATTTGTCTTTTGGCATAAAGTTTATGAAAGTTTGATTCTTTGTTTGTCCAAGAACAGAAACGAGAAGTGTGTCCTTTTGAAATGTGAAGAGGAACGGGAGGTCAGGAAGTCAATTTTGGGCGTGCATCTGCAAAACTTCAGGCTCAGACTTATTCTCGTAAACGTCTTCCCTTGTTGATACCATCATTGAATTACTGCGTTAAACAATCAGGAGGGGTCTGGGAGGGTCTGTGCTGGAGCCTTTTTCAGATACAACGTCCTTTGTACTGTTGTTTATTCGAACTTTATTTATGGTAAGCCGGTCAGTGACAACATTGAAGGTTCTGTTCTATAGGGACATCCAGATGTTTCTTCTCAAATTCCTCCTTGTTTTAGGGGTCTCGTGAGATGTTAAGGAGGGCAGAACAGGATGTTGGTTATTTATTAATTTTACGACCAGGATAATGAAAGGGGGAAGCATAACTCAGGAATGTGCTCACCTGCCATCCCGTGTGTGGGTGTCCTTTTTCTCCACGAGGCATTACAGGTGCGATGAATGAAGTACTAGACGCCGTAGAATCTACATGTGTTATTGTATTTCTGATGTTATCTATTTATCAGTGAAGAAATTCATAAAGTCATTACTATTAAACTGTGAGGGAATATTTAGACCGGGTGATGTCTGGTTATTTGTTAATCTAGCCACTGTGCTAAATAAAAACCTTGGATTATTTTGCTTATTATCTAGGAGTTTGCGGATATGCTCGGTCCTGGCAGTTTTTAGTGCCTGTCTATAGCTGGACATACTGTTTTTCCACACAATTCTAAAAACTTCCAAGTTAGTTTTTCTCCATTTGCGTTTAAGATTACGAGTTACTTTCTTGAGAGAATGGTATAACCAGTGTTGGGGAAAGTTACTTTTAAAAGTAATGCATTACAATATTGCGTTACTCCCTAAAAAAGTAACTAATTACGTTACTTAGTTACTTTTTTAGGAAAGTAATGCGTTACGTTACTTTTGCGTTACTTTTTAAATATGAGCAAGGCTTGATTGTTTTTAATACAAGAAGTTGTAATTATAACAAATGTAAAAGCCCTTTCAACACCAAAAAGTGTAATGAATAAACCTCAGCCTGAAGGAAAAGTTAATTCATGTGTGAAGAGTAGAGCGCAGGAGAAGAAGTTCAACACTCTTCAGCAATAAAAAAAACAATGAAGCACAATTGTTAGTTTATCTAAAGTAATTTTTTTCTTATCAGTATGATTGAACTGGATCATCAAAGGTCAGCAGCAAAGACATTGGTTAATAAAATGGGATTAGATACATTTGTGTTGTTTAACATATTTAATTATTGCAGGTTTGTGTCATATTCTGTGTTTGCATTTCACCGTTTTAATTCATTTTGATGAATACTAAATCAGTTTTTTGCGAGTGGGATGAATTTAAGCACATTCACATTTAGTCTAGAACTACAGTAACAGCATGTTCACACCAAGGTTATTATAGTTTTGAATTTTTAAATTCGTTTTATTTTAATATCGTTTTCAAATTTGCTATAAAATTCAGTTTAGTTTTTATTAGTTTCATTAATATTTTTGTTAGTTTTAGTTTAGTTTTTATTTTGTGAACACATTTTTATTTAGTTTTTATATAGTTTAGTTTCGGTTTTAATTTAAGTTTAGCAGAATCAACAGATCACTTCCAGAGCGAAGGCCAAAGAAAGACGTAGGCATAATTTAACCTTAGTGAGGCAAACGTTTAGCGACACAAAATTAACGCATGCTGAAACGCATAAATCTACACAAGTTGCGATAATGTAATCTAATGGTGTGTTGAGATATTAATATGAAAATAAATGTAGCCTAATTTCGTTATATTAGATGTCTTTTTTCTTATTTAACCATAATCATGGTATTGTCGTGTCTTGCTCACTTTTCCATGAACAGCCGCGCATAAATCATCTAATGAATTATGACTAATGACTAATGAAATTCAATAATAACGACAATCGCAGTAAAGGCTCATATTTGAATATGTTCTTTTCTTTATTTATGAAGAATTATAAGCATGTGTATGATGTGATTTAGCCTATGCATATTTGTTCTAAAGTTTGGCAGAGTGATCACGAGATGCTCGGCCAAGTTTTGTATTGTTTACAGAAAGAATGCACGTTCTCATCTTTTTTTTCTGTTAATTATCACGTTGCTCTGCGTGTCTGTTTTTCGTCAAAGCACCAACTTAGAATGCCTAATGTTGGTTTGATTGCTTGTGTTACACGAGAAAATGAATAAGTTTGCCTACCTGATATTGTAGATTAATGCGTGTGCGGGTCGGGTCGCGACTCGCGGTCTTTATGTCAAACGGTTCTGGTCTGGTACAGAATTAAATTAGTGCTGCTGTGGGATAACGGGTCGGGTGTTCTGTTAAGTACTGCTGGTGCACGTTTAGCAAACAGGACCGGTGCAGGACTCTGCTTTAAACTGCTTTGCATCTCTCCTTCAGATAATCCAATGTGTGTGATGCGCCATTTACAGGTATTTCCCTAAACTGTCACACAGCTCAAATATTTTTCCGCCAAGGGGTGAGAATGTAATGATTATGAAAACGATTTTTAATTTTTGTTAATTATTATTTTATTTCAGTTAGTTTTTCAATAACTATCAGTCAATAAATGGGAAAAAAGTAACTGGCGTTACTTTTTTGAAAAAGTAACTCAGATATTTTCTTGTAAATTAAAAAGTAATGCGTTACTTTACTAGTTACTTGAAAAAAGTAATATTATTACATAACTCGCGTTACTTGTAATGCGTTACCCCCAACACTGGGTATAACTGTTGTACCATGGCGCTGTCAGTCCTGTGTTCCCCATGCCACGTGTTTTCCCTCCTATGTCCTTATATGGTTTTTCCGGTTCCACATTCCCAGTATGTTCTTTGATTTATCATTCCTCCCAGCTGTGTGTTTGATTGCTCCCCACCTGTTTCAGTTCTCCTCGTTACTCCCTAGTATTCTTAAGCCTTGGTTTTCCCCATGTCTGAGGTCCGTGATTATATGTCTTCCATGTTTTATTAAAGTCGATGTTGGATTATATCTCCTGGTCTCCTCGCTCCTTCGTTCCCCGCGCACCCTGACAGAATCACGGACCTAAACTGAAGTAAGCGGCATTACTCCTCCCTCGTTTTTGTTCTCCCGTTTTTTGAAAAGTTTTTTGTTTCCCGTTTTCCCATGCTCCCGCGGCGATGGAAGTCGCCGCCCGCTTCGTCGCCCTTGCCCACCGAGATCTCCCTTTCCCCGCGTATTCGCGGGAGTTCTGCGGGCTTGCTGCGGCGACGGCATTAGATGACGCCACCATCCTATCTCTGTTCTGGCACGGGGCCAATGCCCATCGTCCCGTGGACCTCCCAGACACCAAGGGACTATGCTGGAGGGAGGGGATCCTCCGGTGTCTGGAGAGTGTCAGGGCCCGAGCCAGAACCAGCCTGCCGTCGTCCGCGGCTCCCCCAAGCCCGCCAACGCGGACCGCGGCTCCCCCAAGCCCGCCAACGCGGCCCGCGGCTCTCCCTTGCCAGCCGGCAAAGAATATGGCAAGCCAAATAGGCCTTAATCCTCACCAGAGCTCTCCAGTGCCCGCTCCTCGACTGCGCTCTCAAGAGCCCCTGCTGGTTCCGCCCAGCTCTCAAGAGCCCCTGCTGGTTCCGTCCAGCTCTCCAGAGCCTCTGCTGGTTCCGTCCAGCTCTCAAGAGCGCCCCCAAGAGGCAGCTCCTCGCAAGTGCCCTCCAGTGCCTGCTCCTCGCAAGTGCCCTCCAGTGCCTGCTCCTCGCAAGTGCCCTCCAGTGCCTGCTCCTCGCAAGTGCCCTCCAGTGCCTGTTCCTCGCAAGTGCCCTTCAGTGCGCACCCCAGAGCCCGCTCCTCACCAGCGCACCCCAGAGCCCGCTCCTCGCCAGCGCACCCCAGAGCCCGCTCCTCGGCAGCCCGGTCCTCGCCAGCGCACCCCAGAGCCCGGTCCTCGCCAGCGCACTCCAGAGCCCGCTCCTCGCCAGCGCACCCCAGAGCCCGCTCCTCTCCAGCGCACCCCAGAGCCCGCTCCTCTCCAGCGCCCTCTGGTGTCCGCGCCTGTCGAGCGCCCTCAAGTGTCCGTGCCTGAAGAGCGCCCTCTAGTGCCCGCGCCTGCCGAGCGCCCTCAAGTTCCCGCGCCTGCCGAGCGCCCTCAAGTGCCCGCGCCTGCCGAGTGCCCTCAAGTGCCCGCGCTTGCCGAGCGCCCCCAAGAGTCCTCGCTTCCCGAGCGCACCCAAGAGTCCATACCTCCAGTTCACCCCCAAGTGCCTGATGGAGTCCCTATTTACCCCAAGGAAATTTTTTGGGGGGGTAGTAGGGCTCCGACCGAAGAGACCGAGGTGGGGGCTGGGGCCACGGTCTCGGAGGCGGTCCCGCCATGGCCTCCCGAGCTCCCTGCTCCGCCATGGCCTCCCGAGCTCCCTGCTCCGCCATGGCCTCCCGAGCTCCCTGACCCGCCATGGCCTCCCGAGCTCCCTGCTCCGCCATGGCCTCCCGAGCTCCCTGCTCCGCCATGGCCTCCCGAGCTCCCTGCTCCGCCATGGCCTCCCGAGTCCCCTGACCCGCCATGGCCTCCCGAGTCCCCTGACCCGCCATGGCCTCCTGAGTCCTGTGACCCGCCATGGCCTCCTGAGTCCCCTGACCCGCCACTCCTGTCCTGTCCTGTCCTGTCTCTATGTCCCTTAAGGCCTCCAGAGCGCCCACCCCCCCTCCCCGTTGGATGGTGTTCGGTGCGGGACGCACCGTTCGGGAGGGGGGAGTACTGTCAGTCCTGTGTTCCCCATGCCACGTGTTTTCCCTCCTATGTCCTTATATGGTTTTTCCGGTTCCACATTCCCAGTATGTTCTTTGATTTATCATTCCTCCCAGCTGTGTGTTTGATTGCTCCCCACCTGTTTCAGTTCTCCTCGTTACTCCCTAGTATTCTTAAGCCTTGGTTTTCCCCGTGTCTGATGTCCGTGATTAAATGTCTTCCTTGTTTGATTAAAGTTCATGTTTGAAAATCTCCTGGTCTCCTCGCTCCTTGCTCTCCCCTCCGAGAGCGTGACAGGCGCAGCACGTTTTTCTCTAACCTTTTTTAATTTGATGGGGGCAACTGTTTCTAACATATTCGAGAAGATAGTGCCCATGTTGCTAGTCATTTTGTCTAGTTCATTTGTATTTATGGGAACACAGAGCAGTTGAGATAAATCAAGCAGGTTATTTGTGAATCTGTCTATAGTGGCTGGAACAATATTTCTGCCTGGACGATAACGCAGAGCCATATAGTTAATATCAGTAATATGCAGCATGCACGATACAAGGAAATGGTCAGTAACATCATCAATTTGAGGTAAGATATCTATATCAATAAGATCAATTCCATGCAATATAATTAAATCTAGCGTATGATTAAAACAATGAGTGGGCCCGGTGACGTTTTGCTTGACTCCAAAAGAGTTTATTAGGTCAGTAAGCGCAAGTCCTTTTTTTTTTTTTTTTTTTTTTTTTTCCCGGCCTGTCAGTAACACAGATAACACATGACAGTACGTATGTGTAGCTATATTATCATCATTCACAGCCTTTTTTTTTTTTTTTTTTTTTTTTTTTTAATTAATTTAATTTTATATACCCTTTTATTTAACCACACTATGACAGACAAGCCCGGGGGACAGAGAAAACAAGAGAGAGAAAGAAAAAAGAGAAAAAAAAGAGAAAGAAAAGACAAAAAAACAAAAAACAAAAAAACAAAAAAAACAGACAATTTGCTTCGATACCTGCTGACAAAAAGAGAAAACAACAGAAGACACAACATCATAGAGACTGCAGCAACAACCAACATCTGTATGAATCACAATAAATTCTAAATGTTAAATGTTATTGAGCAGCACACATAACTAATATTACAAAATAAGTTTTGAAGCAACAGCAGATCAAGACAACAGATCAAGACAAAGCGTGTTTGTGAGCACCTGTTTTTACACCAATGTGACTGCTTGAGTGTACACCTGTGTGTGTGAGCGCGCTTGTGTTCATAAGGTTCCTCCATGTAAATGTTTAATAGTGTGTGTGGGGCACAACAGTCCCATCCCGCAAGGCATGAAGCAGGCGCGGAAAAGACTCGGGCCCCAAACATCCGGGGGCCCCCCAGGGCACGGCACTCCCAGGAGAACCACCGCAGGGATAACCGCCGCCCCCACCCAGAAAAGGGCAGAGGAGAGCCCGAAGGCGGCACCTCCGACAGTCACATTGCAGACGCCCCAGGGTGCAGTGGCGGCAAGCCCGCAGGCTCCACCGGTAGCCGACCACACCAGGGCAGACCGGGCCCTGGGCCTGGAGATCCAAAGGCCCCCCACCCCCCAATCGGGGCCCAGCAAGGCCAGCAGGGCCAGGCCCCGCCAAGCGACCGCCGAAAGCGGGCCGGCGCCCACCCGAGCATCCTGCCCCGGCGCGAGAAACCACCAACGCACCGGCGACATCCTCCACCGGCAGTGCATGGTGGTGGGGTAGGGGTCGGCTGAGATGATGAGTGAGGCGGAGTCTAATGCCCGACCTGACACATAGACGTAGACGAACAAGCACACATATACACAAGCATACGTTCCCACCCTCATGCACGCAAACGAATATTCACACCCTCGCCCCACATGTAGACACACAAAAATGGACAAGGTACCCACACTCACACTCCCCATATGCACTCTATACTCCTAGATCCAGGCACCACCACCCCCAGAGGGGAAGCCAGCGCCCGATCCCGGAGCTGAACCCCCTTCGCTCCGGCGTGGGGACAGGAGGACCACCCCGGTCCCCGCAGCAGCAGAGAAAACCAACAGCCCAGACCCCGACCGGGCGGCCAGCTCATCCTCACAGCCCCCAGCCCCAGACAGAGAACAGAGAGCAGGGGTGTGAAAAAAAAAGACCCCAAGCTTCACCTCACCCGCTCAAATGTAGTGTTGGTGTGTGTTGTTCTAAGGTGCTTTAAAACAGTGGTGCTTTAAAACAGGGGAGGGGCACCCTCTACAGGCTTGTGTCAGTTCGTCCCCTCCCTAGCGCCCTCAATGTCTATGTGCAACTTAAAATTGAGAAGTGGGCACTGGCACCAGAGGGAAGGCTGAATGAACAGACCGCCCTCCGGATGCCATTCAGTGTGCCCACCCCCAAGGCCCTATTTGTATGTGTCATGTGACAGTAAGTAATGAGAATGTCTAAGCTGTAATGTGTGATTGAGATGCAGGCGGCCACGAGAAAACAGAGGAATACCACCTCCCCCACATCCCAGCGACACACCCGCATCTCAAAACCCTACCTATGTGTTGATGTGATGGAGCGGGAGAAATGAAGCCCTAGGGATGGGGAGGAAAGCATCAGAGGGGGCAAAATACCCCCCCCTCTGGAGTCAGCTCCCCCGCTGACCCCCATAGGCACCCCTGCTACCCCAAATCTGCCCAGGGCGGGGGGCCCAGGCCCATCCAGACCAGGGCCCATGGCAGCCCGGGGCGGCCCATCAGACCCCACAGCAGAGGAAAAACTACCCCACCCCATCATTCAGTCAGCTCCCAGACTACAAAAGACAATAAGACACCCAGGTAGAGCCCATTTACCCCGCCTCTATTGGACCCCCCCCCTGCGGAGGCACCGATGCATCGAAGACCCCCACACCAGAGCCGGGCCCAAGCGTATGCACCAACCCATGCTCCCGGCGGCACACCAACCAGGACCCAAGCCCCCCAGGCCCAGCCGTAACCCCAACCCGGAGGCAGAGCGCCCCCAGAACCCCAAGCCCCCCCCCGGACCAACCCCGGAACAGTGCGGCCGCCAGGCTGGTAACCTACGTCCGCCGGCACATGCATCCCCAGCAGCGCTGCATGCAGCCGCCAGAAAAACAGCACCCAAGAGTCACCAATACCCCATCCAGGCCAAGGCCGCAGCCCCAGCGCCGAACCCCCCAAGAAACCCACCCCCAGGGAACCCCCAGATGCCCCAGGCCCACATCGCCACCCCACGCCAACAACAAAAACCACAGCCGGACAGAATCGGGACCCCCACTCACACTAGGTGATGGAGCTGATCAAAGGAGCCCAGAGAGATTGATCTAATGTGGCAGCAGAGACTGTGTCAAGACTAATATAATCCCACAAATAATCTCTATATTGGTTGATATTAAGATTATTTTTATTTTTCCAGTTCATGAGGACAGTCTTCTTAGCAATGCATAGGGCAGTGAAAGCCATGTGGATTGTGTTACCTTCTGTAGTGACACCATCTAGGTCGCCCAACAAGCAGACTAAAGGAGAGGCTGGAATAGAACATTTAAGACACTTTGATAAGTCTTCACAAATCCTGTACCAGTACCTCTGAACAGGTGGACAGAACCATAGAGCGTGGATATAATTGTCAGGTGTATTACCTTTACAGTGTGAGCAGTTGTTGGAAGCTGTAAGACCCATCCTGAACATCCGATGACCTGTGTAGTGCACTCTATGCAGGATTTTGTATTGTATTAATTGTAAACCAGGATTTCTAATCAGTTCAAAGGTTTTTAAACATATCCGAGACCAGAATTTTTTGTCCCTGCTTACTGATAGATCTACCTCCCATTTTGCAATAGGAAGTGATACTGATTCATCTATTTTGGAAAGTGCCCTATATATTTTAGACATTAATTTGGGGGTTTTGAGATTAAGAAAATCTACCACACTTGGTGGTATTTGTAAATTGATATGATTAGACTTAAATTTCCTTTTTACAATAGATTTAATTTGTTGATATTCTAAAAATCTATTTTTATTAATCCCATATTGTTTAACTAATTTGTCAAAGGGGATAAAGTCTGTCCCTTCGAATATATGTTCCAGGTATTTAATACCTTTACAACTCCAATCTGTGAAGTTTATCATATTGTTGTTTAGCAATATGTCAGGATTGTTCCAGATGGGGGTACGTTTGCATGGGATTAGTGAAGACTCCGTCATTTTTAGAAACTCCCACCATGTTGTCAGAGAAGAGCTGATACTGATGCTTTTGAAGCATACGTGTCGTTTGCTGATCGGGCTAATGAATGGCAGATCCGAAATCTCTATATTATTGCATAATGCCTGTTCTACATCTAGCCAAGGTTCATCTAAGAGGGTGTGTTTTAACCACCCTGAAATGTGTTGAAGCCTGTTTGCTAAGAAATAGTGGTGAAAGTTAGGTAAATCTAGTCCTCCTTTATCCTTGGTCTTTTTCAGCGTTTTTAAGCTAATACGCGGGGGTTTACCTTTCCAAAGGAATTTAGAGATGGAGGAGTCCAGAGATCTAAACCAGTCAGGTGGTGGTTTGCTCGGGATCATTGCAAATAAATAATTAATTCTTGGCAAAACCATCATTTTTATTGAGGCGACTCTTCCCATGAGTGATATGGGTAGAGACCTCCATCTGGTTAGATCATCTTCTACCTTCTTTAAAAGTGGGATGTGGTTTAATTTAATCAAATCTGCCAGCCTAGGAGAAACATTAATACCTAAATATTTAATATTACCAGATTGCAGTGGAGTGGAAGAATTCTGGAAGGAGCAATTAATTGGAAGAACTGTTGATTTTAACCAGTTTATTGAATAATCTGAGACTTTTGAGAAAGAGTTTATTAATGTAATTACCTCAGAGGGAGTGGTTTGTGAATGCTGAAGAAAAAGTAACACATCGTCTGCGTAAAGACTAACTTTATGTTCTACATTCTTGCATTTAATGCCTTTAATCACTGTTGCCTGTCTAATTGCTGCTGCTAGTGGTTCAATAAAAATTGCAAACAGTGAGGGGGAGGCATCCCTGCACAATTAGGCATCCCTGCCTGGTGCCCCTCTTAAGATAAAAGCTAGAGGACGTTTGAGCATTTGTCCTGACACATGCTTTTGGAGAGTTATATAATATTTTTAACCAGTTTATGAAAGAGTTTCCAAAACCAAATTTGTGTAAAGTTGCAAATAGAAAATTCCAGTTAACCCTATCAAAAGCTTTTTCTGCATCTAAAGACAATATTGTAATTTGAAGGTTTCTATTGCATGAATAGTCTATCAAGTTAAGTAATCTACATGTATTTGTTGAAGAGTGCCTCCCTTTTATGAAACCAGTTTGGTCGGAATGAATTATGAGAGGGGTTATCTTCTCTATTCTTTTTGAGATAGCTTTGCAGATTATTTTAGTGTCCACATTAATAAGGGATATTGGACGATAGCTAGTAGGCAATACAGGGTCTTTGCCTGGTTTTAGCAATAGACTAATGTTGGCAGAATTCATATTTGGTGGAAGTCTGCCATTTTTTTTGGTTTCCTGCAACATTCTGTAGAATGTTGGAGCCAGAATAGCCCAGAATTCTTTATAGAATTCTGCAGGAAAGCCATCTGGGCCTGGAGCCTTTTTATTGGGCATACTGTTCAAGGCTTCCTGAAGTTCATCTGATGTTAGTGGAGAATCCAATGCCATCGCTTGATTGTCTGATAATTTCGGAAGAGTTATATTGTCAAGAAATTGGTCAATTTCGTCTTTAGATGGGTTTATCTGTGGAGAATATAAAGATTTGTAAAAGTCCCTGAAAGTGTTGTTTATTCTTTCAGGGTCATATACTGTTTCCCCAGTTAAATCTTTAACAGCACATATAGTTGTTTTTTCTTTATTTATTTTTAACTGGTTCGCTAGGAATTGACCTGATTTGTTACCATATTCAAATTCTTTCCAGCGAAGTCTTTGTGCTAAGAATTTAGTTTTTTTATTAATAATTTCATTTAATTCTAGTTTTGCTTTACATATTTTTTTCAGCATTTCCTGTTCCTGGGAGGATACGTAGGCTTCTTCTAAAGTTTTTATAGTTTCTTCTAATTCCTGAATACATTTATTTTCTCTTTTCTTTTTATGCGATGAGAATGAGATTATTCTACCTCTCATCACAGCTTTACCTGCTTCCCAGAGAACAGATGCTGATGTTCCAGGCAGGTCATTATAGTCTAAATATAAAGTCCACTCTTCTTTAAAATATTTAATAAAATCGTCGTCTTTAAGCAATGATGTATTGAATCTCCAGTTATTACTTGGTGGAGTGGCCTTCTTATTTACTAGAGTTAAAGAAACAGCAGCATGATCGCTGACAGCTATAGGGTTTATCTCTGTGTCTAAAATGTCACTCAGCAGTGAGCTGCTGACTAAGAAATAATCCAGACGAGAGTAAGAGTGATGGACATGTGAGAAGAAAGTATATTCCCTACGGTTGGGGTGAAAAGAACGCCATGCATCGCAAAGTCCATAGTCACTCATGTACTGTTTAACTATATTTGTGGATTCCAAATTACGCTGAGTTCCAGCTGTACTTAGCCTGTCCATTTCTTTATTTAGTCCAAAGTTTAGGTCTCCCCCAATAACAAGTGCACAATCTGTGTGTTCAGAGAGTGCGGTAAAAAAAACGTGAAAGAAAGAGGGGTCATCAATATTTGGACCATATATACTAACAATACATAACTTTTTGTCAAATATAGATAATTTAATGATTAGAAATCTACCTTCTGGATCTATAACTGTGTTGAGTACAGTGAAATTAACATTTTTATGTATTAAAATTGCTACCCCCCTTTGCCTAGAGTTATAGCAGGCTGAGAACACATTAGGAAACTCAGTTGTTTTAAGTTGATCTGTATCTGTGGCAGGTCTATGAGTCTCTTGTAACAAAATAACGTCTGCTTGTAGTTTTTTAAGATGGCTAAATATTTTTAACTTATTTTCTCTGGAGCCAGCTCCATTCACATTCCATGTAACAAACCTCAGTGCGCCCATAGATGTGTGTGTGTAGCTAATGCTGCTCGCTGCGTGTGATGCTCAAATGAGTAAGATATGAGCGGGCGTGTACGCGCTTGTATGCGAGTATGTCTTTCATGTCTGTGTGTGCTGTAAGGTCGGAGTGCTTGCTTTAACGCTGAGTGTATATGTACATGGTCGTGCCGAGCAGATGTGTGATATAGGGTGTTGTGTGTGTATGTGTAGTAAAGCAGGTGATCGGTGCAGTAAAAGGAGTTGGAAGTAAGAAAGACATCCAAAGAAGCAAGCAGAGAGGGATGAAAGTAAAAACTTGACAGAAACGAAAACATTGCAACAACATTTAAACGCTGTGGAGACTGACGGTATCGTGTTTGTTATAATATCGTATTAAATTAGCGAAATAACATAAATAGATAGAGGTAAATGGAAGAACAAGAACGAGCGAGGAAAGAGAAAAAAGAAAAATATAACGGATTCTTATCTGGAGTGGTGTTAATATAACCACGGAGTGGTACGGAGGTTGCGATAGAGCTGCCCGTCCACGTAGAGCCGGTCCACTGCGATGACAGCTCGGGAGCCCTTTTGGATGAGACTGCGTCGGATTGGGAACAGAAGTTTGCGTCGCTCCAAGATTTTCCCCGTGTCTGATGTCCGTGATTAAATGTCTTCCTTGTTTGATTAAAGTTCATGTTTGAAAATCTCCTGGTCTCCTCGCTCTCCCCTCCGAGAGCGTGACAGGCGCAGCACGTTTTTCTCTAACCTTTTTTAATTTGATGGGGGCAACTGTTTCTAACATATTCGAGAAGATAGTGCCCATGTTGCTAGTCATTTTGTCTAGTTCATTTGTATTTATGGGAACACAGAGCAGTTGAGATAAATCAAGCAGGTTATTTGTGAATCTGTCTATAGTGGCTGGAACAATATTTCTGCCTGGACGATAACGCAGAGCCATATAGTTAATATCAGTAATATGCAGCATGCACGATACAAGGAAATGGTCAGTAACATCATCAATTTGAGGTAAGATATCTATATCAATAAGATCAATTCCATGCAATATAATTAAATCTAGCGTATGATTAAAACAATGAGTGGGCCCGGTGACGTTTTGCTTGACTCCAAAAGAGTTTATTAGGTCAGTAAGCGCAAGTCCTAACGCATCATTTGTATTATCAACATGAATGTTAAAATCTCCGACAATTAGCGCTTTATCAACATTAACCAATAGGTCTGAGAGGAAATCTGCAAATTCTTTTAGAAAATCTGTATATGGCCCTGGCGGTCTATACACAGTAGACAGAGCAAGAGATAGGACAGATTTATTTTGCATATCTGACAGTGTAACATTAAGCAGAAGTATTTCGAATGAGTTAAACCTGTATCCTGTTTTCTGAGTAACATTGAGAATATCACTATATATTGTTGCGACACCGACCCCACGACCAGTCTGATGGGGCTCATGCTTATAACAGTAGCTTGGTGGAGTAGACTCATTTAGACCAATATAATCATTTGCTTTAAGCCAGGTTTCAGTCAAACAGATTACATCAAAACTATTATCTGTGATCATTTCATTTACAATTACTGCTTTGGGTGTGAGTGACCTAATGTTTAGGAGCCCAAGCTTTAAAAATAGTTTTTGTTCATTTATTTTGCATTTTTCTGGTTTAATCACGATCAGATTTTTTCTAGATTCTGCATTAAATTAATATTTTGACCTCACTATTCGGGGAACAGACACAGTCTGTATAGATTGGACAATGCAATTACTTCTATCATTTAAGTGGATAGAACAAAAGTCATCATAGCAGTTATTTGAGAATTGGCTTACTAGTCAAATGGAGCGTAGCGTCCTGGAGATGTTATCCGACAGGAGTTCCGCCCCGACTCTGCTGGGGTGCAACCCATCAGCACGAAAAAGCCTAGGACGCTCTCAGAAAAGATTCCAGTTATTAACAAAGAGCAGTTTCTGTTCTTTACACCATGACAATAACCATTCGTTTAAAGCAAACAGTCTACTGAACCTTTCGTGTCTTCATCGATACGTGGGAAGCGGTCCTGACACGATGATCGTCGTCGTGGGTGATGTGCTGCATACCGTCTTGATCAGGATCCTGAAGTCCCTCATCAGTGTCTCCGTCTGCCGCATCTTGGTGTCATTAACCCCCGCGTGAATCACAACAGCTGCAACGCTCTCGTCGCCCTTCAGGATCGCAGGTATCATCGAGAACACGAGCACCAGGGAAACAGTGTGTGCGCACTTTAATGTGATGTGTGTGAATAGAATATTAGCTGTGTTAGCGAGTTTAGCGGCCGCCGCGCTGGCGGTGCTAATGGGCTAAAAGCTAATAGCGGACTCGGGAAATCAAAATAAAACTAGTGATAACAAGGCGCTCTGATTGTTTTGGTTGTAGAATGCGATAGGGGATAAATTCACACGTTATAGAAACGAAAATGATGGTGTATAAAATTGATTTTAAGATAGAAAATAGAGGATAAAGAATTGACTTGATGGAGCTCAAGCTCAAAACACGCGGCAACAACAAACAGGAAGTATTAGCCAAAAACATTCCAGACTGGTTTAAAGCAAAGTGCAACATAAATATTTTCACATATTTTGAAAGAGTTTAAATCACATCAAGAGAGAGAGAGAGAGAGAAAAAAAATTCTGTGAATTCACTGGTTCCATGTTTTTTGCCTTCATTTAACAAAGTGCTTGTCTGAATTTGTGCTGCTGTATATGTGAATGTTTTGATTATGTGGAAATAATGACATGATATTGGCTTTTATGCGTGCAGGTCATGAATGTGGACTGGCTGTTGAGACAGACGTAGATTTGACAGAAATTCTGAGATGATTCATAACTCACTCTGTGTATCTGCTTTTAGATGAAACCATGGCCTTCAGAATGAATATCTCTGAAGAACAGGACACTAAGAAAAAGAGAGTAAAAAGGTTAGAGAACTTGTTTTACATATTTAACATTCAGAAACAATAATGAATATCAATTAATTAAATATGAAAATAAATATGCTATTTTTATTTTTAGTCTGATTCAACAGTTTGAATCAGATTTACCTGAACAAAGCATTGTGTCTGTGAAGAGAAACCAACAAAATGAACTTTCAGATCTCTGCAGACAGGAAAACTCTTCTGCTGAGCCCAGGTGAGATATTATGAGTGTCATATACTGTTGGTGTAGTGCATTATAAACATTATCACAAGGAGTCCCTGTTGCTGCTGGATGTTTCTGTGTTAATCTGTATCTATGTGTCTTTTATTGTATATTGCTTGAATGAAAAGGCAGATGGGGCAGATTCCTTTTATTTACAGAAAGAGAATACTTCACTCTTTTACAGTTTTTCTAAATTGCTAAAACACATTTCTCGAAACCATCACTCATTTTCTCAAAACCTTAAACACAAATCCAAATCTTCAAACTAAATTCATAGAACCCCTGACTCTTCTGGCAAAATAAAACAGTCACTTCAAAACCATTTCACCTGTACTCAATATCAAACAAAGCTTTCAAATCAAACACACATCAGTCAATAATATACACACTATCATCATTCATTAGACACTACATCAAAAAATGGAGAACACAGTGTCCAGTGCATGTAGTTACAAAAGAAAGTTTACTGTATATAGTAAATATTTTGCAATTACAGTTTTTCTCGATTCATGAAACAATTATCCATTTTCTCACAACTATAAACACAGTTTCAAAACTACATTCCAACTTGTACAAACTTTAGACTTCCAGTCAAAATCAAATATTTTACAGTTTTTCTCGATGGCTAACACACAATTCATGAAACAATTCACCATTTTCTCACAGCTATAAACACAATGTGCATTCGAAACCGCATACTTCCATACTATATAGTAGGCAAAAAGCAGTAAGCGAGCAAAAGAGTATGTTTGAATCCTGAGTATTCATAAAAGAGTAGGCGAGAATTACCTGGCTGGTGCACTAATTCTCATGAGATTCGGACGTACGTATACTTAAGTTGCGTTCAACTATGCCTACTTACATACTATATAGGCGGAAAAAAAGAGTATGTGAAGAAAGAAGTACGTTTGAAAACTTAAGTATTCATAAAAGAGTAGGCGAGAAATCCCTGGATGTCCTTCAGTCCAGATTCTGAAGTGTTCAACGATGGACACTTTTCTATCCCAGAAGCCCACGCGAGAGAGGATACATCATCATCGTACACGGCGGAGAACAGCGACGTGGGTGTTTACAAATGTGAGTATTACAAACCAAAAACACGGTTCCTTGTGTTAAAATCATATTTGTTGAACTACTGTAGAGCAAACTGTTGAATTGCTTAATGTGTAAACGCTAAACAGTACAGTATATTTGTGATTTTGTGGTAAAAAGACGTTTTATTATGTATAAGCACACGTACGTCACCAGAGTTAATTTACATAAACATCTTTAAAGACGATTACTAAGCGTCTATTTTTGATTTGTGACAGGAAAATGTTCTAAAAGAATTGCATATAAGCACATCTAATAGACATGAACAGACATCTGAGTGAGTGATGTATTTGTGCTATTATGTAGAATTCACTGTTGTCAACACTGCTTTACATGAATGTAAGTAATGTAAATACTATATAAACACATCTACATGAAGTTACTAAATGTAAGTTTTCTCTTTTATTTGTCTATTAGTCTGTTGATAAACTGAGGAACATTTGTGTTGGATAAAAGGTGAGTTAACACATCAGCAACTATCTCAACATGTGAATGCACTATTGAGCAGATAAATCACAGAGGTGACTTGACTCTTGTCTGGATGTTACAGGGACAGATGAGACACGTGTGTTTATCTGCAGAGTGACTGATGAAGGAATGCTGCCATTAAAGGCTCTCAGTGAGTACACTACTGAAATGTATTAAACATATTTTAAATCTTAAGTTGTGTTTTATTTTAATTATTGTAATTTCAAACAGAGTTATTACAGCACTTTTCTGATTCTTGATTCCTGTTCATTTGCTGCAGATCTTCAGTGGTGGAGCAGGACCTGCAAGGAAAGGTGATGGCAGCATTTGTGACAAAAAAAGGGGGGAAACCTGAAACAAAAATATAAAGTAAGATAATTTTGTTACTTCTAATAGAGAAATCAAATGACATTGTGTTGTTAAAATGACTGCTTTTGTATTATGCTTGTGCATTTTTGCAGGATCTGAAATGTCCGCAGACTGCTGTGTGCAGTGAGGATGGAGAGTCCACAGTAACGACCTGGAAATGGTCCAGTGCCATTACTCTACCTGCCCTTGTTGCTTCATCTGGGCCGGAGGTTGCTGTGGTCTCTTCATCATCAGTGAGCCAGCACGAGCATCTAGAGAAAGGCCAAAAGACATTGAGGATGTGATTTTGGTCAAGTTTGTCCTGCTGGTTTCTCTTCATACAACATCAGTCAATGGATGCCGATTTTCAGAAGCTTCAAAGTTTCAAGTTTTACTCTGTTTAAATGTTTTACAGGTAGTTGTGCTCATGGAGAGCAGGCACCCAAATGTTTGGAGCACACACAGCGATAGCCAGATTGTCCCACACATGTTCTCCCGCTCTTGCCTCAAGATTGTGTGGTTCAGGGGGCATCATCATGGTCTTCCTCATCCTCTCTGTGCACTCAGGCAAGGACAGCCTCAATGTCTCTTTCCCATCTATGATCAGATTCCAGTCTCACAGCAGCAATGAGGGATGTGATGGATGGCAGAGACAGGTGAAGGTGGGCATGGTAGGCAGCTGCAGAACTGGCACAGCTGTGTTGAGATGACTGTAGGATGTGGGTTCACCGCCTATAAATACATAATTGTTAGAACAATAAGTTTGAATAAAGCTTTGTTTTATGTGTTGTTGACTTGTATATGTATGTGTTTATTGTGATTGTTACTTTTATTCACTCTTTTACTCATTTATTCATGTTTTCTGTTGTTGTCAGTAAATAAAATACAATTATTTCATTAACTTATGCATTAACTGAGATATTCACTTTGGCTGCATTTGTCTAGTGTATATTCATGCATACCTATGGCATATGACAAAACAAATTACATTTAGCTTTACATTTAAACATAAATTACATTTAAACATAATTTTCAGTAAAAAAAAAAAAAAAAAAAAAATATATATATATATATTGGTCAGCATTTATCATTATTATTGTAGTGTTGGGGTGAGCTACTAAAGCATTCTGGGGTAATCACCTTTTTTAAGTAGTAATACTTAAATTTTTCCAGTATAATATATACAGTCTTCTCCAAAGGCGACATCTTCGAGCAGCTGCACTACATCTCCTTTATGCAGACATTGCAAACACTGCAAAGGCTGATGAAAACAGTACTAGGTAGGGTTGTTGAGTTACTGATGCTATGAGGTGTTAGTGCACCTCTCCCTTTTACCTTTTTACTTTTTATCGCACAACTTATAATTGCATACAAGATCAGGGATAGATGGTTGTATCTTTAACAATAAACAATCATAATGAAAAAAAGGAAAACATAAATATAATGGGTTTGCATACATCAAAGTATGAGATTACATACACAGAAAAAAAGCACAATGACAAGGTTAAATATCTTTGAATAATCATAATATTCATTTGATCATAACGCATAAAAAAACAGTCAGTATCTGGTGTGACCACCATTTGCCTCACGCAGTGCAACACATCTCCTTCACATAGAGTTGATCAGGTTGTTGATTGTGGCCTGTGGAATGTTGGTCCACTCCTCTTCAATGGCTGTGCGAAGTTGCTGGATATTGGCAGGAACTGGAACACGCTGTCGTATATGCCGATCCAGAGCATCCCAAACATGCTCAATGGGTGACATGTCCGGTGAGTATGCTGGCCATGCAAGAACTGGGATGTTTTCAGCTTCCAGGAATTGTGTACAGATCCTTGCAACATGGGGCCGTGCATTATCATGCTGCAACATGAGGTGATGGTCGTGGATGAATGGCACAACAATGGGCCTCAGGATCTCGTCACGGTATCTCTGTGCATTCAAAATGCCATCAATAAAATGCACCTGTGTTTGTTGTCCATAACTACGCCTGCCCATACCATAACCCCACCGCCACCATGGGCCACTCGATCCACAAAGTTGACTTCAGCAAACCGCTCACCCACACGACGCCATACACACTGTCTGCCATCTGCCCTGTACAGTGAAAACTGGGATTCATCCGTGAAGAGAACACCTCTCCAAAGTACCAGACAACATCGAATGTGAGCATTTGCCCACTCAAGTCAGTTACGACGACAAACTGCAGTCAGGTCGAGACCCCGATGAGGACGACGAGCATGCAGATGAGCTTCCCTGAGACGGTTTCTGACAGTTTGTGCAGAAATTCTATGGTTATGCAAACCGATTGTTGCAGCAGCTGTCTGGGTGGCTGGTCTCAGATGATCTTGGAGGTGAAGATGCTGGATGTGGAGGTCCTGGGCTGGTGTGGTAACACGTGGTCTGCGGTTGTGAGGCCGTTTGGATGTACTGCCAAATTCTCTGAAACGCCTTTGGAGACGGCTTATGGTAGAGAAATGAACATTCAATTCACGGGCAACAGCTCTGGTGGACATTCCTGCAGTCAGCATGCCAATTGCACGCTTCCTCAAAACTTGTGACATCTGTGGCATTGTGCTGTGTGATAAAACTGCACATTTTAGAGTGGCCTTTTATTGTGGCCAGCCTAAGACACACCTGTGCAATAATCATGCTGTCTAATCAGCATCCTGATATGCCACACCTGTGAGGTGGATGGATTATCTCGGCAAAGGAGAAGTGCTCACTAACACAGATTTAGACAGATTTGTGAACAATATTTGAGAGAAATAGGCCTTTTGTGTACATAGAAAAAGTCTTAGATCTTTGAGTTCAGCTCATGAAAAATGGGGGCAAAAACAAAAGTGTTGCGTTTATAATTTTGGTCAGTGTAGATGCAGGTACAGTGAAATTCAGCAATATGCTCTAATAGTCCAGGTGATATGTGATTTTTTTTTTTCACTTTTTCATAAAAGCATGAAATTTGATACACTTCAAGGTTCAAGGTTCAAGGTTCTTGTTTATTTGTCACATACACAATCATACAGGGTATAATCAGCAGTGAAATGTAGGTCAGGACAGGTCCGCTCAATTGACAGTGCAAGAAAATAAAAATAAAAGATGATACATAACACAGGAGCATATATTTAAATATAGGTAGGAATAAGATAAAAAAAATAATAATAAGTAAAAACAATAAAATAAAATGAGTAAAATGTGCAATGAACTAAAATGTGCAATACAGTCTACTGTGGATTTAATAAATATTAATATAACCAGGGATGTGCAAGAGGAATGTGCAAACAGGTTGTACCAGGTATGTACACATAGCAGCAATGTGGAAGATGGAGAAAGATGGGTGTTACAGTTAATTAAATGAGTCCTGTAGATGTTAGGAGACTGAGTTTAGGAGCCTGATGGCCTGTGGATAGAAGCTCCTCCTCAGTCTCTCGGTTTTTGCTATCACGCTTCTGAAGCGCTTGCCAGATGGCAGTGAGATGAAAAGACGGTTACCAGGGTGATTTGAGTCCTTGATTATTTTTGCAGCTCTGCTTTTGCAGCGTTTGAGGTAGATGTCCTGCAGAGAGGGGAGGGCAGACCCAGAGATGCGCTCAGCTAAGCGCACGACTCTCTGCAGAGCTTTGCAGTCCTGTTTTGTGGCGTTACTGTACCACACTGAGATGCACTGAGTCAATACACTTTCTATGGCCCCTGAATAGAAAGTTTTCAGGATTGCTGGTGAGACCCTGAATTTCCTCAGCTGTCACAGATGGTACAGTCTTTGCCTGGCTTTCTTGACCTGTGTTTGAATGTGTGCAGTCCAAGTCAGGTCCTCTGAGATGTTTACACCGAGGTACTTGAAGCTGCTCACCCTTTCCACAGGGGTCCCGCTGATCATAAGAGGAGTGTAGGGCCGCTGCTGTCTCTTCCTGAAGTCTACAATCAGCTCTTTAGTTTTGCTCACGTTCAGAGAGAGACAGTTGTCCTGGCACCATGATGTTAGTCTCTCTACCTCACCCAAGTATGCGGTCTCATCATTGTTGGAAATGAGGCCCAGAACCACAGTATCGTCAGCAAATTTAACAATAGAAGTGGAGCTGTGAGAGGACACACGTGTGTGTAGAGAGAGTAGAGCAGGGGACTCAGAACGCAGCCCTGCGGGGCTCCTACGTTCAGGGTGATGGAGTTGGAGGTGAACTGGCCCATTTTCACCACTTGTGGTCTGCCGGTGAGGAAGTCTTGGATCCAGTCACAGAGTGTAGTGTTTAGGCCGAGGTCTGAGAGTACACTTGTATAGTTTGTGGCCCTAAACATTTTCAGAAATGGAGCCATTGCAAAAACATCTCGTGGTTGCCATGGCGACCATTTTACTTCCCGCCATAACCAAATTATGTATTTTGTGTCATATCTCCTGAACCAAACATGATAACACAGAAAAGGTGATGTCTACCCTATGTTTTGATGATCAAGGATTACAATGATACCATATACAACAACATAAACTGTTCAAGTGAAGAGTTAATGGTGAAATCAGCAATGAGCATCACAGTATCACAGCATTTACAAAAGTCCATATTATGGTTATTCATTTTTTCTTTCTTTGATATTTAACTAATATTTTATTCATTAATACATCAAAAGATTTTTTTTTCAAGAATACTATCATATATTTCAGAGATGTATACAATTTTTTATCTCAGGTAAGTGTATTTCCAATACATTCTTGTTCTCTCTCAACAATGCTCTAACATCACACACAGACAGCAACGCAATCAGGTGAACAGTTAAAGGTTAATTTAGTGACTTTATGAGAAGGATTACAATGAAATCTCAGAAGATGCAGAATGAAATTTCAAATATATTTCATGTAAATTCCAACAAGATGGTGCTGCTATGCTCTAACAAGATGGCGCTGCTATGCTCGGATGCCGGCCAGGTCGCTCCTCTAAGATTGTGCTTTTATTTACTTTTTTACTTACTTTTGCTTTCTCTTTTTACACACATAACGTCTGCTCTGATCACCTACGACAAAGGAACACTTTTGGATATTGGAAACCGCTTCACTAACCTGGTTCACACTTTATCACTGAATCCATTGTGGCCTCTTGAGATTCTCTGAAACGCGGAGAACAATGGCCACAGGCGACGGAACAAGAAACACCATGGTAACAGCGCTGGCATTCGTAACAGACTGAGGAAAAGGGATCACAGTCCTCCTTAACCGAGCATTCTGATCGCTAATGTCCAACCCTTGGAGAATAAGATGGACGATCTTAGAGCCAGGATAAGTTTCCAACGGGACATAAGGGACTGTAACATAATCTGTTTGACTGAAACATGGCTCACGCCCTCGGTTCCGGACACTGCTGTAACGCCGTCTGACAACTTTTCTGTTTTACGGATGGACAGAACAGCTGAGGCCGGTAAATCCAAAGGTGGAGGAGTGTGTTTCATGATTAACAAGAAATTGTGTGACCCCAGGAATATCTCCTCTCTGTCGCGTTCCTGCTCGCCTCATCTGGCACATCTATCCATTATCTGCCGCCCATTCTATCTGCCCCGTGAGTTCTCCTCGGTCATCGTTACTGCTGCTTACATTCCACCACAGGCAGACACCGGCTTGGCTTTGTCTAAACTTCACGATGTGCTTAGCGGCTACATCAACAAGCATCCTGACGCTGCCTTTATCATCGCGGGGGACTTTAACAAAGCCAACCTCAGGCAGGTCATGCCGAACTTTTACCAACATGTATCCTGTCCAACTAGAGGACCGAAAAAAACACTGGATCATTGCTACTCTCAGTTTAAGAATGCCTACAAAGCCCGCTCACTACCGGCTTTTGGCAAATCGGACCATGCCGCCATTTTCCTCACACCGGAATATAAACAAAGGCTCGCTCAAGAACCCCTGGTGAAGAGAGAAGTGACGCGCTGGTCCTCCCACTCAGAAGCTATGCTACAGGCGGCTCTTGATGACGTCGACTGGGACATGTTCCGGGCAAGTTCATCTGACGTCAGTGAGTTCACGGATGTAGCAGTGAGCTTTGTAAATACACTAACCGAGCAAGCTACAGAAACGATTACTGTAAGGACCTTCCCAAATCAGAAACCGTGGGTGGACAGAACAATCCGTGATGCGGTTAACAAACGCACTGCCGCATACAACGAGGCTCTTTTGTCTGGGAATATGAGCGAGTATAAAGCATCGTGTTATGATCTCCGACGAGCAGTAAGTGCCGCCAAACATCGATACAAGGAGAGAATTGAGTCTCATTTTCAGCTCAATGACTCTCGACGCATGTGGCAGGGACTAAGGACCATCTGTGCCTTTGGAAACAAATCCTCCACGGAGGTGAGAGCAGATCTGTTGCTGGCCGACGAATTAAACACCTTCTATGGCCGCTTTGAATGCAATGGCGGCAGCGCGACTCTGCCGTTTAGCGCGTCAGGGAGCAGCAGGCAGAGAAGCGAGAATCACGTGATCACCGTGACGGAGGACGAGGTTCGCAGGGCCCTAAAGAGAGTGAACATAAGGAAAGCGGCCGGACCTGATGGGATTACTGGCTGTGTTCTGAAGTCCTGCGCTGATCAGCTTGCTGGTTTGTTCACTTCTATCTTCAATGAGTCCCTTGCTACCTCTGTAGTTCCCACCTCCTTTAAAAAATCCATCATCATCCCTGTGCCTAAGAACAATAAACCCTCTTGCCTGAATGACTATCGTCCAGTGGCCCTCACATCAATAGTCATGAAGGTTTTTGAGAGACTTGTTAAGAGTCACATTAGCTCCTCCATCCCTGTTACTTTGGACCCTCTTCAGTTTGCCTATCGTCCCAACAGATCTACTGATGATGCCATCTCTCACATACTCCACTCCTCCCTCACACACATTGACAGCAGCAATGGGAACTATGCAAGGCTGCTATTCATAGACTATAGCTCAGCTTTCAACACCATAGTCCCCATCAAGCTGGCTTCTAAACTCACAGGCCTCGGCCTAAACTCTTCACTCTGCGACTGGATTCAAGATTTCCTCACCGGCAGACCTCAAGTGGTGAAGTTAGGCCAGTTCACCTCAAACTCCATCACCCTGAACGTAGGAGCCCCACATGGTTGTGTCCTGAGTCCCCTGCTCTACTCTCTCTACACACATGACTGCGTGTCCTCTCACAGCTCCACATCTTTTATCAAATTTGCTGATGATACTGTGGTTCTGGGACTCATTTCCAACAATGATGAGACCGCTTATTTGGATGAGGTGGAGAGACTTACATCATGGTGCCAGGACAACTGTCTCTCTCTGAATGTGAGCAAAACTAAAGAGCTGATTGTGGACTTCAGAAAGAGACACCTGCTGCCCTACACTCCTCTTATGATCAGTGGGACCCCTGTGGAGAGAGTAAGCAGCTTCAAGTACCTCGGTGTAAACATCTCTGAGGACCTGACTTGGACTACACACATTCAAACACAGGTTAAGAAAGCCAGGCAAAGGCTGCACCAGATGCGACAGCTGAGGAAATTCAAGGTCTCTCCAACAATCCTGAAAACTTTCTATTCAGGGACCATAGAAAGTGTATTGACTCAGTGCATCTCAGTGTGGTATAGAAACAGCTCCAGTGAAGACTGCAAGGCCTTGCAGAGAGTTGTGCGCTTAGCTGAGTGCATCTCAGGGTCTGCTCTCCCCTCTCTGCAGGACATCTACCTCAAACGCTGCAGAAGCAGAGCTGTCAAAATCACCAAGGACTCAAATCACCCCAGTAAATGTCTTTTCACTCTGCTGCCATCTGGTAAGCGCTTCCGCTGCCTAATGGCAAAAACTGAGAGACTTAGGAGGAGTTTCTTCCCCCAGGCCATCAGACTCCTTAACTCAAACTCAGCCTCTTAACATCATCATGTCTTACTTTATAATCACAAACAATCAGTAAGATATTCATTATTCTCTACCTCATACTGACAGTGTCATTTGCACACAACACTTTCTGTGTTTTGGTATCTTATTATCTTATTTTTTATATTTATTTTTTTGTGATTGCTGCTACATGTCAACCATGTTCAACCTGTTTGCACATTCCTCTCTCGTACAGTCATGCTATCTTAATATTTAATTCTACAGCATACTGTCATGCATATTCTTTTATACTTTATATTTTATATTTTGTTCTTTATATCTTATTTTTTATTCATTTTATTTTATGTATACTTCCCTTGTGTTGTATTCTACAATATTTGCACTGTCCATGGAGCGGACCTGACTCACATTTCACTGCTGGTTATATACTCTCTGTATAGTCGTGTATGTGACAAATAAAACTTGAAACTTGAAAACTCTCTGGGGCCAGAGTTGTCTATTATGTTGTACACAAGGGGGAAGCCAGAGTCCTGCATGCGGGCGGGTACACGCAGGTGAACCGCTAATACTTGATGTAACGGGTGGAATAATATTTATGTGTAGGGTGTGGTGCGGGCCGGACGGTGACAAGCACGGGCGGGTTGCGGGTCCAATAACCAAGACTATTTCGACTCGGTCCAGTACACGGTGAGCAGTGTAGCCAATCGCTCTCCCACTGATTGACAGCTGTAGTGATTATATTAAAGGGGGCGCTGTTTGTTTGCTTTCTGTATTTAATCTATTCACAATTTGAATAAAAGTTTTAATAAATTAGTTTTTTCTACCTCATGTAGGAGATTTAATGCAGGTGCGGTTCGGGTCTCAGTTTTTATGTCAAATGGGTCGGGTATGGGATTAAATTACTGCTGCTGTCAGATAACGTGTCGGGTGTTCTGTTAAGTACTGCAGGTGTTGGATGATCATTTCACCAACCAGGAAAGGTAAACGAAAATGCCACTCTGTGATGTTACCACAAGGCATCACTTACTTACAGATCTCAGGCTTCTGGAGGGGATGTAGATTTGTAAGAGTGAGGAGGAAGTAGGAGGGTGCTGAACCTGTGGCTATTCTGTACACAAACATCAATGTCTTGAACTTGATGCGAGCCACAACCAGTAACCAGTGCAGGGAGATAATGAGAGGTGTGAAGTGGGCCCTTTTGGGCTCATGGAAGACCAGTCGTGCCACTGCATTCTGAAACATTTGTCGAAGTTTGTTTGCACATGATGGAAGTCCAGCTAGAAGAGCATTGCAATAGTCCAACCTAGAAGTGACAAGGGCCTGGGCAAGAAGTTGTTCAGCATGCTCTGTTTGGAAGGGCCTGATCCTCCTGATGTTGTACAATGCAAATATGCATGATCGAGCTGTCTTTATAATATGGTCCTTGAAGGTCAGTTGGTCACCAAAGAATCATTTTTGATGAACCTAGCAGGATGATGAAATTATGCTGTAGAGTCGGAGTGGCAGGGAAAACGAGAAGCTCAGTCTTTGCCAGGTTGAGCTGCAGGTGATGTTCTTTCATCCATGCAGAGATGTTTGCCAGGTAGCCTGAGATCCATGCAGCTACTATTGGATTGTCTGGTTGAAATGAATGATAGAGCTGTGTGTCATCAATGGTATAATTTGGTAGGAGAAACCATGTGCTTGTATAATGGGTCCCAGTGATGTAGTGTATATGGTGAAGAACTGATCTCCGAGGAAACCCTGTGGCCAGTTTATGTTCTTTGGATACCTCTCCTCCCCAGGAAACCCTGAAAGACCTACCTGTGAGATAGGATTCAAACCAGTGGAGTGCAGATCCTGTGATGGTAGACAGGATAATCTGATGATTCTCAGTGTCAAAAGTGGCAGATAGATCCAGCAGAATAAGAACTGATGATTTGGAATCAGCTTTCTCTATCTGCAGGGCTACAGTGACCGACAGCAAAGCAGTCTCAGTTGAATGGCCGCTGCTGAAACCAGATTGGTTAAAGTTCAGGTGGTCATTCTGTGAAAGAAATAATATAACTGTGTCTATAAAGGTGTGAACCAAATGGTCCATTCCATTAGAATAACAAAGGAACAGCATTCCTCAAGAACGTCTTGTAGATTGCCAGATCTCCAGCAGGAAGGTCCTAACAATATTGTTTATAGCCCTTTTGTCTTCAGGTATACAATTATATCCCACAGTCAGAACTTTGGGAGAAGCTAGGATTAATACAAGGGTTAAGATTGTTTGAAGGAAGACATGCTAACATCGCTATTGAAGAACTGCTACACTACCATCTTCAATAAATTTATCTCCCCAAAAAATTTTGGTCAAGCATTTTTTTTTATATTAGAGAAATCTATTACATTGGTGAGCCACTCAAAAGACTGCTCAGCAAAAATACAGTAAAGATGATGATACATGGGGCAAAGTTTTAGGTTAGAAGGGGTAGTATGCACTGGCCTGTCTAGACAGATATTGTCTTGATATGAAGTTAAAGTGGAATAATTGAAAGAGAACAACTGCACACTCACTTAAGCATAATAAATAGCCTATGCTTAAGTGAGTGTGCAGTTGTTCTCTTTCAATTAGATCATATTTTTTCCTTCAACTTGCACCTCTATAGGTGTGTGTTTGCTTTTGCCTCACTTGCTCAATGAAGTTAAAGTGGATCATAAAGTGTCACTTGCTGTATTTACATCCAGAGATGAGAAATAGGTAGGAGAGGGAAGAGAGGATGACACTACAGGGAAAAGATGGAAGGGTGAAAAGGAGCGTAGGTTTTGCCTAAAAGTAACTGGTAGAGGAATTGGTGGCACACAGGTAGTAATATGCAGGTTAAATGTAATAAAGAAATTTGCAGAGATGTCTAGAGGTTTTACCAAATGTTGTCTCTGATACAATTGCATGTGTAAATTAAGTCAAGCTGGTTGCCTGATTTGTTAGTGCTTGTGGTGGTAAGCCATTTGAGATTGAATGAAGCTAGGAGTGGAAGTGGAAGTCTGCAGTGTAAGGCTTCTCCAGATGAATTTCGAAGTCACCAAAGACTACAAGTGGACTGCCATCCACAGAGAATGAGGACAGTAGCCCATACAGCTCCTCTATAAAGGATTATATATGACCAGGAAGGTGATAAATCATTACAATATTACGGTGGCCGATAGAGCTCAATGCGCTGCAACTTCAGAAAACACATGCAAATAGAAAAAACACCAGCAAATTAAGAAAACATCTTCATCATTTTGACAGCACACGCGCTGCAAATCCTCACAACACATGCAAATTAAGAAACGCGCTGCAAATCCTCACAACACATGCAAATTAAGAAAGCGCTGCAAATCCTCACAACACATGCAAATTAAGAAACGCGCTGCACGGACCACAACGGAAATGTTTCAAGGGGACCCAAAAAAGTGACGGACCGGCTGGGATTTGGTTATTGTGCAGTGGCTATTGGTCAGTGGAGTTGTTGGTGAACTGAAAGGTGAGTTTTTGTTGTTGTTGTTGTTTATTTTAACACCCTGATTGCATGATTTATTTGTCTTTTGGATATTATTAAATTAATAATGACGAATTACACGATTAACGTTATTATATAAGATGGCTAACTTAATTTAATATCCTCAACTAAATATGTTGTATTTGTATTCCGTTGTCCTTTCTTTCATTAGCCTACTAAAAGGGCCAGAATAAATTTTAAAATATTATTCTTACTGTCAGTCTGCAATTTATGGTTTTAACAATTAATGAAGCATTGCGAATTTATTTTCATTAACCTTGAAATTATATTTAGTTGAGAATATTAAATTAAGTTAGCCATCTTATATAATAACGTTAATCATGTAATTCGTCATTATTAATCTAATAATATCCAAAAGACAAATAAATCATGCAATCAGGGTGTTAAAATAAACAACAACAACAACAAAAACCTCACCTTTCAGTTCACCAACAACTCCACTGACCAATAGCCACTGCACAATAACCAAATCCCAGCCGGTCCGTCACTTTTTTGGGTCCCCTTGAAACATTTCCGTTGTGGTCCGTGCAGCGCGTTTCTTAATTTGCATGTGTTGTGAGGATTTGCAGCGCGTTTCTTAATTTGCATGTGTTGTGAGGATTTGCAGCACATGTGCTGTCAAAATGATGAAGATGTTTTCTTAATTTGCTGGTGTTTTTTCTATATGCATGTGTTTTCTGAAGTTGCAGCGCGTTGAGCTCTATCGGTCACCGTACAATATAGAGTTTAACTGCTCAGTATATATAATTTTTAATGCATAGGGAAGAGTGGGTTGAGTATTTCCAATTATTAGAAATGAGAAGACCGGTACCCTTCCAACCTGATGGGGCGTGTGAGAGAAAGTGAAGTTGTTAGAGAGAACAGCAGGGGTTGTGGAGTCTTCTGGACGAATCCAGGTCTCAGTCAAGCCCAAGATACTAAGAGTAGACTGAGAAGCAATGGCCAGAATGAAGTTTGTTGATAGCTGGCTGACAATTCCAGAGACCCATAGAAAATGACAGAGGTGCAGCAGAAGAGGTGCAGATAGCACACAGTTTTGCAAGATTGCGTTGCCATTTGCGTGTGATGTTAGAGCATTGTTGAGAGAGAACAAGAATGTATTGGAAACATACTACCGCCTACCTTACTCTACCTGAGAGGTAAGGAAAAATACACTTACTTGAGATGATATTTTTTATATCTCTGAAATAAATTATTGTATTCTTGAAAACAATCTTTTATTGTACTATTGAAAAAAATATTATTTAGCTGGTGTGTGGTGGGCGTTCTGGCGCAATATGGCTGCTGTCGCATCATCCAGGTGGATGCTGCACAGTTGAGATTGAGATTACCCCTTCCATGTAAAGCGCTTTGAGTACCTAGAAAAGCGCTAAATGTAACGAATTAATAATTAACTAATTAAAACATCCTTTTGTTGTACTATTTAATTAAATATTAGTTAATTATCAAAGAAAGAAAAAATAATAATAGCCATAATATGGACTTTTGTAAATGCTGTGATACTGTGATGCTCAGATACTGTTATTTCCTTCTTACATTGCTGATTTCACCATTAACTCTTCACCTGAACAATTTATGTTGCTGTATATGGTATCATTGTAATCCTTGACCATCAAAACATAGGGGTAGACGTCACCTTTTCTGTTTTATCATGTTTGGTTCAGGAGATATGACACACAATACATAATTTGGTTATGGCGGAAAGTAAAATGGTCGCCATGGCAACCACGAGGTGTTTTTGCGATGGCTCCATTTCTGAAAATGTTCAGGGCCGCAAACTATACAAGTGTACCAAATTTCATGCTTTTATGAAAAAGTGAACATATCACCTCAAATTTTGCACATATCATCTGGACTATAAGAAAAGTTAATTATCATTACACTACTGTAAAGTGATCTTATAGTAGATGAAAAGCACTAGAAATAATTCAAATAGTTAAAAATACTTGAAATAACAAAGAATCGAATATGAACACTTAATACGGTATACTGTCGATTACTGCACAGTAAAAAAATAAATGCCATACTATGACAGTTTCTTAGTCTTCTGACAAATGCCTTTCTCTAGCTCCCCTAGACTAACATATACCATAGGGTATATATATAGGGTATACCATTATATTCCGGTGGTGGAGGAGCGAGGCAGTCACTTAGCGTATGGCAATGAACATCCAGGGCAAATGTCGCCCCTGAATTCAACAGTTACAAGTTTGAGGATGTACAATGTGCTACAGTATTTACTGTTCATAGAACAGTGAAAGCTGTCATCTAAAGTACTGCTTCTGTGTACTGTAATTATACTGTATGTATAGTATAGAAGTATAGTAGTAAGAAGTATAGAAACCCTGTAGATCAGCCTTTTGGCCGGCTTCCCTCATGCTCATTCCATGCACAAGAACATGGTCAACTATAGTGCTTTGTATTTCATCAGGAACAAATAACCTTTGACACATCCCTTCATTTTTATTTTCCTCTCCTCTTCCTCGTTGTCTTTGTTTCGATAACTGAATGAATGGTTTGGAAAATTGCGCCGAATTAATCACTTATAGTGTGTTAGCAATTGAGAACTGTATTTAGGGTGTTATACCAAAAATAGCCACCGGGAGAGAAACAAACTCCATTGATATTTTATTTTTTTAATTTTAATGCATTTTTTTATCACAAATGTATAACTTATTCTCTCAAAATCACTTCTATCACAAAATATCCACAAAATATGGAAATAACCAAATATGGAATCTTGAGACTCAGACCTTTCCAACAATATGTATTTTGTCAAGATTATAAAACGTTTTGATTCTAAAAGACAAAAATACATTTTGTAATATGACACTTGACACCACCCACTAACGGGGAGGAGACCTCTAAAATAAGTAAAAGTACCATTTCCATGTTAATGCAATGTCTGCTTTCAAAATGGTTTTCAGAGGATGAATTTTAAGGTTTTAAGCTTTCAAATGATAATTTATGATGATTACTAAAACATGTGATAGGGAAAGAAAGCAATGTAAAAAAAGAGCAGCAAGTGTCCCACAGGTGGGATGGTGACAGTTAAGGGGTTTTCATCAATTCAAAATGATCTGACAACTAAGAAATGCTTAGACATTTGAATATTGTTCAAAACTGATTGGCATGCCCTCAGTATTTGTCAGGAAAAAAAGAAAAAAGTTTCCTCAAGTGAAAGAGATTAACATTTAAAAGAGGTTTAAACAGTAACAGTGAAAGGGTGTTTTTTCTCTCAGGGCAAAGTGAGATTATCAGACACTGTTTATATTGATGTTGTGTTTCAGTCTATGGCAGAATGAATCTCCTGAACCCAGCTGTGTGTCCATGAAGAGTGACAGGTCAAAGAAACACCCCATTGAATTCAGTTTGCAAGACTCATTTGCTGATCTGAGGTGTTGTTTAGTTTACAATATAAGAAATACATATGATATTAATTTACTAATGTGTATTTAATACATTTATAAATGTGTACATTTAATTTAGTCAAAAACAGGAGATATCAGAATCGTATATAGGAAAGAAGAACTTGGACTCCATTTTCAAGGTTTGTGTGTGTGTGTGTGTGTGTGTGTGTGTGTGTGTGTGCGTGTGTGTGTGTGTGTGTGTGCACTTGTAGAGCTATCTTTGTGAGGGCTGGTTTGAGGTGTAGACCATCGGTGTGAGGACAAATTTGTAAAGTAAGGACATTTTGGCCGGTCTTCACTTTCTGTGACCCCTTTAAAGTCCTGTTTGAGGGTCAAGACTTTGTTTTAGGGGTCAGGTTATAATTGGGTAAAAGGTAGGTTTAGGGTAAGGGTTTTGGCTTAGGTCTGATGGGTAGGGTAAGGGTAAGGAGCTAGAGATTGCATTGTGTCAATGAATGTCCTCACAAAGATAGCTATACAGAGAGAGTGTGTGTGTGTGTGTGTGTGTGTGTGTGTGTGTGTGTGTGTGTGTGTGTGTGTGTGTGTGTGTGTGTGTTAATGTCCCAACACAACAGTCTTCTTAGCAGAACTATTAAGAAATTAAGGCATCTGTAAATCCTTCTCTGCAATTTTATATCATCACACCTACATTTACCTTCAAATTTTCTTTCCCACTTACCTAATCAATTAAAGTGACTTGCACTATTATTTGTATAGCGCTTTTAACAATGCAACTTGTGTCAAAGCAGCTTTACATCAGCTTGATATAAAGCTGGGTCATCAGCTTTACAATATTTACATGGGGAAATAGTGTGTCGAAATAGTGTCATTCTCCTCTGGCCAGACAAAATCAGCAGTTTAAATCTAGGATGCAGCAGAGTCAAATTGTGCAAAGGACTCATCTGGTTCCTGTGGTCTTGCCCCGATGGCCGTCTAGGAGACAGGGTCTTCACTGGGGATCAGTCTCTGGGGCTCTTCTAGTTGTCCTGGTCTCCGCTGGCATTCAGGGCTGTAGAGGTCATCTCTAAGGTGCTAATCCACCATCTGATCTGGATACGGACTGGATCCGAGTGGCTGCAGTGACCATCTGATCTGGATACAGCCTGGATCTGGGTGGCTACGGTGACCTCGGAATAAGAAAGAAACAGACTAATATTAGCGTAGATGCCATTCTTCTAACGATGTAACAAGTACATCGGGTGTTTTGGGAAGTGTTCCCAGTTCCGGTTGACCTAATTAATGCAGCCTAACAATCCTTTAATGGATTTGAATTATAGAAATGCGATAGTGTATTATGTGTAAGCCAGGTTAAAGAGATGGGTCTTTAATCTAGATTTAAACTGACAGAGTGTGTCTGCTTCCCGAACAGTGTTAGGTAGATTGTTCCAGAGTTTGGGCGCTAAATAGGAAAACGTTCTCCCGCCCACAGTTGATTTTGATATTCTAGGTATTATCAAATGGCCAGAGTTTTGAGATCGCAGCGGACGTGAAGGACTATAGTGTGATAAGAGCTCACTCAAATACTGATGTGCCAATCCATTCAGGGCCTTATAGGTAATTAGCAAGATCTTAAAATGTATATAATGTTTAATAGGGAGCCAGTGCAGTGTTGACAGAACCGGGCTAATGTGGTCATACTTCCTGGTTCTAGTAAGAACTCTAGCTGCTGCATTTTGAACCAGCTGGAGTTTGTTTATTAAATGTGCAGAGCAACCACCCAATAAAGCATTACAATAATCTAGCCTCGAGGTCATGAATGCATAAATTAATGTTTCTGCATTTGACATTGAGAGCATAGGTCGTAATTTAGATATATTTTTAAGATAGAAAAATGCAGTTTTACAAATGCTAGAAACATGTTTTTCGAAGGAAAGATTGCTATCAAAAAGTACGCCTAGGTTCCTAGCTGATGACAAAGATTTTACTGAGCAGCCATCAAGTATTAGACAGTGATCTAGGTTATTACATGCAAAAGTTTTTGGTCCAATAATTAACACGTCTGTTTTTTCAGAATTTAGCAGTAAGAAATTGCTAGTCATCCAGTTTTTGATATCAACTATACATTCCGTTAGTTTTGCAAATTGGTATGATTCATCGGGTCGCGAAGAAATATAGAGCTGAGTATCATCAGCATTACAGTGAAAGCTAACGCCATGTTTCCTAATGATATCTCCCAAGGGTAACATGTAAAGTGTGAAAAGTAAGGGGCCTAGTACTGAGCCTTGAGGTACTCCATACTGCACTTGTGATTGGTATGATCCCTCGGTAACACTTTATTTTATGGTCTCTTAACTAGTTGCTTATTAGCATGCATATTACTAGAATATTAGCTATTTATTAGTAGTAGTTAAGCACATGTTAATGCCTTATTCCAGTGGTTCACAGCGGGGGCGCGGGAGCAGATAATACTTTGAGGTAGGGCTGGGTGATAAAACGATAACTATAATTATAGTGATATAATTTTCCTCGATAAAACAAGTTCGATAAACATTCAATGTAATGTTTATGCGGGAAAAGCGGAACAAAACAGCGCTATTTATTTGAACCGCGCCACACGGACCATATCCGCTCGGTTCAAACAGCGGCGCAGCGCAGAGCGTGCTGACTAGAGCAGATTTCTTTACTCTCTGATCACGCAACCACTAAACAGTGCTGTGAGAAGCACTTGAATTCAGCGAAGAACACAAATGCCTGGTATTAACTAGTATCAGTCGATATCTGTCAACTGATATTAACTAGTTTAAATCCAGATAAAACAGCGCTGACAAACAGCAGAAAAACACTGTGTGCAACGATACAGTCAGGAGGCTTTTCAATCTACAAGTCGCCATCGTTTACCATGGATTTACTGTAGTAACATTAACTGCACCATGGTATTGTGGCAGAAATGTGGGGTATTTATATCAAATTTATTATATTAATGTAGACGTGTATTAAATGTATTAAAGGAGTAATGGAATGTAATTAGCCTAGACTATATTTGTGATTAAGCTATAGGCTATGTTTGTGCATTTATAATAAATGTATTTAGACTACTGTTTTACAGGCTTAATAACAGCCAGTTTGAAGGTTTTTGGGACATATCATATACTGAGGAACTGAAATAAGTCAGGAAGATTATTTATAAAGCAGTCTTTTGTGGTCGAGGTGATGGTTCTACCATATTTGTAACAAGGAGTTGGCTTTACAGCTTTAGCTATATGGAATATACACGAAACTAGATAATGATCTGAGATATCATCACTCTGCTACAAAATTTCAATGTCACTGACATCAATTCCATGCGACAGTATTAAATCTAGAGTATGATTTCGACAATGAATAGGTCCTGACACGTGTTTTTTAACACCAATAGAGTTTAGAATGTCTATAAATGCTTATGCCAATGAATCTTTTTCATTATCAACATGGATATCAAAATCACCAACAATTAGGACTTTATCTGCAGCCAGAACTAACTCAGATAGAAAATCAGCAAATTCTTTAATAAAGTGTGTATGGTGCCCTGGTGGCCTGTATACAGTAGCCAGTACAAACATCACAGGGGATTTATCATTAACACTTGTTTCTTTGGATAACGTTATATGAAGCACCATTACTTCAAACGAATTATACTTGAAACCCAACCTCTGAGAAATACTGAAAATATTGTTATAAATTGTAGCAACACCTCCCCCTTTACCTTTTGGATGCGGCTCATATTAGTAACAGTAATCTTGGGGGGTAGGCTCATTTAAAGTAATGTAATCATCTGGTTTTAGCCAGGTTTCTTTTTTTTTTTTTTTTTTTTCTCCCGGCCTGTCAGTAACACAGATAACACATGACAGTACGTATGTGTAGCTATGCTATCATCATTCACAGCCTTTTTTTTTTTTTTTTTTTTTTAATTAATTAATTTAATTTTTATATACCCTTTTATTTAACCACACTATGACAGACAAGACCGGGGGACAGAGAAAACAAGAGAGAGAAAGAGGAGAGGAAAGAAAAAAAAAAAAAAAAAAAAAGTTGTGGGGAAAGTCAACAGAGAAGGGGGAGAGAGAGAGAGAAAAAAGGAGAATGGGGGATAGAGAGAGAGAGGAAAAAAAAACAAACAAAAAAAAAACAGAAAACAACAAAAACAAACAAACAAAAAAACAGACAATTTGCTTCGATACCTGCTGACAAAAAGAAAAAACAACAGTAGAAGACAACAGAAGACACAACATCATAGAGACTGCAGCAACAACCAACATCTGTATGAATCACAATAAATTCTAAATGTTAAATGTTATTAGGCAGCACACATAATATTACAAAATAAGTTTTGAAGCAACAGCAGATCAAGACAATGCGTGTCTGTGAGCACCTGTTTTTACACCAATGTGAATGCTTGAGTGTACACCTGTGTGTGTGATCGCGCTTGTGTTCATAAGGTTCCTCCATGTAAATGTTTAATAGTGTGTGTGGGGCACAACAGCCCCATCCCGCAAGGCATGAAGCAGGCATGGAAAAGACCCGGGCCCCAAACATCCGGGGGCCCCCCAGGGCACGAGACCCCCAGGAGAACCACCGCAGGGACAACCGCGGCCTCCACCCAGAAAGGGGCAGAGGAGAGCCCGAAGGTGGGACCTCCGACAGTCACAGTGTAGACGCCCCAGGGTGCCGTGGCGGCAAGGCCGCAGGCTCCACCGGCAGCCGACCACACCAGGGCAGACCGGGCCCTGGGCCCGGAGATCCAAAGGCCCCCCACCCCCCAATCGGGGCCCAGCAAGGCCAGTAGGGCCAGGCCCCGCCAAGCGACCGCCGAGAGCGGGCCGGCGCTCACCCGAGCATCCTGCCCCGGCGCGAGAAACCACCAATGCACCGGCGGCATCCTCCACCGGCAGGGCATAGTGGTGGGGTGGGGGTCGACTGAGATGATGAGTGAGGCGGAGTCTAAGGCCCGACCTGACACATAGACGTAGACGAACAAGCACACATATACACAAGCATACGTTCCCACCCTCATGCACGCAAACGAATATTCACACCCTCACCCCACATGTAGACTCACAGAAATGGACACGGTACCCGCACTCACACTCCCCATATGCACTCTATACTCCTAGATCCAGGCACCACCACCCCCAGAGGGGAAGCCAGCGCCCGATCCCGGAGCTGAACCCCCTTCGCTCCGGCGCGGGGACAGGAAGACCACCCCGGTCCCCGCAGCAGCAGAGAAAACCAACAGCCCAGACCCCGACCGGGCGGCCAGCTCATCCTCACAGCCCCCGGCCCCAGACAGAGAACAGAGAACAGGGGTGTGAGAAAAAAAAAAAAGAAGAGAAAAAAAAAAAAGAGACCCCATGCTTCACCCCACCCGCTCAAATGTAGTGTTGGTGTGTGTTGTTCTAAGGTGCTTTAAAACAGGGGTGCTTTAAAACAGGGGAGGGGCACCCTCCACAAGCTTGTGTCAGCTCGTCCCCTCCCTAGAGCCCTCAATGTCTATGTGCAACTTAAAATTGAGAAGTGGGCACTGGCACCAGAGGGAAGGCTGAATGAACAGACCGCCCTCCGGATGCCATTCAGTGTGCCCACCCCCAAGGCCCTATATGTATGTGTCATGTGACAGTAAGTAATGAGAATGTCTAAGCTGTAATGTGTGATTGAGATGCAGGCAGCCACGAGGAGACAGAGGAGTACCACCTCCCCCGCATTCCAGCGACACACCCGCACCTCAAAACCCTACCTATGTGTTGGTGTGATGGAGCGGGAGAAGTGAAGCCCTAGGGATGGGGAGGAAGGCATCAGAGGGGGCAAAATACCCCATAGGCACCCCCGTTACCCCAAATCTGCCCAGGGTGGGGGGCCCAGGCCCATCCAGACCAGGGCCCATGGCAGCCCGGGGCGGCCCACCAGACCCCACAGCAGAGGAAAAACTACCCCACCCCATCATTCAGTCAGCTCCCAGACTACAAAAGACAATAAGACACCCAGGTAAAGCCCATTTACCCCGCCTCTATTGGACCCCCCCCCTGCGGAGGCACCGATGCATCGAAGACCCCCACACCAGAGCCGGGCCCAAGCGCATGCACCAACCCATGCTCCCGGCGGCACACCAACCAGGACCCAAGCCCCCCAGGCCCAGCCGTAACCCCAACCCGGAGGCAGAGCGCCCCCAGAACCCCAAGCCCCCCCCGGACCAACCCCGGAACAGTGCGGCCGCCAGGCTGGCAACCTACGTCCGCCGGCACAAGCATCCCCAGCAGCGCCGCATGCAGCCGCCAGAAAAACAGCACCCAAGAGTCACCAATACCCCATCCAGGCCAAGGCCGCAGCCCCAGCGCCGAACCCCCCAAGAATCCCACCCCCAGGGAACCCCCAGATGCCACAGGCCCACATCGCCACCCCACGCCAACAACAAAAACCACAGCCGGACAGAATCGGGACCCCCACTCACACTAGGTGATGGAGCTGATCAAAGGAGCCCAGAGAGATTGATCTAATGTGGCAGCAGAAGCTGTGTCAAGACTAATATAATCCCACAAATAATCTCTATATTGGTTGATATTAAGATTATTTTTATTTTTCCAGTTCATGAGGACAGTCTTCTTAGCAATGCATAGGGCAGTGAAAGCCATGTGGATTGTGTTACCTTCTGTAGTGACACCATCTAGGTCAGCATCACCATCTTTGTTAGCCAGGTTTCTGTCAAACAAAGCACATCTAGTTCATGGTCAGTGATCATATCATTTACAAAAAGTGCTTTTGTAGAAAGGGATCTAATATTCAATAAGCCAAGCTTTATCATTTGTTTATCTGTATTAAATCTGTTTTTTATTTGTTGAACATCAATTAAATTGTTATTCTTATTTTGGTTTAGACATTTTCTGCATTTTCTAGTTCGGGGAACAGACACAGTCTCTATAGTGTGATATCCAGGTGAAAGAGTCTATATGTGCTGAGATTTAACTGACTACTGTGACGTGAGGCGGCTAGCAGATGGTCGTTTAGCCAGTCTGTCTGCTTCCTGACCTGGGCCCCAGTTAGCCAAGTACGAACTCTAAGACTATGTGCCATATTTCTAGAGAGAAGAGCGGCACCACCCCAGGAGGGATGAAGACCATCTCTTTTCAACAGGTCAGGTCTGCCCCAAAAACTCTTCCAATTGTCTATGAAACCTATGTTATTCTGTGGGCACCACTTAGACATCCAGCCATTGAGTGACGACAGTCTGCTATATATCTCGTCACCCCGGTAAGCAGGGAGCGGACCAGAGCATATTACATTGTCTGACATCGTATTTGCATGTTAACACACCTCTTTAACATTATTTTTAATGATCTCCGACTGGCGAAGTTGAACATCATTAGCGCCGACGTGGATAACAATCTTACTGAATTTACGTTTAGCATTAGCCAGCACGTTTAAATTTGCCAAGATGTCAGGCGCTCTGGCTCCCGGTAAACAATGGACTATGGTGGCTGGTCTCTCTATTTTCACGTTCCGTACAATAGAATCGCCAATAACTAGAGCACTTTCATCAGGTTTCTCAGTGGGTGTATCACTGAGTGGGGAGAACCTGTTTGATGTTTTGATCGGAAAGGAAGAGCGGTGTTTTGACCCGTGACTATGCTGCCTCACTGTCACCCAGTTGCCCTGCTGCAGAGGCGCTGAAACCGGAACCGAACAATGTACAGGAGTCCCTGAGCTAGTCGCATCCAAAGCAGTATCTACAGCCCTCACATTATTACGGTCCTCAACTAAAGTTTGGATGCGTGTCTCTAATTCTGAAATCTTCTCTGTCAGCATAACTATTTTCCTGCATTTATCACATGTGAATCCCTCGCTGCTGACAGAGACAGATAAACTGTACATGTGGCAAGCGGTGTAGGTGACTATGCAAGGAGAAGCCATTACTCACCGTGATTGTAGAATAATTCTGCAGTTGTTTGATGGACTCGTAAAAAAGGAGCGAGAGAGAAAAGAAACAGAGTGAGAGAGAGAGAGAAGAAGTGGTAGAAACGTGAATGGAGATGCGATTGACAAGCTAATAGGCTAATGGAATGCTAACACGCTGCTACGCGCAGCGCTCGCGGTTTAGATTAAGAGATTAAAGGCGGATGATGTCAAATTAGTTTTAAATCATAAATATGGTGAGAATTAAATTATACTTTAGCGATTTAAACAACAGATAGAGTAAAATAGAGATTTCTTCAAATAAACAAAGCTACACGGAGCTACAAACAGCAGCACGGCAGGCAGGAACAAGAAGCGATCTCAAAAGGAAGCGATCTCCAACAGGAAGCGATCTCCAACAGGCCTAATACATGTAAAGTAATATGTAGGCCACAACAAAGCTGGTTAATGACCACTAAAGTAGATAAGCTGAATCCATATGTAACCTGACTGTTGCACAAAGATGAACATCAATCTAACAAGCAGCCAATCCAGTCAAACTCCCTCTTTTAACTTTAGTATCTGTAGACGCTGATGTCTGAGGATTTAGTGGAAGTTATGAGCAGGTGTGATATATTTCGTTGATGTCTAGTATTCATGCTGTGCACTAAGCTACAAATAAATTCAGTCTGTGATTAAATGAAAGTTCATTGTTTGAATATTCACTGTGATTCCAGGAGCTTGAACACAAAATCATATCTGTGATGACAAGTGAGTTAGAATGGTTTAAGAGACTTTTGAGTCCAGATTACACAGAATGCTCTGAAAGAGACCATTATGATGATGAGGGTCAAAGCAGAATCAGAGAGGGGCTTCTGAAGATCACACTGCTCATCCTGAGGAAGATGAACCAGACAGACCTCTCTAACACACTACAGACCAGTAAGAGCTCTGAATCAGCAGATTATAGCCTGTATTTTTATTGTGAACTTTCTCTTCAGTCAGTCATGTTCCTGAATGTCATGACACATTCTGATATCTAACATATCAAACATAAGGATACATTTCTAAAATATTGCTCTGCTAATAACAACAATTAATTCCTTTTCTCAGAACTGATGCCTGTGTATCAACAAAAACTCAAATCCAGACTACAGGATAAATATCAGAGAATCAATGAAGGAATGTCCAATCATGGAGACTCAACACGTCTGAATGAGATCTACACAGAGCTCTACATCACAGAGGGAGGCAGTGGAGAAGTCAATAATGAACATGAGGTGAGACAGATTGAGACAGTGTCCAGGAGACCAGAGACACAGGAAACACCAATCAACTGCAACAACATATTTAAACCCTTACCTGGACAAGACAAACCCATCAGAACTGTGCTGACTAAAGGAGTCGCTGGAATTGGAAAAACAGTCTCTGTGCAGAAGTTCATTCTGGACTGGGCTGAAGGAAAAGCCAATCAGGATGTTCATTTTATATTTCCACTTCCTTTCAGGGAGCTGAATTTGATACAGAAGAATCTCAGTCTTGTGGATCTTCTAAACCACCTTCACACAGAAACCAAAGAATTTAAATCAGCAGATTATGATGACTACAAAGTCATGTTCATATTTGATGGTCTGGATGAGTGTCGACTATGTCTAGATTTCCAAAACAATCGGAGCATGACTGATGTAACAGAATCAGCCTCAGTGGATGTGCTGCTGACCAACCTCATCAAGAGGAATTTCCTTCCTTCTGCTCTCCTCTGGATCACCTCTCGGCCAGCAGCAGCCAATCAGATCCCTCCTGAGTGTGTCCACCAGGTCACAGAGGTACGAGGGTTCAATGACCCTCAGAAGGAGGAATATTTCAGGAAGAGAATAAATGATCAGAGTCTGTCTGATAGGATCGTCACACACATCCGATCATCAAGAAGTCTGTTCATCATGTGTCACATCCCAGTCTTCTGCTGGATTTCAGCCACTGTTCTGGAGAGGATGATGGGTAAAGCAGAGAGTTCAGAGATTCCCAAGACTCTCACACAAATGTTCACACACTTCCTGATCTTTCAGACCAAACTGAAGACACAGAAGTATGATGGGAAATGTAAACTTGATCCTCGTCTGGCTAGAAAGACTATTCTGTCTCTAGGAAAACTGGCTTTTGAGCAGCTGGAAAAAGGGAACCTGATCTTCTATGAGGAGGACCTGAAAGAGAGCGGCATTGATGTCAGAGAAGTGTCAGTGTACTCAGGAGTTTGTACCCAGATCTTCAGAGAGGAGTTTGGACTGCAGCTGGGGAAGGTGTACAGCTTTGTTCATCTGAGTGTTCAGGAGTTTCTTGCTGCTTTATTCAAGCTGCTGTCCTTCTCTGAACAGAACACAGGACTGATGAATGTGTTCAGATCACCAATGACCAGTTTGCTGAAGGGTGAAGTGGACAAGGCCTTACAGAGTGAGAATGGACACTGGGATCTTTTCCTCCGATTCCTTCTAGGTCTCTCACTAGAGTCTAATCAGACTCTTTTACAAGGCCTCCTGAGAAAGACAGTAAGCAGCTCTGATATCAATCAGGAAACAGCTGAATACATCAAACAGAAGATTAGGGAAAATCCCTCTCCAGAGAAATCAATCAACCTGTTCCACTGTCTGAATGAACTGAATGATCGTTCACTAGAGCAGGAGGTCCAAACATACCTGAGCAGAACAGGTGACAATCGTCTCTCTAGAGTCAAACTGTCTCCTGCTCAGTGGTCGGCTCTGGTATTTGTGCTGTTGAACTCAGAAGAAGAGCTGGATGAGTTTAAACTGAGTAAATATGATCCATCAGAAGAATGTCTCCTGAGGCTACTGCCAGTGATCAAAGCATCTAGAAAGGCTGAGTGAGTATTTTACAGTGTCTTTGTTTTGTTAAGTAGGCCTGTGTTTCTCTACACTATTTCTGTATATTTTGAGGTCTCCTTTATTTAACACCACTAGTTAATGACATAGAGCACTTTATGACCTGATGAGTTAAATCAATTGTGTCAGATAAGAGAGATTCATCCAAACTGTGTAAATATGAGGTGCTTCCAGGAACAGGGTTGTGGCTCACTGAAACTGAGCAATTCCAGCATTATGGGCATGACATTTGCATTCAAAATTGACTACGTTTACATGGACAACAATAGTCCGATTTTAATATGATTAAGACAATACTCTGATTAAGAGTCTACCATGTAAACAGAGATTTTTGATTACCTTAATCCGGCTAAAGTCATAATCGAAGTTAACACAAATCGAATTAAGACATGTGGAGTATTCCTATTTTAGTCGCATTATTGAAGTGCAGTACAGATGTGTACACACCTTAATCAAACTATTACCGTCGTGTAGGACTTTTTGCCACATTTCACGACAGGATACACACACGGCAGTGGTAAACCGTTTGACGACAAATAAAAGAGCTTCAACACCACCGTCGTCTGTATGCACGTACAAATAATTAACTGCACATGAAGCTTTCATAAAATTAAAAATGAAACACCCAAAACTGTATATAGCATCATCACGAAGACAAACTATATGTTTATACGTGAAATTCTGGAGGGGACGTCGGATGGTGTCACGTGGTAACGTAATGACGCATGCCATTAATCGATCTATGTACTATAACATGTAAAACGGGAACATGAAAGGATTATTCTAAAAGCAACTCATGTAAACACCTTAATCATAATATTGTCTTATTCAGAATAAGTTAAATAATTAGATTACTGATGTCCATGTAAACGTAGTCATTGAAATATAAATTTTCATAGAATGTGTATTCATTACAAATATATTGAACCACCTTTTTATGTTTTCCTTTTAAAAATTTTCCTAAAAGCATCCAGACATCAGAAAAATATCAGTCTATGAACATGCTTTATATTTTAGACGAGGGAAATACACGTGTTATGGGCAAAAAGACATGAGTCATATTTTGTAGACTTTCTGTGAATTACAATGCACAAACCAGAGGCAACAAAATCCACTGAATGGAGAAGTGTTGGCTCTTCACAGAACATAAAATATATGTTTTATCAAAATTAAAATTTTTGCATTTCGGAGGAAAAATTCTCTTAGGGTGCTTTCACACTAGCACTTTTGGTGCGCACCCGGGTTCGATTGACATCAGAGTTCGGTTCGTTTGGATGATGTGAACGCTGTCTTCCGAGCTCGGGTGCGCACCCGCGAACCGAACCCGAGTCCGCTTAAAAACGGTGGTCTGGGGTAGGGTTCAAGTGAACTCCGGTACGGTTCGCTGCTGATGTGAACGCAGTCGTACCAAATCACGGAAGTGAACCGCTATTAATGCCGTATTATTTGATAAAAATGTGTGTTTGTGTGCGTTTCACTCACTTTCCTGATGAGCGTGACTGACGCGCTGCAAGCAGTGAGCTGTATGTCTCATTTCTGTTCGTTTTCAGCATTCTTTAGAGTATTTGCAGTACATTCGTAAGACAGACATACTATCTGATCCGATACTGTGGCTGACAGCTGCATGGTTACAATTTTATCTCTAATATTTTCGATCTTGTAAGTAAAGTAGTTCATAAAATCATTACTACTGTGCTGCTGGGTAATGTCTGCACCTGCTGATGTTATATTTTTTGTTGATTTAGCCACTGTATTGAATAAATACTTGGGGTTGTGTTTGTTTTCTTCTAAAAGAGATGTAAAGTAAGCAAATCTAGCCGTTTTTAAGGCTTTCCTGTAGGAGAGAGTATTTTCCCGCCAAGCATTACGAAATACCTCTAATTTTAATATTCTCCAGCTGCGCTCCATTTTCCGGGCTGCTCTCTAGGGCCAAAGTGTGCTCATTATACCACGGTGTTGGACTCTTTGCCTTAAACTTCGTTAAGCGTAAAGGAGCAACCGTATATAAAGTGCTAGAAAAGAGAGAGTACATAGTTTCTGTTACATAATCAAGTTGTTCTGAGCTATTGGATATGCTGAGGAACTGAGATTAATCAGGAAGATTATTTATAAAGCAGTCTTTTGTGGTCGAGGTGATGGTTCTACCATATTTGTAACAAGGAGTTGGCTTTACAGCTTTAGCTATATGGAATATACAGGAAACTAGATAATGATCTGAGATATCATCGCTCTGCTGCAAAATGTCAAGGCCACTGACATCAATTCCATGCGACAGTATTAAATCTAGACTATGATTTCGACAATGAGTAGGTCCTGACACGTGTTGTTTAACACCAATAGAGTTTAGAATGTCTATAAATGCTGATCCTAACTAATCTTTTTCATTATCAACATGGATATTAAAATCACCAACAATTAGGACTTTATCTGTAGCCAGCACTAACTCAGTTAGAAAATCAGCAAATTCTTTAATAAAGTCTGTATGGTGCACTGGTGGCTTGTATACAGTAGCCAGTGCAAACATCACAGGGGATTTATCATTAACACTTGTTTCATTGGATAACGTTATATGAAGCACCATTACTTCAAACGAATTAACACTATAAATTGTAGCAACACCTCCCCCTTTACCTTTTGGACGCGGCTCATATTTTTAACAGTAATCTTGGGGGGTAGACTCGTTTAAAGTAGGGATGCACGATATTTATCGGACAGATAAATTATCGACCGATATGGGTGAAAATGACGTCATTTTTATTGCTCCGATAAATAAATGAAATCCGATAACTAGATCCGATAAAGTAGCTCACTGGTGAATCAATCAAACAGTCAGTCTGATTTATCCGAGATTCATCTGCTTTCCGAGCGCAAGTGACTCTCAGCTTGTGTCGCGCTCATTACGTCATCATCTGTGAACATGTCTTCGCCTGTCTGGAAGTTTTTCTCGGTGGCAGAGGAGGACAATGCCATTGCTATTTGCAACGTATGTTCAGCAAGGATTCTGAGAGGAGGAAAAAAGGCATCAAGTTTTAACACAACAAATCTTATTTGACCACTTGAAAGGTCGTCATCGCGGCGAAGCTGTATTAGGGGCCGTTCACATATCGCGTCTTTTGCGCGCTCAAGTTCGTTATTTCAAATGTAGATGCGCGGTATGCGCGCTCATAATGGAAGCGACGCGCCTAGCGTTTTCCACGCGTTTTTAGGCGCGACATGTGAACAGCCCCAAAGGGACTTTAAGCAGCCTCCACTGTTGGAACGACAATGGTATTCCAACGTCATATTGCGCGTTCGCGACTTCAACTGCTACTTCGTGGCGTTCTACTGTAACCGTCTACTACGGGAGAACAGCTGCTTTGCCTGCATTCGCAGCGGTTGCTTAAAGTCCCTATATAACTTCCTCATCCTCGTGCACTAAAAATGTTGAATAGATTCATTTCTTTATGCATGAAATACTTGAATATAAATTTGTTTTTAATGAGTTGACCGTTCGCAAAACCCGCCCACCCTTGCTGTTGCTATGCCCGACCTACAATGCTCTCACACTACACATGTTCTCACGCAGTGAAAAATACATCGCAGAGCAAAGAGGAAACTGACAACACACTGACAGAGAAGACAGAGCAGGTTACTTCTGGTATGAAACAAGGTCTCAGGACCCTCAGCTTTTAAACGGTGTCATTTTTAAAGAAATTCAAACAATAAATACAGTTTTGTGGCTCTTTAATGTGTCGTGACAGATCACTGTATTGCCTCAGTTCAAACACGTGAACCGATCGTCTTTTCATATTTACCTAAAGCACGAAATGAACATGAATAAACATCAGAAAGTGTTTTATTTCAACCACGGAACACACCATTGTTCAAGTTTAAATCCACAGAAGTTAATGTGCTCTTCTGTCTGATTTGTGGTTGAGGCTAGAAGGGATACAGCTGCAGCTACTGGGCTACATGCGTATTTACATATTTTCCAAGCCGACAATATAACGTGAACCCTATGAAAATGGTTTTAAAAAGCACATAGCGCCGTAGTTTCATCACTTTACAGTGTCGCAGTGACGGTCTTTTTGCAGTAAAGTATCTGTCATAGTTTAATGAGAGGGAAGATGACATGAAGAGATCCGAGGTTATAGCTGCATTGTAAACAGATGAGCGCACATGTGCATATAAAGCTCCCGATCGGGGCCAAGTTCACGGGATTTTGTCCACAGAATGATAAGAGCACACATGTTAACATATTATTTTATTATTTCACACTCAGCATTTAACTTTAGTGCTGCAAGCCATGCATACAGCGCCGGTGTCCTGACATCCTGACAAGCCATCAACAGCACAGCTTAACCCTCCGCACATTTTTATATTGATTTATATTGAAAAAGTTTTAACATTTTTACCCCGTTTTAACATGGATTTCTATCAGGGGCGGCGACAGAGAATGTTGAAAGCAGGTGCTGAGGGGGTGCTAGATCAATGACAGGGGGAGCTGGGCAATTAATAGTAAATATGACCAAAACAGGTTGTTATTATTATCATTATTATTATTTTATATGAATAATAAAATCGCTGTATAGGAGCATTTATAATGTTTATGAGGAACGTGGGAGTATTATTGCGCTTAGCCTACTGCATGGAGGCGCGCACGCAATTATTTTTATTGATTTATTTTTTTCCTGCGGAAAGAGCTTATACTCCTGTCATTTTTGGATGTGCTTTCTGTCGTCTCATGCAGTCTCCGTGAATGGAGCGCGTCACAACAATGAACAAGCTCACAGACATAAGAAATAAATCTGCAGAAAGCTTGAAAACCAATACAAATAAAAAAACAAATCTTCTCTGATTATGCAGTCCCTATAGGTGCATTTTTCTATTGAAGGCACGTCCACTGTGGAGATGGCCAGTCTGAGAAAGCACTAGTTTATTAATAAATAATTAAAATGTCTTCTTTTTCCCGATGCGTTCATAATCATTACTTCAGCCAGTGCTTTGCAGCAAGCTTTATGCGTGGTTTGAGCGCGGAATAATACACCTAAATGCCTATATTAAAGGATGGTTTAGTAGGTTGTTATACTATCAATTTAATATAAACGTGCGAATAGTTGACTAGAAAAATTCTAGTCAGGTTATTGCATTGCAGTATTTATGCATGTGTTTAATGAGTCAAATGTTTTTATTTTATTTCATTTTTTATGGGGGCGCTATGGGTGTGCTTTGGTTTTTCTTGGGGGTGCTGGAGCACCTGCTAGCCCCTCCCTAGCGCCGCCCATGAGTTCTATGGAGACAGGCCGTAGCTGTCGGGCAAGATGGCGGATAGCAGCGGCGGCGCATAATCTCTGCATTCTGATTGGTTAAATCGCCTGTCAATCAAGCTCTTTGCAAACGGTCAATTGCAGATAAGCCATAGTTCTGTTAAACCATTTCTGTTACTAAGTATTGTAGTGCCTTACACAAAAAATAAAAACATTTGAAGAGTCAGGACTGATGTTTGCTATTATAGTTAGGCCAGAGCTACTAAAATATCAGTTTCATCAGTGCATCTTAGATTTTGTATTCTCCTGGGTGCACAAATTGCAGATTATTTGAAAATTATAATATTAATCTAATTATAAATATAATAATTATATATAATTATAATTATAATATAAAAATATAAATTTCTTGGTTATCGGTATCGGTATCGGTATCGGCCATGAGAAGGACTTATTTATCGGTTATCTGTATCGGTTCAAATTTTTCATATCGTGCATCCCTAGTTTAAAGTAATGTAATTATCTGGTTTTAGCCAGGTTTCTGTCAAACAAAGCACATCTAGTTTATGGTCAGTGATCATATCATTTACAAAAAGTGCTTTAACAATTTAATTGATGTTCAACAAATCAATTTTGTTGATTTGAGGGGGGAGAACCTATTTGATATTTTGATCGGAACGGAAGAGCGGTGTTTTGACCCACGACTATGCCACCTCACAGTCACCTAGTTGCCTTGCTGCAGAGGCGCTGAAACTGGAACCGAACAATGTACAGGAGTCCCTGAGCTAGTTGCATCCAAAGCAGTATCTACAGCCCTCACATTCTTACTTTCCTCAACTAAAGTTTGGATGCATGTCTCTAATTCTGAAATCTTCTCTGTCAGCCTAACTATTTCCCTGCATTTATCACATGTGAATCCCTCGCGGCTGACAGAGACAGATAAACTGTACATGTAATTCCGACTCACCACAGTTGTTTGATGGAGCGAGAGATAAAAGAAACAGAGCAAGAGAGAGAGAAGAAGCAGTAGAAAACGTGAAAGGAGATGCGATTGACAAGCTAATAGGCTAATGGAATGCTAACACGCTGCTACGTGCAGCCCTCACGGTTTAGATTAAGAGATTAAAGGCGAATGATGTCAAATCAGTCTTAAATCATAAATATGGTGAGAATTAAATTATACTTTAGCGATTTAAACAACAGATAGAGTAAAATAGAGATTTCTTCAGATAAACAAAGCTACACGGAGCTACAAACAGCAGCACGGCAGGCAGGAACAGGAAGCGATCTCAACAGGAACAGTATTAGAGGTATTAGTGAAAATTAGGGATTTAGAATATGGTCATGCAGAATGCTTTATAAGTACTAATAAACATCCAATATGTTAATAATAGGCATGCTAATAAGCAAGTAGTTAATAGTGAGAATTGGCCCCTACACTAAAGTGTTACCAAGCACATTAATGCTGAAAAATACTGACCTAAAAGAACAAACAAACAAACAAACTGTACAGCACTAACACTTTACACAACTTCCCAGGAGTAAAGATTTATTTTGCCATCATGTAAGGACTTCAGTTGAGGCATCAGTTATAATGTGACTAATTTTATAGACATGTAACAGTTATCAAAGTGTTTGTAAAGCACGGGTTGATCATTGGTTGACCAATCAGCAGAAAGGTGCGTTTGATGTCTGTCTACATGTGGAGATCAAATATTCAAACTCTTTATCCATTTTCAACCCCCCAAAATAAAAAAAACTGAAGAATGAAGCCAAATTCAGTATTAAGTCAGGAAAACAAATGATTGCAATGTACACTGATTGTGCCGGCCCACTATAAGCATGTTGAATAAAAATAAATATAACCTTCTTCAGGTTAAGACTCAAGTAGTTTTTGGAAAATTCATGAGTCCTATTTGTTGAGTCAAATCTGAAGTCATTTCAGTTCGAGTCAGAAGTCTATTAAAATGGGAATCCGAGTCACTAACTAGAGTGCCTGGTTTAATAATTGATATGCATGATATATATTACATCTATGTTTTTCAGCAATTACATAATATATATATATATATATATATATATATATATATATATATATATATATATATATATATATATAATACAAATATATATAAATAAATATATAAAACTAATAACTCATCTTTAATTTTTCTGTATATTCTCTGCAGTCTTTCCAGCTGCAGTATTACGCAGAAAGGTTGTGCTGCTCTGATTTCAGCTCTGAGATCAAACCCCTCACACCTGACAGAACTGAATCTGAACTATAATGAACCAGGAGATTCAGGCGTGAAACTGCTCTCTGCTGTACTAAATGATTCACAATGTAAACTGGAGGAACTACAGTGAGTTTAGTCATGTTGTTATTGAATAGACTTTACCTGTAATGAGAAATATTGATTAGAAACTTAACTCCTTAAACAGGCAATTGATAGTAAAGCCGAAACAGAGTATGAAGATATATAATGACCTCCTGAGATTCAACAGATAATCATAATGTCATATCAGTGTTCAATTTTAACATTTTTTTCAGTTTACGGCTCTATTATTAAGTTTAGAACTTTTAATGGATTAATAAAAAATGTATCTAAATCATCAGTGTAATTTAAATTATCAGTAGATACAGATTTCTGTATGTCTCTCTCTCTCTCTCTCTCTCTCTCACACACACACTAAAACACACAGAAATCACTGTTCACATCATTCATGTTATTTACTCTCTGCAGGCTGCGTTACTGCAGTATTGGAGAGGAAGGCTGTGCTGCTCTGATTTCAGCTCTGAGATCTAACCCCTCACACCTGAGAGAACTGAATCTGAGCTTTAATAAACCAGGAGACTCAGGAGTGAAGCTGCTCTCTGCTCTACTGGAGGATCCACACTGTAAACTGGAGAAACTACAGTGAGTCTCATCACATCTCAATAATTGTAAGGTTTCGGTAAAAAGAATAAAATTACACTAATGTGTTTTCTGTAGCAGTGGTTTTGTTTGCTGCCCTCTCACCATCAGTTCAAAACTCTTTTTAAAAATATATTTAGAAAATAAATAAAGAAAAATAACTTAATTGACATCTTCTTAAATGACATATTTTGATGGAACATTTCTTTCGAAACCAACACTTTACTGTTTCAAGGGGGCGACCCAATACTTTTGGCAATATAGTGTAGGTTTGGAGTTTAGAATTAAATTCATGCAGTGTGGTTATTGTCAGGGGCAATGAATTCCAAAGTTTAGGAGCCATAACAGAGAAAGATCTACCTCCCATAGGTGATAGGCGAAATGTCGGAACACAAAGAAGTTCACCTCCAGATGATTGAAGAGGTCTAGAGGGAATATATAGAGAAAGTAGATCAGAGAGATAAGTAGGTGTAAGACCATAGAGTGACTTGAAGGTAAGCAGAAGAATTTTATAAATAATACGAGAGGACACAGGTAGCCAGTGGAGGTTAATTAGAATAGGAATGATATGAGCAGACCGTTTAGTGTAAATTAACATTCTCGCAGCAGAATTTTGAATATATTGCAGATGGGAGATGGAGCACACTATTAGTCCAGAAAAAAGAGTGTTGCAGTAATCAAGGTGAGATGTGATAAATTTATATACTAATGATTCAGCATCTTTTGGACTGATGAAGGAACAGAGTTTGGCAATACAGCGAAGTTGAAAAAAATGCAGCCTTAGAGAGTTTACTGATATAAGCATCTAGGTTTAGTGAAGAGTCAAAAATTATACCTACGTTTTTGACAGTGGTAGATGTAGCTTCAAGGTCAAATCTGGGGGCATTAGTTGTGTTTTTTGTTACTGTTGGTGGACCAACAAGTAAAACTCAAGCACTTCCATGCTTCCTTCTGCTGACAAGCTTTATGGAGATGCTGATTTCATTTTCCAGCAGGACTTGGCACCTGTCCACACTGCCAAAGGTACCAAAAGCTGGTTCAATGACCATGGTGTTACTGTGCTTGATTGGCCAGCAAACTCCCCTGACCTGAACCCCATAGAGAATCTATGGGGTATTGTCAAGAGGAAGATGAGAGACACCAGACCCAACAATGCAGATGACCTGAAGGCCACTGTCATTGAAACCTGGGCTTCCATACCACCTCAGCAGTGCCACAAACTGATCACCTCCATGCCATGCCGAATTGAGGCAGTAATTAAAGCAAAAGGAGCCTCTACCAAGTATTGAGTACATATACAGTAAATTAACATACTTTCCAGAAGGCCAACAATTCACTAAAAATGTTTTTTTTATTGGTCTTATAAAGTATTCTAATTTGTTGAGATAGTGAATTGGTGGGTTTGTGTTAAATGTGAGCCTAAATCATCACAATTAAAATAACCAAAGACTTAAACTACTTCAGTCTGTGTGCATTGAATTTATTTAATACACAAGTTTCACAATTTGAGTTGAATCACTGAAATAAATGAACTTTTCCATGACATTCTAATTTATTGAGATGCACCTGCAGTTGTTTGACCCCTAGAGTCAAGGTATGCATTCACCTTTAGAACTTCATCTTTGTTTCCAAATGCAATAACTTCAGTTTCTCCTTGTTTAACTGAAGAAAGTTCTGGCACATCCAACTGTTAATTTCATCAATGCATTGGCGGAGGGAGTCAATGGGGCTATAGTCATTTGGAGATAATGCTAGTTAAATCTGGGTATCATCAGCATAGCTGTGATAGGCAATTTGTTTTTTTCTCATTATTTGACTTAGTGGGAGCATATACAGGCTAAACAAGAGCGGTGCAAGAATTCAGCCTTGTGGGACTCCGTATGTCATGGACGTCCACTTAGACTTATGCTCTCCTATAATCAACTTAATAACCTCTCCCTTCTAAGTATGACCTGAACCATTTGAGTACCATCCCAGAAAGCCAGACCCAGTTTTCCAGTCTCTCTAGAAGTATGTTATGATCGACAGTGTCACATGCAGCACTAAGATCTAGTACAGACATCCTCAAATCTGGCCCACTCCTGCAGAGTTTAGCTCTAACCATAATCAAACACACCTGAGCATGCTAATCAGAGTCTTCAAGATCATTAGAAAATCACAGGTAGGTGAGTTTGATCAGGGTTGGAGCTAAACTCTGCAGTAGATTGGCCCTCCAGGGAAAGATTTGAGGAACCCTGATCTAGTAGTGCCAGTACTGATATTGTGCCAGAATCAGAATTTAAGTGAATATCATTTATTATCTTAATGAGCGCTGTCTCTGTGCTGTGATTCAGTCAGAAACCAGATTGAAAATTGTCCAGGTATCCATTTGAGTTTAAGTAGTTGTTCGGCTAATTAAAAACTACCTTTTCAATAATCTTACCTATGAAAGGAAGATTTGATATTGGTCTACAGTTGCTCAATATGGTGTTATCAAGATTGCGCTTTTTCAGAAGGGGCTTAACAACTGCCCCAAGATAGCAGGTTGACTATTTAAGGTGCTGTACTATTTCTTCCAAAATTTGCTATCAATTGCTTCAAAAAAAGACATAGTTACTTTTTTTTTTAAATTGTGGTCGAATCTGTATGACCTCTGCATAACTTGAAGATGTGCCAATTGCCTTTCTGATATTATTGATCTTCTCAGAAAAGAAGGAAGCAAACTCATTGCATTTGCTGTCGGAAAGCATTTCACTGGGAATCTGACTAGGGAGGTTTGTTAGTCTCTCAACAGAAGCAAAAAGAGTGCGAGTGTTGTTTAAGTTACTGTTTATAAGGTATAAGTCTGTCTAGCTGTGGCTAGTTCCACGTTAAAAGCATGAAGGCTGTCTTTATAGATGCTATTGTGAATTTCAAGTTTCGTCTTCCACAACATCCGCTCAGCTTTTCTGCAGTACTCTGAACTGCTGTTGATTTTCTTCAAGGTGATTTCTGTCTGACAGACTTATTACTGACTTTTTCAGGAGCAATATCAACAATAACCTTCTTAACTTTTGAGTTAAAGGAATCAAGGAGAAGATCAACAGAGTCTGCAGAAATGCTTGGTGTTGAAGATATCGCCTCCATAAATAACTAGTGTTCTCGTTTATGCATCTCTTTCTGACAGAGACAGAACTAGATTCAGTGGTAGCAGAGATCATTATATCAAAGAAAATACAGAAGTGATCAGATAGTGCTACATCCTTAATAACAATGGTTGAAATGTTTAGATCTCTACTGATGAGTAAATCTAGAGTGTGTCCACGATTGTGTGTTGGTCCATGCACATTCTGAATCAGGTCAAAAGTGTTTAAAACAGTTATAATTTATTTTGTAGTTTTGATTTCTGCATTATCTATGTGAATATTAAAATCCCCTGCAATAGCAAAACAGTCAAACTCTGAGTAAATCATTGATAACAGTTCTGTGAACTCTTCAACAAAGGCTGGAGAGTATTTTGGAGGCCTGCAAATAATGATAAACAGAATGCGTGGAGCACCTTTCAGCACAATACCTAGGCATTCAAAAGACAAATACTGACAAAATGACACTTGCTTGCATTGATAAACATCTTTAAATAGAGCAGCTACACCTCCACCTCTCCTAACAGTCCTGCAGACACTTATAAAATTAAAGTTGGGAGGGGCTGTTTTATTGAGGACTGTTGCACTGCAGCTGTCTTCTAGCCATGTTTAATTTAGAAACATAAAATCCAGGTTGTTTGTGGTTATTAAATCATTGATCAGAAATTATTTATTTTTTAGTGAGCGAATGTTTAAAAATGCTAACTTGATGGAATTACATTTTGTCTCTACAGCAATCTTAGTTTGATGCATAATAGGCCGCAGATTAGATGGGTCAGCCGTATGGCTTGAGAAGGCCTTAGACTTTCTATCACATGATAAAACAGAAATAGAGGAGGCTACAGGCACACTGGGTTCCCGCTAGTTCTGTAAATATTTGTGACAGTTGCTGCTATTATAGCGGGTACCAGACACATATCACTGAGAGCTGTTATCAATTGTTTTTGGTTCACCTACAGCAGATGGAGGAGGATTTGGGCCCTGGCGTTGTGGCAGCGGCCAGAGATCTCTCACAGGAGGAGGAGGGCGAGCTGGGCCCACAGGCTTTGGTGGTTGTGGAGGCTGCCATTTTTTAGTTGGTATCTGGGGGCTTGCAGCGAAAGAGTGGGAGAGTTTGGTCCCAGCATACACCAGTTCCTCCATTTTCTGTGAGAAGCTTAGAAGCGGAGATGCTGGAGAGAGGGATAATGTGTCTGGTGAGCGGGGCTCTGGCTCTGGTGTTTCCGGTGGCTGTGATATGTTTTCCTGGCTTCCCTGGCTGTTTTCCAGAAAGTCGTCCTTGGGTGCTGAATCTTGGAGCTGTTGTAGTACGTCACAGTCTGACTGTGATGAGCTCTGTGGGCAGGGCTCAGCAGGGATAGTTTCCATGAGCAATGCTTGTTGTGGCTGCATGGCGTTATCAGTGTCCTTGCGGGATTCTTCAACCACATGATGACTCGGAAGCTGATATGAAGTCCTGTGGTCACTCATACTCTGTCCAGGTGTGTGTGTGCCATTCAGGTTGAGTGGATTGGCACCAGGGCTGGATTGGTAATCGGGCATACTGGGCATTTTCCCAGTGGGCTGACGCACTGAAGGGGCCGACAGAAGGTTTTTTTTTTTGTTTGTTTTTTTTGCCATCACGCAGGGACTACGAGCTGCCAGTGGCCCATTGGTTTGTCTCCTGTATTGACCGCGTAAACCACCCAATCACAAAGCGCTATAGACGGAGCGATGAAGTATTTTGCTCCGCCTATATAAAGATCACTTTTTTATTTATTTATCAAGAACAGGCTTGCTCTGCGGTGAATTATGCGGGCCAAAGAGCCAGGCAGGAGGAGGAGAGGAGAGAAGTTGAATCGGTAAAGTGATTGATAGGGACTCGGGACGGAGGCAGTCATCTAACCTAATGTGTGTGCGCGCCATAAGTGTACAATACGCAAACACTTTTTAATAAAACGTAAATTCGTCCCCCGCGATTTTTTTTGCCAAGTCAAGTGTGGTTCATAGAGGTTTCCATGGGCCAGTGCGAATTAATCTAGATTTAAATTGAAAAAAGACACGATATTGTCAGACCTGACGTTCTATTCTTATCCAAAACAACTAGATGCAATGATAGGCTACATATCTACACTACAAGTAGCCTACGATTTTGAATGTTTTTTTAAAGAAGTCTCTTCTGCTCACCAAGCCTGTATTTATTTGATCCTAAATACAGCAAAAGCTGTCAGTCCTCTGTCGTGTGTGTCATGTGTTCCCGCCTCATGTGTCCATATTTGGTTTGTTTCCTGTCCTTGTTTCATGTCATTATGAGTTAAGTATGTTCCAGCTGTGTTTGTCTCATTATGCGTTAATTATCTATGATTTACCTGTGTATATTAGTCCTGTCTTTTGAGTTTGATTTCGTCTGGTCTACTCGTTACTTCCCCGGTGTATCCTGTCTCTGAGTCCTGCCATGTCCTACCTTGATGTCTCATTAAAGACTATTATTTGAGTTTATGTCCTCGTCTGCGTGTCCTTGTTCCTCCCTCGTGTGTGCACCGTGACAGAAGACCAGACCTAACCGTAAGCGGCGCCCATTCACCTCGTTTTCGTTTTTGAAAGTTTTATTTTGTTCCAGTGTGTGTGTCTGTCCCGCGGCAAGGAAGTCGCCGCTCGTAATCCTGCCATAGCCCACTGCAAGAGGGTGTGGGAGTTCGGCCTCTCAAGTCCAATGGCCGCGATGCCCTCATGCCGCCGATCGTGGGAGATATCCGCCGCCAGCGGTGGCTCTCCCAAGCCCGCCGGCTGGTTCCCGGGTTGCCGCTCCCCCAGGCGCGCCGTTCGCGGGAGATCACGCCACCGGATCGCCGATGACTCAAGCCCACCGGATTGGTGCTGATTCATGCCCGCTGGCCGCCTCTATCCCTAGCCCCGTGGATCTAGTCCACCTGTTATGGCCAGGAGTGCCGTTTTTAAGTCGTGTTGTGCCCACAGGAACATTTTAACTCACCTTGTCTTGTCATGTCTTGTCCACGGAGACTCGTCTGGGGCAGGCGGCTCCTCTTGTTGTGGCCATGGAGGCCATTCTAGCCGCCTGCCCCCTTGTCGTGGAGATGGAAGCGGTTCCTGTGGGATGTCCTGTCCTGTTTGTCTGTGTTTAGCCCCGGAGGGCTCCTGATACCCCCTCACTTCCCCAGGGAAATTTTTTGGGGGGGTAGTATGAGTTCCGGCTGTAGGGGCCGGGCCGAGGGGACTGAGGCCAAGGCCCCGAAGACCATCTGCCATGGCCTCCAGAGCTCCCAGCTCCGCCATGGCCTCCAGAGCTCCCTGCACCGCCATGGCTTCCAGAGCTCCCAGCTCCGCCATGGTCCCTGTCTGTCTGTTCCGCTCTGGAGGTCCCCGTCCTGTGTTCCTGTCCGTGTTTGTCCTGAGGGGCCTCCAGAGCGCCCGCCCACCACCCCCCTCCCCGATGGAACTGTTAAGGCTCGGGACGAGCCTTTCGGGAGGGGGGAGTAATGTCAGTCCTCTGTCGTGTGTGTCATGTGTTCCTGCCTCATGTGTCCATATTTGGTTTGTTTCCTGTCCTTGTTTCATGTCATTATGAGTTAAGTATGTTCCAGCTGTGTTTGTCTCGTTATGTGTTAATTATCTATGATTTACCTGTGTATATTAGTCCTGTCTTCTGAGTTTGATTTCATCTGGTCTACTCGTTACTTCCCCGGTGTATCCTGTCTCTGAGTCCTGCCTTGTCCTACCTTGATGTCTCATTAAAGACTATTATTTGAGTTTATGTCCTTGTCTGCGTGTCCTTGTTCCTCCCTTGTGTGTGCACCGTGACAAAAGCAGTATATTGTGAAATATTTTTACTATTTAAAATAGCTGCTTTCTATTTGAATATATTTTAAAATGTAGGCTAATTTATTCCTGTGATCAAAGATGAATTTTCAGCATCATTACTCCAGCCTTCTGTGTCACATTATCCTTCAGAAATTATTCTAATATGCTGATTTGCTGTTCAATAAACATTTTTACATATTTACATATTATTATTATTATTATTATTATCAATATTTAAAACAGTTGAGTATTTTTTTCTGGATTGTTTGATGAATAGAAAGATCCAAAGATCAGCGTTTATCTGAAATAAAAAGCTTTTGTAACATTATACACTACCATTCAAAAGCTCGAATGAAATTATAGAAACTAATACTTTTATTTAGCAAGGATGCTTTAAATTGAAATGATGATAAAGACATTTATAATGTTACAAAATATTTATATTTCAGATAAATGCTGTTCTTCTGAACTTTCTATTCATCAAAGAAACCTGAAAAAATTCTACTCAGCTGTTTTCAACATAATAATAATAATAATAAATGTTTTTTGAGCAGCAAATCAGAATATTTGAATGATTTCTGAAGAATAATGTGACTAGAGTAATGATACTGAAAATTCAGCTTTGAAATCACAGGAATAACTTACATTTTAAAATATATTCAAATAGAAAACAGTTATTTTAAATAGTAAAAAATATTTCACAATATTACTGCTTTTGCTGTATTTAGGATCAAATAAATGCAAGCTTGGTGAGCAGAAGAGACTTCTTTATATATATATATATATATATATATAAGATATATTATAAAGTGGTGGTGGGCCGCCTGGACCAAAAAATGCCAGGGCCGATTTTCTGTCCCAGTTCAGCCCTGATTGGCACACACTACTGAAGGATGATGGAGGGAGAAGTAGATATTGCCCTTTAGCACTCTTGCACCAAGTTTGTTTGGGTGGAGGCCATCCAGTTTAAACAGTTGTCTATGGCCCCAGAAAATATTGAAGTTGTCAATGAAGTTGACTCCTTTTGTACTGCAGTTTCTTTGTAGCCATGTATTCAGCCCAAGCAGCCATTAAAACATGTTAGTTCCCCTTGCTGGGAGTGGTCCACTGATGAACGACTGAATTTCAAGTCTTTGAAGTGTTTCAAAGAGTTCACTGAAATCCTCCTTAAGGAGTTCTGACTGCTCTTTCCGAATATCATTCTTCCCCACATGGATGATGACTCGATTTGCAGTCTTGTGCTTCATTAGAATGTTCCAAAGTTCTTTGTTCACATCAGAGATGGTTGCTTGAGTAAAGCAGCATGTCGTTGTAGTCCTGCTACTGATGTTTCTGATAATAGAGTCGCCCACTATCAGAGTCCTGGGCTCGGCTGCGCTCTGAGCTGAGTGCCGCTGTCTGCTCGACCTTGAGCGCCAGTTAGTAGCAATGTTAGCTGCTGGCTGATACGATCTATGTTCAGTCACATTTGGGGATTCCTCACCCACATTCAAAAATCTGTTTTCTCAAGATGTATAGGGGGTGGTAGAATACCAGTGTTTGCAAGCCTTGTCATACCCGTATCTGGGGTAGAGGATGCTACCGCAGCAATATGAGATACTCGTGACAATCTGATGTCTCGAGAGCCTTTGCGTCTCGCTCCCTGTTTGTGCCATCGATTAGCCTGTCGATCAGTTTCGGCTTGTTCCTCTACACTTGGTATAAACTGTTGTGATTCAATAGATTCACAGGGCTCACCGGCTGTATGCTGAGGGGGTCCGTGATGACCGTCTGCTGTGTGTTCCGCCTGTTTTGGAAGTCCAGCAAGAAACTTTGTTTTAAGAACTGCAATCCTTTGTAAAAGTCTGTGGCAGTTCATGCATCAAGTAGATTCCACAAGAGGCATTACTTTCTCGTCTGCTTGAATTTCGGCAGATGTGTAGTCCCGTTTCTGGAATGTAAGCTGCTGGCAGTGGGAAGCCAAGAGTCTTATTTTTCATCCAGTCTGAAAAAGTCTTTAGTTTGGTGTTTGTGCCAAAACTGTGTTGTTTGAGCACTGTGCTGATCTGAAGTTAAAATCTTAGAAAAATCTGAGAAAAGTACATAAATAGGGAGCAAAGCGCAGAGCTGTGAGCAAGAGCGTCCGAACAGTAGTGAAGCCGGAAGTAAAAAGGTAAGATTACTCACCTTCATTTCTGCACTCAGTTTACAAAAAACTAAGGTAACCATAAATTAAACATGATTTAATTATTTTCAGCATTATTTTACTCTCCTCACACTCTTCCTTACCTGCCTCAGTCACATTCATATTGATGGCCCATTATGGGAGGCCTTTTGTCTCTCAAGTGTGAATCACTAAATATTCATGGCCATTGTCACTCCCTCGCATACGGGCATTCTATCACAAAACATGTTTTACAAATGTGAAATCAATATATTGTTTTCTGTGAGCGAGTAAACAGTGATTTTTACATCATTTTGTAGCAAAAAATCTTGTCTACCACATCCAATTCTCAAAAGACTTTTGAACAAATATTATGTATGTGTTTTATGGCCTTATTGCAGTGACTTAAACATTTTAGTTTTTCAAAAAAAAAATCTCAATAACACAAACATGTACATTTGCGCTGCTCACATATTACTGTAGCCCAGTTTGTGCTGAATACAGTGTTATCAGACTTTAGCCATTAATATGTTTTTAAGATGCTGAAAAAAACACAAATGTCAGGGCATGTTAAAACTTAGTTTAGTAGAGGGTTAAAATTAGGTGAGCATGATGAGTAACCAAGGAAAAAGGAATAAACACAGGGAATGGAAACTCAAACTAAGAGTCCATAATAATACATTTACATTTACATTTATAATAGTCCTTCAGGAAAACAAAAGAACACAACCTTTTGTGCTGCTAAAGCAATGCTCTACCACTGAGCCACAGGAACACCACAATAATAGTCCTGGAAAACAAAAGAACAGAATCAAATGACATGTTAACTGCAGTCATAAACAGGGCAGTGCAGAGACCTTTGGAAGTGCAGGTGCTCTAAGTATAAAAGTGGCACAGGGAACAAGGCTTTACATAGGGTTGTGCTCAAAATATCAATACTGCAATATATTGTGATGCATTCCTTGCTGATATGCATAGCGATACAGATGTATGGATGTATTGATACAGCAGCAAATGCTGTGATGCAGCTTTGAAAAAGAAACAGAAAAGACCATTTTAAGTTTAAAAGTTAAAGAATATTTTCTTTGCACCTATTAGTAACTCTTAGATTAGAAACTGGTGTGTCTTAAGTTGTCCAAATCTTAAAGGGATACTCCACCCCAAAATGAAAATTTGGTCATTTATCACTTACCCCCATGTCGTTCCGAACCCGTAAAAGCTTTGTTCGTCTTCAGAACACAATTTAAGATATTTTGGATGAAAACCGGGAGGCTTGTGACTGTCCCATTGACTGCCAAGTAAATTACACTGTCAAGGTCCAGAAAAGTATGAAGCACATCGCCAGAATACTCCATCTGCCATCAGTGGGTCAATCGTAACGTTATGAAGCGACGAGAATACTTTTTGTATGGAAATAAAGCAAAAATAACGACTTTATTCAACAATTAGGCACCGTAACGTCTCCTTTGCGTCAGCATAGTGCCATTTTGGAGATTAATCCCTGGACGCAAAATGCGTACACTCTTCTGTGTCAGCTGGGCCACAAGGCTGCGCTATTTGCGTTCAAATCAGAGTTTAAATCGAAGAAGAAATCGCATCCAAGCGATTTCAAGCGATGGGCGATCCAAGATGGAGGCGCGTTCAGACGCAGCGGCTGCTCCAGGTCCCAAAGACGGTGCTTTTATGTCTTTTAATGTCGTCTGTTCGTCTCCAAATAGTGTAAATTTACCGCTAACTCATAAGGAAATCACTCCAAAAAACATATATGATCGCCGAAGCCTTTTGGATATCGGCAACGCGTACAAACACCAACTCGCGCCGGCAGCTATTGAGAAGCTATGAGGCCTTTGTTTACTGCTGGAGCCGGACCTCGAGACCACGGCCTCGCCTACTGACGCTACCCGCACAAGGCAGCGTCGCAAGCGGTGTGAGAGAGGACGGAAGCGCGGTAAGCGCGGAGGTATACGAGCGAGGCTAAGAGCTAATCCCACAAGACCGGCTCTTCCAACACTCATGCTCTCAAACGTTCGCTCTCTGGAAAACAAACTGGACTTAATTCAACTCAGTCGGTCTACACAGCATGAGGCAAGGGATTGTTGTGTGTTTGTTTTCACTGAAACATGGCTAAATGACAACATCCCGGACTCCGCCATTCAGTTGAACAGGCTAACATGCTGCCGATCGGACAGAGACACAACACTTTCTGGTAAGAGCCGCGGTGGTGGCTTGTGTGTTTATATCAACAAAGAATGGTGTAACAATACTGCGGTATTATCAAAACACTGCTCATCACTGGTGGAGTTTATGTTTGTGAAGTGCCGACCGTTCTATCTGCCGTGGGAGTTCACGGCCATTGTTATTGTCGCGGTTTACATTCCACCGTGTGCAAACGCTAAGGACGCGCTTCGTGAACTGTATTGCGCCATCAGTGACTTCAACCACGCAAATTTAAAGACAGTTTTGCCAAAGTTCTACCAACATGTAAATTTTGCAACAAGGGGAAATAATACGCTGGACATTGTTTACACAACCGTAAAGAACGCTTACAAGGCTGTACCCCGCCCCCACCTCGGGTACTCAGACCACATCTCTGTCATGCTAATCCCAGCATATAGACCACTTTTGAAACTCGCCAAACCGGTTCAAAACTCATCACAATCTGGCCAGAGAATGCTACTTCAACACTACAGGACTGCTTTCAGTGCACAGACTGGAACATGTTTAAAGAGGCGGCCACCTACAACAACCACACAGACCTGCAGGAGTACACTGAAACTGTGACTGCTTACATCAAAAAGTGCATGGATGATGTGACAGTCACTAAGACCATCACCACACGTGCAAACCAAAAGCCGTGGATGACAGCAGAGGTTCGTGGGCTGCTAAAAACCAGAGATGAAGCATTCAGATCAGGAGACAAAGCAGCCCTCAAAACAGCAAGAGCCAATCTGTCCCGTGGCATCAAAAATGCAAAACAGTCACATGCTCAAAAAATCAATAATCACTTCACGGACAGCAGAGACATATGGAGCCTGTGGCAAGCCATTCAGATCATCACTGACTACAAGCCCCCGCCACAGGCCTGTGATGATGATCCATCCCTCCCCGATACACTCAACCACTTTTATTCACGGTTTGAAATGCAGAACGACACACCTGCACAAAAACTGCCCACACCTCCCAACGACCAGGTGCTCTGTCTGTCTGCAGCCGACGTAAGAAAGACCCTATCCAGGATTAACCCACGAAAGGCTGCGGGTCCTGACAACATACCTGGCCGTGTACTGAAAGACTGTGCTGCACAGCTGACGGATGTCCTAACAGATATCTTCAACACCTCGCTGAGCCAGGCAGTCGTCCCCACATGTCTAAAATCCACAACAATCATACCGGTACCAAATAAATCACCTGTGTCCTGTTTAAACAACTACCGTCCCATAGCACTGACCCCAATCATGATGAAGTGCTTTGAGAGGTTAGTCATGCAAAAAATCAAAAACAGCCTCCCCAACACACTCGATCCGCTCCAGTTTGCATACCGTCCAAACCGCTCTACGGACGACGCAATTTCCTCTACCCTCCACCTGGCTCTTACCCACCTAGAAAACAAAGACGCCTATGTTAGAATGCCGTTCATTGACTTCAGCTCGGCATTCAACACAATAATCCCACAACAGCTCATAAATAAACTAAACCTGCTGGGCCTTAACAATTCCCTCTGTAATTGGATCCTGGACTTTTTAACCGGAAGACCTCAGTCAGTCCGTGTCGGCCACAACACCTCGAGCACTACCACACTGAGCACAGGTGCCCCACAAGGCTGTGTGCTCAGCCCGCTGCTCTTCACGCTGCTGACCCATGACTGCACTGCCAAGTTCAGCTCCAACCACATCATCAAGTTTGGAGGAGGAACTCCACTGACCACCCCCCACTGACCATCGACAGCTCGACGGTGGAGAGAGTCAGCAGCACTAAATTCCTGGGGGTGCACATCACGGAGGATCTCACCTGGACCACCAACACCATGTCACTCTCCAAGAAGGCACAACAGCGCCTACACTTTCTCCGCCGGCTGAAAAGAGCAAGTCTCCCACCACCCATCCTCACCACATTCTACAGGGGCACCATTGAGAGTGTGCTGACCAGCTGCATCACTGTCTGGTATGGGAACTGCAGTGCTGCTGACAGCAAGACCCTCCAGCGGACAGTGAACACGGCTGCAAAGATCATCGGTGCCCCTCTCCCATCCATCCTGGACATTTTTCTTGCACGATGCTCCAGCAAAACCAACAGCATCGTGAAGGACCCCACCCACAGTCTCTTCCAGCTCCTACCATCAGGAAGACGGTACCGGAGCATCAGAGCCCGCTCCGCCAGACTGCTCAACAGCTTTTTCCCCCAGGCTGTGAGAGCCCTTAACTCAGATCACCCCGCCCCCCTCTGAAACCCCATGCAAACCCCTACCTCCTGAAACACGGACCCCCCCCCCCCAAACTTACCTCACCAAAGAAAAAACTGTGAACTTTTTTTTTGTGCAACTCAAGTGTGCTACACACAGGTGAGAGGGCCCGTACAAACCACCTGTAGTAACACACTCTCCTCTATGCACTAAACACTTTTCTTACACTGCTATGTGTACACAATCCCACAAAAGACTCAGCAATATATGTATGTTTACATGCTCATGCACTACTACAAATCATCTTGTACTGTTCCCCAGCCAGCTGCTTGACTCACAATGTTTCTCTCTGCACATGTACAGTATTTGTGTGAAGCATTCGCATAGTTTGTATAGTTTGTATTTTTTATCTTTATCTTTAGTTGTATAGGGTAAACATTTATATATAGTAAACTTAGTCAAAATCTGTCAGTAGGTTAGTTGTGTATAGGTTTATATTGTTTTACTTTCTTTGTTGTATGTCTGTATTTATGTAGCACCGTGGTCCTGTGAGGCACAACATTTCGTTCCACTGCATGTCCCCACATGTAGCGGAATGACAATAAAGCTCAACTTGAACTTGAACTTGAACTTGATCCCTGTGTGGAGGCTGACACAGAAGAGTGTACATATTTTGCGTCCAGGGGATAATCTCCAAAAGGGCGCTACACTGACGCAGAGGAGACGTTACGCTGCCTAATTGTTGAATAAAGTCGTTATTTTTATTTCCGTACAAAAAGTATTCCTGTCGCTTCATAACAGTCAGATTGAACCACTGATGGTAGATGGAGTATTCTGGCGATGTGTTTCATCCTTTTCTGGAACTTGACAGTGTAATTTACTTGGCAGTCAATGGGACAGTCACAAGCCTCCCAGTTTTCATCCAAAATATCTTAAATTGTGTTCTGAAGACGAACGAAGCTTTATGGGTTCGGAACGACATGGGGTAAGTGATAAATGACAAAATTTTCATTTTGGGGTGGAGTATCCATTTAAGGCTTTTTCTTCTCTGTTATACAGAATATATTATTAATTTTATATTGACATTGACATTTTAAAATTTATTTACACAGAGATATTGAGTTTACAGGCTATGGTGCTTTTGCTGTTGTAAATATTTATGTTGCTGTTGTAGAAAAACTATTTTTGTCATATTTAAAATGAAATTCTATTATAATCATGTTCTTGAATTATTATTTATTTTAATGATAATGATAATAAAAACAGGATTAATAAGTATAATTTTGAGGATGTGAAAATCAGTATCAGCCTGTTCTACCAGTGTTGTGATAATTATTTTTAAGTCAATATGTGACCCATGCTGGAAAAATTTGCCGGAATGCGCACTGGCTAATTTTAAGCTGCATGCAACAAAAAAGTTAAAAATGTTGATTTTAGTTGAATTTGAGGTTTTCACAAAAATGAGTTAATTAAGCCTTCATCTAGTGATTCCAATGCTCCAAATAGTAATTAAACATCTAAAATGATCTTTATTTGTACGTTTTCTGAGAAGAGTACCTTTTATCTATTTTTTATAAATAAAAAATAGCTATTTTGTGATTATTAATATAGTAATTATTATTAAGAAAAGAAATGGAGGAAAAGATGCAACATTGCTAGGTGATTTTGCTTTGGAACCTTCAGAAAACTTTAACTAAATTTTTCTCAAAATTTACTTTGCTGACTTTATCGACTTCAAACAGGTGTAGCTAAAAATAACTCATTTTTTAAAATTTGCTCATTGTGACTCATTTTGCCAGCATGTGTCATATATGTATATGTATATGTATATATATATATATATATATATATATATATATATATCATATACATACATGACACATGCTGGTAAAACACGGTTAGTGATGTGTATATATATATATATATATATATATACACATCACTAACCGAAAGTAGTTGTTCATTAAGTTATTTTCACCAACAGAAACTTCATGTCACAGATCAGATATTTTAAACTTGAAATTTTAAACACATCATGGGGAAAAAAAATTAGACACAACCACAGACATCAAGAACCAGCGTATGTTTCTCATCAATGGTGACATGCTTCATGCTGCAGTGCACCATAGTGTAAAACTCATGGCTCCCAGCATACACTGCGACATGAAGCATGTCTCCATTGATGAGAAACATACACTAGTTCTTGATGTCTGTGGGTGTGTCCTTTTTTCCCTCAATGTGTTTAAAATATCTGATCTGTGGCATGAAGGTTATGTTGGTGGAAATAACTTAACAATGAACAACTACTTTCGGTTACTGATAGGACTAGACTTTTTCTTGATGGTGTAAACCATATCACCATATCATTCTTGTTTATGGTTTCCTTTGTAACAAATTATGTTTTCATAAACACTGTTATAAAGACCACAAACTTAACATAAGAGCCAAGAGTCAAACTGCCCAACCAAAACACTAATTACCATAATGGTAAAATTTTCAATAAAACAACATCTAAACCTGTTAATTCTCAGAACTGTAGACTAATGAGAGAAATAAAGTCAGTCTGGTTTGTAATAAGAGAGATTTCATGTCTTTTCAGTTGATTTCATCTAATGTTGTGGCTGTAGTTGTAATCAGTTGTAGTTCTCGTGTTTCTCTTTCATTCAGTGATTCTGCTTGTTATCATCAGGTGTCATCAATAATCAAACAATCATCACTTAATTAACCACTTAAGTACCTAATTAACTCTAACACTGCTTTGGTGTTACTTTTAACACCCTGCTGGTGGTTCCCATATGAACACCGAGCTGTGTTGATTTAACACCGGGGAGTTTTCTGTGGAGTCACTCTCAGTGCCTGGTTTGATAATTGATATGTGTGATATGCATTACATCTGTGTTTTTCAGCAATTACAATGAACACAAGAGTCATTAATAACTCATCTTTAATTTTTCTGTATATTCTCTGCAGTCTTTCCAGCTGTGGTATTAGACAGAAAGGCTGTGCTGCTCTGATTTCAGCATTGAGATCAAACCCCTCACACCTGACAGAACTGGATCTGAATGGCAATAAACCGGGAGACTCAGGAGTGAAGCTGCTCTCTGCTCTACTAAAGGATCCACACTGTAACCTGGAGAAACTACTGTGAGTGTTATTATATTATTGAAAGAAAAAAAAAACTGTGTGAAAATACTGCCAAATAAAAACATTGCATGTTAAAGGGATAGTTCACCAAAAAAGAATATTCTGCCATCACTTTACTTATCTCCAAAAACAGTATGACTTTCTTCTGTGGAACATAAAATAATATATTTTCAGAAATATTTTTATCCACACAATGGAAAGCAATGGTACCAAAACTTTGGTTGCAACAATGTTCAAAATAGCATCTATTGTGCTCCACAGAAGAAAGAAGGTCACACAGGTTTGGAATGACATGCAGGGAAGTAAATTATGACAATTTATGTTTTTGGGTAAACTATTTCTTTAAGAATCGAAATGTAAATGACCAAATACAATGATTATACTGAATGTGCCAAAGACAAATGTATGTTTGTATATACACTTATAGACCATTAACCTGTTAACATGCACCAGGACGCGGGCGCACTGAAAGCCCTTTGTTTGCACACGTCATTGTTTTCAAACAGATAAAGTAAAACAGGACAAAATGAATCTTGACAAACTATATATAATTTTGAAGGTCTAAGCCTCTAGCATCGACGACAAATCGCTGTTTTTCGATAGAAAGCTTATACGGAATGTATTTGCTAAATTTGTGTAAGCAGTACACATCAAAACATGTATAAAAAACCCCGCAGTACATACCAGATTCATCCTGATAACGACTCTCAAACGTATCCACTGCTGTAAATCCTGGTTTAGTTTGAAAGATAAGGGTCCACGGAACAACATTCCATCGAGGACTTTTAGCCCAAAGAAACAACAACGTTGTAATTTAGATCGTTAATCCTTTGTTTACGTCTCATCTCTTCAGGGAGAGTTATTGTTTGTGTCCGTTATGGAACAAATTACGCTCAAAAAAGCGTCTTGGTGGTAAAAAAACAGCATGATTTTGCAGCAGACAATGTCCCAAAAAATGAAATCATCCAAAAAAAAAAAAGTCAAAGATACACGGAAGATTGTTTATTTGAATTCTGGCGCGCCCTCGCGATGGCGCGTGACACACGCTGTGACGCACCTGTCATCTGATGGGGGCGTAACTTAGCGATCTTTTTAGCACAAATAACTTTCTTTTTTTTCTTCTTCAATAGTTTTCATATATGTTTGCGTGTTTTGTGGAGAATGTGCCTGTATCTGTATGATTAACATCTCTATGGCTGATAATCAGCATGTAATTACTGACTGTTCACAGATATCAGTTAATGCAGTCTATAAAAAGGCCATTATAATGTGAATATTGACTATATTGGGCAGCCATCAGTATGATTAGCATCTGTATGAATGATCTTCAGCATGTGATTACTAATGTATGAGCATGAGGCATCTGTTTGTCAGGAACAGTATGTAATTAAGTTATTTTTTTTTATTATTATTTTTTTTTTTTTTCATCACTCAAAAATTATTATTATTGTATTTTTCTAGTGCTCAATAAATAACATTTCTAAGATTCTGTCTACTGTTTTATAATTGAAAAACTGGTGGTATGTATAATGACTAAATAGTATGTAGTAGAACTCTTCATTTTGGTAAATATTTTGGAACTCATTTTTCATGATTTCTTCAGATTTGAAATATAAACTCATGAAATGGACTTTCAACCCATTACTTTTCTGGATTGCAGGGCTGATTTCAATTTTTATATGAAATAAAAAAAAAATTCAGTGTGGTACAATTTTTATCAAGAAGTGTCTATAACTTTTTATATTTTTGAGCATAAACTCTGGATGATGGATAGTAAAGGCACTTCTTTCCAAAGACAAAAGGTTGTGGCATAAGTCAGGAGCTGTTACCATTTTAAGAGTTAGTCATTTTCAGTAAATATGGGGGGTGCAGGTTAACAGGTTAAGCAACAATGTAAGTATAAGCCATTAACACAGATAAATAATTACATAATTACAAATTGACAAATTCAACATTACAAAGTCTTTCTCCATTAACCAGAAAAAAATAAATAAAAATATTGAAGAAGAACAGGCATTTCAACACACAGTAAACACAAACAAACATCAAAAACTGACACGGGTTAACTAAAGAGGGAGCTTAAATAATGAGGGGGGATGGGTAAACAGGTGAAGGTAATTAACAACTAAGGGAACGCATTAGGAACTGATTGAAACAAAATGGGGCAGGAAAGAGAGAACTGAATAAAACACAACAAAAGGTTCATAACTGTGACAGTAACCCCCCATCACCCTGGGATTAACCAGAGAATGAGCCCCTCTGGCAATGTTAGAAACGATAACCAGGTAGCGATTCAGGTACCCTAAATTGCCTTTGAGTTCCCCTGGCATCGTTGGATTCCCTGATTGGGATCGCGTGATGAGTGACAATGTTCAGGACAGGGGGATCACTTTCTTTTTCCTTCTTGATCATGTCTGTGTGGCTCCCTTGGATCATTAGGGAACCCAGGGCACTCTAGATAATGGGACCTAAGGAGTGCTACACATGAATAACAGATTTACAAGTACTCAGTGTTGCTGTGCAAATCTTTGTTTTTGGATGAAAATGAGTTATTGATATTTTTGGGAAATTCAAGACCTAATTTATCATGTGGATAAGTATCTTGAGTCAATTTAGTTGTTTTTTCGAAAAAATAATGGGTTGTCTTAACAGTAATTTCGAAAAAGCCCAGGAGAAACCAAGGCAGAACACCGTATGACACCAGTTATCACTCCTTGTTTTGGAATGCTCAAATTGAGTAAGGGTACTCTGCCTTTGTTTAGCCATGCATAAATATTAAGTTACTGTGCCGGCCTGGAGTTATACAGTAGTCTGCCTTTGTTTTACTGTCCATTAAATCTGCCGCATTTAAATGATGGTGTAACTTTTTTTTGTTCGTTTTTTTTTCTGTCCACTTCTAGTTGCACGCACATTAAATAAGTAATTACAGTTTGCAATTAAATCCATTTCCTGTCTTTTCTTGTAACCCGATAAAATCCATGGCAATAAATGTCATCAGAGATATTTAATCCACAAGCATTCTAAGCATTATTTCTTCTTGCTGGCATTCACATCAATCCACAAGTCGTCTTTTTTTTACGTTAGGCTATTTTCATTCAATTCAATGGAAAATCAATTAGGCTATGTATTGCATCCTTTAACGTTAGTGAACACTGTAAATAAATTGGTTGCAAAATGCTATCCACTTACATTTTTTTTACTTTTTCTGTTTGTTACAGTCAGAAAAACAATATAGTCACGTTACTATATGTTATAGCCTATGAGATAGCCGATGATCACTAGATTTTATACAGGTGTTACCAAAATGATTTTGTAAATGGAGATCAGCAACCAAATATTGTATATAACGTGGAAGTTACCGCCTTTTGCCATGGTGTGACTTCTCACTTTTTGCAGACAATTCAAAGGCTGAATACAGTAACTTCAAAATAGTTGTAAAAATCAAGCTTTTTAATGTAGATAATTTTAATAACTAAAACATCTAACTTCTAGATTTCCAGTGTCCTACCTATAATTAATTTGTATGGATTAATAAAAAAAATGTAAAGTCATTTTTCACAGTTACACACTCTAGCGAGTTAAGGTCTTTTGCCTTTGTAGGGCAGAGTGGAATTTTTTTTTACATTTTTTAACATTTAACATTTTAACATTTTTAATATATACTATTTAATTTATAAATAATTTTAATATGTCATAGCTATACTATAATTACTATACTATAATTAAGTTACTCTTATTTTAACATTATCACCTATATGGTACTACAAAAGGTTTGAAGAGTGAAAATTATAAACTAGTTCATTATCAAAATCGGGAATTGTGTGGGTGTACAGTGCATTTATATTAGTTTCTTAGTTTGTGATGACAAGTTAAAATCTCTGTAACACCGATTCTGTTGTGAGAGAGAAAAGCAGTGCATACTAACACACACAGGGGTTGTTTTTTACATGTCACACAAACAGACTCTTACCTTAAAGTGTAAACACAATCTCAGAGATCATTCATGTTCTTCCCTCTCTGCAGGCTGTGTAACTGCAGTATTGGAGAGGAAGGCTGTGCTGCTCTGATTTCAGCTCTGAGATCAAACCCCTCACACCTGAGAGAACTGGATCTGAGCAATAATAAACCAGGAGACTCAGGAGTGAAGCTGCTCTCTGCTCTACTGAAGGATCCACACTGTAAACTGGAGAAACTACAGTGAGTCTCATCACATCTTAGTAATTATAAAGTTTTGTGTAAAAAGTAAAAAAATACAAAATACACATTTGTTGCCTTCTCACCCTCAGTTCAAAACTCTTTTAAAAATATATATATAAAAAAACCTAATAATAATTCAGTTGGCATCATATTAATTGACTAATTTTGATGGAGCGTTTTTTCAAAACCAGCACTTTAGTGTTTTTTTTAATGACACAGCTACAGTGACTGCTAGAAAGTGCTTCTCTCATTGATTGTGTTTGGCTGAACTTCATAGCCAACGATACGATATATTGAAGATACATATGAAGCAGCTAGTGATGTGATGTGATGCGATGCGATTCACCCCTATTACGATGCAGTGCGATCCGATTTCAATTCGATTCAACACAATGCGATTCAATGCAATACGATGCAATGGAAAATATATGATCGCTTTTATTTCTTTGGTTCAGACATACAGCAAATCATAAATTAACTTATGTGTCTTCTGACTTCTAAAGCCTCGAGGCTTGTTTCATAAAACAAGTTTACCAAATAGATCAGGCTTATTTCAGTTAGTCTGACTCATTGTCAAATGATTTGGTTCCATAAAGCAAATTTAACATAGCTCAAGCTCAGTCACTGTGGTAACTTATGCTGGTAAACTAACCTGGTCCAGGGCAGGCTAACTGTCAGGCTAAGCTGAAGTCTTCTAACACTGAACAATAGGAATGCAATGATATTACCACTGACTCTCTCGTATAATATTATAGCCATGCAGCTTTTCTCTCTGGTTTTATGACAGCTGTACCTTTTATAGTTAGAACAGATAGCAGAACATTAGAACATTACAATCTAACATTGCTCTTTAAAGCATTAAAATCACTAAACTAAAAGTTAAAATCACTAAATTAAAAGTACATTTTAACTGCTATAAGAAACACACATTAACGCATCTGAGCTTAGTAATTAGGACTGTATTAGCTTACATTTTATTTACCAATTACAATAGTCCCTTTACAGTTACTGCTATCATAAAAATACACTTATGTGTAGGTTTAAATTTCTACAGAAGGCACATTTAATGTCCAACAACAAATATTTTAGCAAAATGCATATTTTGAATTATTGTGTTCAGCCATGCGCGCAGCACTCGCGTAAGCCTCGTCCACTTCTGACAGCAAAATGGATATATTTGCATGACTTTCTAACATTTACAGATGAAAAATATACTCGTGACTTGTCAGTTATGCACTGAGGAAAACACAAATGCATTAAACAGCACAAATATATTCGCTGTTTGCCATGGTGGATCGATTTGATCCATGATCGACATTAAGGGCTGCTTAAGAATAGGCATCTACAAATTAGTTAGATTGTGTGAACTTAATTTGTCATTTATGGAACTGCTTTAGCCCCAATTGATTTGTTAGGTTATTTCAAGTCAGTTTTTGGACTTTAATCCCCGCTTTTCCTCAGGTCTCCATAGTGTTGTTGTGATACATCATATTCATATGCAGCGGTGATGAGAGAATGCGTTTGAGAAACAGTTTGGAGGGGCGAAATCAATCTACATGTAAAATATTGGTCACAGATTATTGGTCACTTTCTAAACAATAAAAGTATAGCGCATCCACTAGTAATTATATATAAATAAATGGGGTTTTATGATGTAAATATGTTAGAAACCATGCATCACGATACAAATGCCAACTTGTTTCCGATGCACACTTTTTTAAATCGATGCATCGCATTGTTAACTTTTTTTGCAGATGCACCGAGCGAATCAGTGAATCTTCCCATCCCTAGTCTGTAATAATTGTAAATGTGCCTTTTACATGAGTCCACCTTTAGGCCCACTGTAAACTACCACACATGAGTCCCAAGTTGCTCTTTGCCTGATTGTTTACTAGCTACTGGCCTATTTGGTAGTTCCTGTTTTCATTAATTAATCTTCGTTCATTCGTATCACCTGTCTTGTATTATTAGTTTGTCTGTCTTTATAAGTCCTGTGTTCTCCCTTGGTTTTTGTCTGCTGTTAAATGTCTTCCTGGATGTCACCACTGAGTTCCTGAATGTCTTCCTGTGTTGGTTATTATTAAATATTGTTTTGTTCAAAAGTATCCTCGTCTCCTCGCTCCTTCGTCCCCAGCGCACCATGACAATATGTTAAGAAATTCAATAAAATACCAAGTCTACATGTTAACTTCATGATAGATACAATTCATAGCTCTACCAAGCATCCATCCCACTGTTACTGAGCAAAGAGAATTCCCCTTATAAATCACTTCCCAACTCTAGAGTAATAAATTATAAGGCAAACAAGTGTTAGCATACAACTGTTCCATTTTCTTCTTGTTACGGTTTGCAGTAGGAGTTGGAGGAATGTGTTGTGGATCTAAAGGAACAAAAATATAATATTTAAGTAGATGAAAAAATAACAGGAAGATTTCAAATTTTCCATTCTAAAACACAGTATATTATTAGGACAATAATTGAAAATTGAATGGAAGAAACCAGGTATTTATAGTGAACAGGTGATTAAGATTAGGTGAGCATGATGAGTAATGAAGGACAGGAATAATCAAAGGAAATGGAAACTCAAACTAAGAGTCCATAATAATATCAAAATAAGAGTCCTGGAACACAAAAGGACAGAATCAAGTGGCATGTTAACTGCAGTCGTAAATATCAGGAGGAATAATGTTTGTGAGTATTCATTATTTGACTGATAAACCATTCAATAGAATACCCATCCCTTTATAAAGGAAAACACGCTTTTCAAATAACACGCAACTGTGTTTTGTAACACACAACTATTAATTGTTGATTTGATCTGTTTTTCTTTTCTCTCTGCAGGCTTTGTTACTGCCGTATTGGAGAGGAAGGCTGTGCTGCTCTGATTTCAGCTCTGAGATCAAACCCCTCACACCTGAGAGAACTGAATCTGAGCCGTAATAAACCAGGAGACTCAGCAGTGAAGCTGCTCTCTGCTCTACTGGAGGATCCACACTGTAAACTGGAGAAACTACAGTGAGTGTTTATATTATATTACCAAGCACAAAAATTGCATGAATATACTGCCAAACAAAATCATGTCATGTTAAAGAGAAATTAAATCTCTGTCATCAGTTTACTTATCTTCAAGTCATTCCAAAACATTATGACTTTCTTCTGTGGAACATAAAAGAAGATATTTGAGAATTTATTTTTGTCCACACAATTGAAGGTAATGGTACTAAAACTTTGGTTGCCAACAATATTCAAAATATCATGTATTGTGTTTCACAGAAGAAAGAATGTTATACAGGTTAGGAACAACATGCCAGGAACCCAGTTAGCAAGATGTCACGGGTTAACAAAGAGTAAAGTTCCAACTCAAAGTTGAATGAGAATAATCCAAACAATGAGCAGCACACACTACACTTTACCGTGACCGGGCACACACTGAGTGAACAAGAGGAACTTAAATACCAATGGTGACTAACTAAAACAGTGGTTCCCAACCTTTTTTTGTCTGAGACCCCCTTTTTCCCAAGAAAATATTTTAGGGCCTCCCTTCACATTTAATGATATGTAAGGACTTTATAATTTTTTTTTAGCTTTAAGGGAATCGAATCTTAAAGATTCAGGTTGATTTGATTAGACTGATTCAAAATTTATAGCATACACTTCGATTATTCGTCCAGCGTCTAGCACTTAGTGTATCTTAGCAATTCCGTTTATTTCGCGGCCAAAGATAATACACAATTGGTTTGGGGTTAAGTTTGAGCAAAGGTAACGTGATCTGGGCAAAGTTTGACATTAAAATACACGACACAAGACAAGGATTCTTTATAAATGAAACAGATATTTATTTGCTAACTGCTAGTCTACAAGACATGAACTAAACCTATTGAAAACGCACATACACACACACATACTGAAGCTGAGATTTACAGAGTTTGCATGAAGTTCCTTAACTTCTAATACTAGCATATAGTTCTTTAAATTCAACCTGAGACAAATCATAAGCAGAGAACTTCTATCTTATCATTACGGCTTTAGATTAATTCGACCAGTTCAGCAAGAGATATGACATTGCTTGTTTACTTGCATTCAAGTTGACAGTTACTCTGCTGTTTTCCTGGATGGCGGCTTGAGGGAACCCCGGCTGCTGATTGGCTGCTGATGCGGTCGTTGCGTGACGTCTTTCTGGGGATGCCCTTCGGTGGTTGGCTGTTGCCTGGTTCCTTGATAGTGACGCGTTCGGCTTTCTTGATGAGAGTCTGTTTGCAAAGACTAAGCTTTGGAAGTTTCTGGCAGTCACAAAGTTTCAAACGAAGTTCCAATGAAGTGTTTGTAGTTCTTGGATGACCCAATTTCTTGATGTTACAGTTGTGAGCGCTTTGTAGCGCAATCAACGAAGGCAAAAGGGCCAAAATTCGAGTGAGAGCAAGCAGCAGTGAGCCGAGAGCTTTGTGTCCAGTCTTAAGCAGGCTGATTTCGGTCCATCCCACTAGATGCTTTTCCAATCAAATTTTCCCTGCAGGGCGGAGCCCCGCCCCGCACTGTTCCTCTTTGGACACAAATAAGATGTAATCTTCCAGTGGGGAAATATTTCTACCAGTTTTAATAACTCCTTATAAAAGTATTATCACATGCTTACTGTTTATTATATCACCATTTCATTCACCAATGATTTGCAATTATCATGATCATTCATACGAAACTAAACTTAACATATCTCACACACGTTAATAGCTTTTCCTGCTAAACAAAAGGGTTATAAGTCAAAGATTAGAATTCACCGCTTACATAAAACACACCAAGCATATATATAAGACATCAAACATATTATTTGTTGATGCACTTGCTCTAATAGCAATGGAAATAAATGATTGTCTTTAGAGATCCTCTATGTAAGTTTGTGTTTCTTTTGTAAGAGAAAAGTTAAAACGCAGACGAGCAGGAAGCGAGTCATGGGATGTCATGCTGTATAGATCCTGATGTCCTGTGTTTGCAGGCCTGAGGGCGTAAGTTAATTTAATCATCGTTTTCCTGTTGGATATACTGATCCATACATTACGATCACGAGGCTCCTCTCACCATGTGTCACGAAAGAAAGAACCCTTTAGTTGTTGATACAAGGAAAGCTTTGTTTCCTGATTGAGTTCGTACTTTATCTGATCACGAGGTGCTTCTCCTCAGCCCATGTTGCAAGAAACGATCTATTGTGTTCTCCTGATTAAATTAGTTTTATCATCCTTTTCTCAGTAGATACCGAAGAAGCGCTGACAGGAAACCACTCAGAAAATTGACGCCACATGATAGTGTGATTAGTTTTAGATCTCGTGATGAGTTGATTCGATGGCATAACTGTGTCTTGAATAGGATAGAAATCCTACAGATATTATCGCTCTTGTAAGCTTGCAGCAAGGATGACAAAAAATTTTTTTTCAAACAAACGGTATGTTTATTACTATAACCAGATATGTTTATGCACAAATAATAGCCTATATATAATGTTGAAGATGCAATAACAAAACCATCAGTAGGCCATTTGTAATTTAAAAACATAAGCCTAGTGTCAAGGTGCACACAGCAGGGAGGAACGAGGAACACGGAGATGAGGAATAAACTCAAATAATAGTCTTTAATGAAGACATCAGGGCAAGACAGGGCAGGACAAGGCAAGGCAGACTCACAGAAACACTGGGGAGTAATGAGTAGACCAGACGAAATCAAACTGAACAGGCATGAACTAAATACACAGGATAATTAACACACACACAGCTGAACATACTAAACTAATAATCACATTAAACAAGGACAGGAAACAAACCAAATAAGGAAACATGAGGCAGGAACACAAGACACACATGACAGAGGACTGACACCTAGGAGAAGCCTATAAATTAGCCCTATTTGAAATGCAATAACAAAAATATCAGTATTCACACTGGTGTGTAGGAAGAAAAGAATGAATATAGGCTATTACAAAATGACTGCTGTCTGGCACCTTAATAGTTGTATGTTATTTGTGAGGCTTTATCAATCAGTGTGAGGATTACTGCTGGCAGTGAGTAATAATTTGGTCAATGCGTGGAGAGATCTTTGACAGGGCAAGACACATATCATCCTCAAGGGTCAGTCTGGCCCTGTATTTGGTTTTAAGGGCTGTCATGGTTGAAAACCCAGCTTCACAAAGGCAGGTGGTGCCTAAGGGAATCAGCACCTTCATTGAAGCTGTGTGACAGACTGGGTGTTCTTCTGCAATTTCAGACCAGAATGATTCCAATGGAACCTCACTGAAATTGGCTTTCAGGCTGGCATCAGAGGATATTTCTATAAGCTCTTCCAGAAGTCTTGATGGCAGAGTAGCTGGAAGCTTTGCTTCAATGTTCTCAGTGACGGGGTTTCTGATCCACAGAAAATCAGCTGCCTGCTCCTCAGTTAGAGCTGGGAAATAACTATCACATTTCTCCAGGACCTTTGATAGATGCACTGTTATTTGACGTTGAATGATTTTAAAATTCAAGTGTCTGTCTGCAATAAATGCATGGGTGTGCTCAAACATGTCACTTATTCCGGAGAAGACATGGGTTTTTCACATGTGTAGTTTTCTTTTGAAAGCCTCTACTCGTTCATGCTGCACCACAGTGTTTATGTTTGCACCTTGCATTGCTCTGTTAAGCTTGTTCATTTCACCGAATATGTCTGAAAGGTTGCTGAGTTGAGCGTGCCATTTGTCATCGTCCAAAAACTCTGCAAGGTCTGGTCTCTTTGTCTGCAAGAAAGTCACACAACTCCTCCCTCAGGCTGAACAGACACATCAGCACCCGCCCTCTGGACAGCCACCTCATGTCAGTATGCATCAGCAGGGTATGTTAATCAGCGCCTACCTCTTCGCAGAGAGCAGTGAATAACCGGGAGTTGGTGGCTCTGGCTTTCACAAAGTTCATGATTTTTACAGCCACATCTAAAACTCCATGAAGACTGGGTTCCTTTTCTTTTGTAACAAGCGCCTCTCTGTGCAGAAAGCAGTGCATAGAAATGGCTAGGGGAGCAACCTCTTTGATACGCTAAACTACCACCGGATCTCTGTTGTGCATGGCAAAATCAAAGTGTCTGTAATTGTATGCCCTTTCTTCGCTTTGGCGATTTTTTTCAGCAACTGTATACGATATTTTTAAAAGTTTCTTGTCAGTAGCTGTGACTTCCCTCATCTCATTTTGGGAGTGTGTCAAATCTTTTGCCTTGCGCTCAAAACATTCCCTGGGCTTGTTGCTGTATTGGGGATGAGTTGTCTGCAAATGTCCTATTAGTTTGGACAGCCTCATGCATTTGTTAGCAACGACTTTGGCGCAGATAATGGACTGTAGCTGGGGGAGAAACTCTTTGCTACGAGAAAATGAAATTAAACCATAGTTCAGGTAACTACTGTATATTGGTATTTCCTGCATTTCGTGTTTCCAGTATTGCTAGCACTGCGACCCGAATTGGTGGGAGCTCTCTCACCTGGATCCCATATGCCTGGGTCATTACTATCAGCTGCTGTAGGCGAATCAGTGGGACTCAATCATTTTTGTGGAGGATGAATTACAAATTTGTCAATTTTTTGGTCAGCCAGGTGATCATGGATAAAATTACCTAATGTAATGCCACATCCGAGCTGGAATCGGCCCGACACTAAAAGTGCACAGTGCACCGGACGTGGCCCAGATTCATTTTTAATGTATACTTTACTGTTCAATAATCCTTCATTTAAAATTGATATGCAGCCAACACGTTCACTTTCATTTCCATTATATATACTACTATCATACATAAATAAGACCTAACACATCTATAAACGTATCATTATGATGAATGCAATTTTAAAGTCCCTTTTAAAGAACTCACTTGATCAAGTTGGCATGAAGCAAATTTATTTACAAAACTATACAATCACAGCCAAAAAACAAACAAACAAACAAACAAAAAAACAGAAGTCGTTATAGGCTACAGAAAGTGCATAGCTATAAAACAGGGGTGCCCAACCCTGTTCCTGGTGATCGACTGTCCTGCAAAGTTTAGCTCCAACTCTAATCAAACACACCTGCCTTTAATTTTCACGCGATCCTGAAGACCTTAATTAGTTGCTTCAGGTGTGTTTGATTAGAGTTGGAGCTAAACTTTGCAGGACAGTCGATCGCCAGGAACAGGGTTGGGCACCCCTGATATAAAACATCACATTTTGCAAAATTATCCTTGCATTTACTTATACTTGGATTATAAAATTTAGTGTAAACATTAAACACTCGGGGAACATAACATGAACCAACAAAGGCAAATACTTCTAAAGCATATATTAACATTAGTTGATGTTAATTTCAACATTTACTAATACATTATTAAAAACAAAAGTTGTATCAGTTAACATTTTTTTTAATGGATCTGATGGTGTGGACTCTGCTATTCTTTAATATTGAGAACAATTTTTAGAACTAGCTCTTTATCGTTATCTTTATAGTTCTTGGTGTGAACGGGGCTTTACCATGGATAATTTTTAAGCGAAACAGTGATTACTGTTCCTTGGTTGTTGCTCATTTTCAAATCGCTCAGGATTTATGGTTGTGGTGGTGTAACTGTGTCTTTCCGCATCTTAATCCGGTGATATTATTGTTTTTGTGAGCTTCCATTTCTGCACCTGTAAACAGCAAAAAATATACAAGCATCTATTACTAAAGGTCTAACGTAATGCGCCAAACTGAATGAAATTAAATATACAGTATATGCTCTACCTGTTCTTTGACCGACTATTTACAGCACTAAATGATGACAGCACAATAAGTGGCTGTGCCCAGCATTAATAATATTTAGTGTGTAGCAGCATGCAAATTAAAGGGAGAGCTCACCCAAAAATTGAAATCATTTACTCCCCCTCATGTTGCCCATGACTGACAAATGTGTTGGTTTTAATTACCAGCATTCTTCAAAATATATTCTTTTGAGTTCTGCAGAAAAACAAATGTCAGAGGTTTGGAAAACCTATGTAAATGACAGAATTCTGGATTAACTATACTTTTAAGTAAATTAATAGAAACACTTCTCACTAGTCATCAATGTGCAGAAAAATAACAGTGAACGCTGCAATAAAATGCTTGATAAATACACATTTAGCAGATCAAAGCTTGCTGTTGAACAGTAGGTCTTCAGTTAAGATTTCCCCCAGTTACTGCAGAAAATAACATGGTGAAACAGTCATGCTGACATTTACTTGAACTTACGAACTTTCTCATTGGCTCTAACTGCTCCTTGCTAGTCCAGTCAGAGAAATACCAGTATAATAAAGATTATGTCCACTGCCTTGGACTCCAAGCACTGCTCGGTGTTCACAGGTGTCTGAGGAGTAAAATTGACGAAATTGGGATCTCGCCAGAGAGACAAATCCACTTTGAGTGTAACTAAAGAGCCAATGGTCATTGGTATGCGATCACTGCATCCAGCTGCCGCTGATCACAGCATGAGTATAAGAGGCAGCAGGTGCACCGCATTAATTCATGCTTTCGCTGAGGAGCCGAGCCGGTGACCCGGCAGTTCAGCGGTGGTACAGCAACTGTGGTGACGGGACGTGACGTTTCCGTTCCCTCCTTCAGGGAACGAGGGTTACATACGTAACCGACCTTTCAGTCGGTCACTCCGAGTCACGTCGGTGAACATGAACTGTATCATGTTTGCTCTCTATCAATTCTTAGCTATCTTTCCCTTTCTACCGGGGAAGAAACTCCCAATTACCACCGAGCCAGAATAACATATTTTGGAGTTCATCACCCTTCAAACCCGGAAGAACTTGAAGAACTCCAACACCACCAAACCTTCAAACCATCAGAACTTTAATATCCACTTTTGTTATTTTTAAGAACTCGCTCACTTTTCTGAGGTGCTCCGGTGGTACAACTATGTGTGGGATGTCTTCAAGGCATACTTGTGAGAGCTTTTGCACATAATCACTAGTCCGTTCAGCTGGGCTGAGAGCTTGTTCAGGGACTTGGGGTTCCTCAACTAACTCTCCACTTTCAGTTGCTTCTTCATAAGCTGTAGCCTCCACTAGTGCAACAGCAACTGCCTTTCTACTTTTGAGAAGATGTAGACTTGCTTCTAAATCACTTTTTTCTTTATTATATCCACTTCTTGTTCAGCAAAAGGCAGCTGTGCACAGGCTACTTCAGCCTTAGCTCTTGCTCTGATAGCTACAGAACCAATGGAAGACTGTCTGCTTCTTTTTGAGGATTGTGTTGATTTTGACTGAATTTACTTGCTATCAGCACTTCTTGCCGACATAACTCTTTCTGATTGTTGCCCTTCAGTTTAATTTTCTTGTTGCACTGAGTAATTTGTTTGATTGCCTTTTAACTGGTACTGTTTCCCTGAGTGTAGACTCAATGATGATGCGCAGTATCGTCTTGTGCTTGAACCTGCTGTTTTCTTGGCCACTTGAGAGCACGTGCGCGCGACAGAAAGTAAGTGCGCAAGACTGTCCCAGGTCTTAAAAACGGCGAAGTGCAGTGCCCTTAATGCACACTAAATCCACACTATCTCAAATACCGCTCCGGAGCACTATTTGAGGCTAAGTGTATCCCATCATGCATCATGTTCTGGAAATAAATCGTGAGACTTTTTACCGAGATCTCGCGAGAGGTCACGGAAACCTTTCCAATGTAAGTTAAATATTAATATAATAATTAGATATTACAAATAATTTGGTAGAAAAACTGTTTTTACGTTTTATTGGTGCAAAGATGAGTAGTGGTGATATTTATTTTGTGCAACATTTGCAACTGCTATTTATAATTTAATTAGACAAATTAAAATTATGTCATGTTATAGGGACTACTGAACAGACATTTAGAAGTTGATTTTAAAATGCAAAGTATTTCAAATTAAAATTAAAATAAATCTATGAAAACACTTGCATTTTTACAACACTATAAGTGTGTCCCATCAGGTAAGGAAAAGTTCGACACACACTTGTGGTCTTCATCCTCACTTGAACACTTGGGCCAAACACAGGAAATACGTCATATAAGTTGTCAAGTGGTCAAGTGCAAAGACCGCAAGTGTGGGTATTTGGACAAAGCCAAAATGGCTGAACAGCTACTAGATGATAGTTACTCAAACAATAATTTCAAAATAAAAGTCCTGATAAAGTCATAAAGAAGACAACACAAGCCCTGTTACAATATTACTAAAGCAAGATGCACTTTTAAGTGTGTGGGAAAATATATGGTTTATTCAAACACCCTAAAGCTTAAACACAATCTCAGAGATCATTCATGTTCTTCACCTCTCTGCAGGCTGTGGAGCTGCAGTATTGGAGAGGAAGGCTGTGCTGCTCTGAGTTCAGCTCTGAGATCAAACCCTTCACACCTCAGAGAACTGAATCTGACTGATAATAAACCAGGAGACTCAGGAGTGAAGCTGCTTTCTGCTCTACTGGAGGATCCACACTATAAACTGGAGAAACTAGAGTAAGTTATTCAGACCACAATGAAAAAAGTGAGTCAATGCTTTCATTTATTATATTGTATTAAAGCAGATCTTTTAGTGTATTTTCTTTCTCTTTATTTTTACAGTATTTGACTAATAACAGTCACACTCATAGTGGAAACAAGCTCTGAACAAGTGAATCAAAACAACATTTCCTTAACAAGACATCTGGACAAATGCAGATACTGATCCAGTAGTCTCATTTGTGATATATTTAAGCTGATTTGTTTCTTACTGTGTATATATATATATATATATAAAGTGATAATGTCAATATATAATGTAATATTTTTGAGTTCTTCGATTTTTAATAACACAGCTATGTCATAATTATTCAACATTGCTGTCACTTATTTGTATAGTGGGGAACGAAATTGCCTTAAAACACAATTAAACCTTTAGAAACTCTATTAGAAAACAGAATTAGCTTGAGCTGTTACACATACATAAACTTCAGCACATTGCATGGGCTAACTGTGAGTAGCTACTACGAGTAAGTCAACAGAGCTCTCACAAAATCTATAGAGAAGCTTTTTTATTACTTTAGAAAGTCTAAGGCTATAAGAAGATTTCCAAGACATTTAAAGTTGCCAGGGACACAGCTGGCAGTCTTATTCCTTAGTTTAAAATGTGTTGCACCAGAAACCTTTGAGGGTTTTGAAGAAAAGCACAATATCATAAAATGTTTAATCAGAACAATTGAGGAAAAACCTGCAATGTACAGCCAAAGACTTGCAAGATGACCCAATGAAAGGTGGAAAACATTTCAATGCAAAGTATAAGATGACAACAAGACAAGCATGCCTTTCATATTGGGGCATCTTGCCAAATGCCACACTTGACCAAGAAAAACATAAAACGCTGACTTGAATATGCTAAAATTCATTTAGATAGACCTGTGGAGTTCTTTAAGAATGTTTTATGGAGTGATGTGACCAAACTGGAACTTTTTGGACCCATGGATCAGCGGTATGTCTGGTGCAAAAGAAAGCAGAAGAACACCAGAACATAGTCAAACATTGAGCTGGACCAGTCCTGTTATGGGGGTGTTTTACTGTTGCAGGAAGTTGAAATCATGACTGTATGAAGGACATCATGAATTCTTTGAAGTATCAAGCCATTTTGGCAAGAATTGTGATGCCTTTGGTGTATAGACTGAAGTCGATGATCAATTGACTTTTCCTGCAGGACAATCATCCCAAAGTATACATCCAAATCTACTTATGCTTGGTTCAGGGATCAGTCATTGAATGTTCTTGAGTGGCCTATTCAGTCTCCAGATTTAATTCTCATTGAAAATATTTGGTTGAATTTGAAAAAGCAGTGGTTTGGTTCTGTTGTATGGCACATATTATCACATATTATTCTAGATATTACAAGTACCAAGTGTTTAGGATAAAGTTAGAATAAGTATAAAAAGATGTTCAGGAAAAACTTCAACTTCAGGAAAGCAGGAATAACACCTGCAGGAGAATATGTATTGTTATTGTATTATATTCTCCCTTGTCTTCCTTTTGTTAGTTTTAATTATTAAACATATGAATTAGGGCTGTGAATCTTTGGGTAGACAGTGAATTGATACGATTCATGATTCATAGGTTGATTCAAGAACAAATTTTTCAAATTCAGAATGATTCGATTTGAGACGATTCACAATAAAATTAAATTCGAATCGATTAACAATTTGATTCTGCATTCTTTAAGTGTATTCACATGATTATTTAAATGCTTCCCCAAAATTCTTTAAATGCTTAGTCAGGGTGCAAATTACAGAGCAGCCTTTATGGAGTCAGAGAATGAGGGCAAAAAAAGTTAGTATAATTATGCTGTAGCATGGCATATGTAGAAATTTAAGCCAAGATTTAAAAAAGGCTTAGAAAGTATTTTCATGTTATCTATTGTCTACAGTGTTAATATGTAGGCTATCATTTTATGTCACTCCTTTGCATGTGAGCTTCATCTTATTTTCAAAAAATAAAATGCTACAGTATTTAAGCAAATAATTCATATCAGCGAATGATGATTCTGAAAGAAAACGCCCAATGTCTGTTTGCTGTATTAACAAATGCAACTTTTATCCATCTGATTAACAGATAAACCTTGCGCTCTTATTTCAATGCTGTTGTTAATGGTGTGGTTATTTTAATAGCTTCCTTCGTACTTTCGGTGTAACAACATTGTTAAAAGTAATTTATATGTCAGTGACCGCTATGAACGGAGCACGAGCGCAATCTTGTGACAGGCGGTAAATAGTGGAGCGTGTAAAGGGAGAGATGTGAGGGCATGAACAACGCGGTTTAAGATAAATCACGATTCATTCGATTCTTAACGTTTTAAGTCGATTATTGGCCGAAATCAATGATTCACGATTCTTCAATATGAACATGTAGGGTAAACGTACCTATTAAGCTCACCAAATTCTACATTGAGACATTTTTAGTGCACAAGATATCGGTTTCAGTACAAGAAGTTGTTCAAATAAAATATTAATATCTCAAACAACATTTAATTTTATTTTAAATGATAAAAGCATTTCAGTTAAGATGTACATCATTCCCAATAAGCTCACATCATGTTTTATTAAAAGTTATTGTTTATTTTAAACAACCTTTTTTAAAAAATGTACCTTCAAATAAAACTTATGTAGCCAGCTCATGACATGCAGATGTGTGCAATCAATAATCAGGTGAGGGTGTGCGCTGTGATTGGATGGTGAGATAGCCTGGCCGATAGTGAGGTGACATTCAAACACATTGCAACATCTAGACTTGTCCATGTTCAGCTAAGTAACACATAAAATCAAATAACAAAAACCAATAAAACATTTAATTCATGGGGATGAACACAGAAACTAGCCTCATTATGAAGCCTCTTATTAAACAGATGTCAACTTATTTTTTATGGAATGCCAATCCTGCCATAGTTAGAAATAAATAAATAAATGTACAAAGAAATGTAAAAAAGCAAATATAAATAAATTAATATATAAATAAATGTACAAAGAATTTTTTTTTTATTTCCTTGTTTTTTTCCACATTAATTTATTTCCACTTTTATTTATTTTCACATTTATGTATTTATTTACGTATTTATTTCCACATTTATTTATTTTCACATTTATTTGTCCGTAGGGTAATGAGGAGGGCATGTTTTGCCTCAGTAATAGCAATCGAGCCAGAGTAGACGAGGGGTAAGCTTTGAGGCCACAGTGACACTTTGTGGTGCCCAAACGAAGTACAAGAAGTGTAGCCTACATGACGTACCTGTTGATAGTGTGTGATGAATGACTTAGATGGGCAATATGGCCAAAATCTTATATCACGGGTCAGTGACGTAACTACTGACAGTGCAGGCAGTGCAGCCGCACAAAGTGACTGTTAATATAAATATTAATATTAATAATTCAATGTAATTAGTGCCGAGATTCTTTGCAGCAGTGAATAAATACATAAATTCGCACATGTTCCTTGTGTGCTTTCATAGTCCAGCAGTAGAACTTTTGTCAAGCATTTCTGAGGTTCTGGGTCCTAATCCGCCCTCATATAGATTTTTTTTTTTTCATTAAAACCAAAAGTGTTCATCAGTGATTGTGTATCAAGAGCTGGGACAAGTTTGTGTGCATTTTGTTTTGTGCTTTTTCCAGAACGAAGCGCTTGATAGTCTGTGTGAAGACAGCACATTGTGCACTGATAACAGCGGCAACAAGTACTTGCCATGATTTCAAAAACAACACGTTCCAGCGATAGATCGCCTGTTATTTAACACACACCAATGAATTTCTTATTGAATGGAGATGTTTCTTTCTTTTAGGTACATCCGTGCAGCACCGCAAAATGTTGCAAAAAGTGGTGGGGTCGTGAGGACACGTCCCACCTGCAAATTACGCCTATTCAATAGGCTAGTACTTTGAGGAAACTATTAAAAATATTCCACAGAATGAATAGTCTTGTTTTATTTGTTATATGTCATTTCCATATACATATGATAAAATGATAATTATTCGTTGAGTTTCAGTTCATCTTTGAGACAGAGTCTCGCAGAGTCGGCTGAAAGTGCACCCTGCTTATTATTATTTTTATTTTGACAAAAGCACAAGGTTTTGTTTTTATTGTGAGTGTACACAAATAAAAGTAGACTATTTATAGTTTATAATGATGTCTTGCACTAATCTGTATGGCCAAAAATGAAGGAGTAGGCTATTTTAAGTTGTTTCCGCTGTCATGAGCAAAAAAATCCATCAGAACGTGCCCTGCGTTCGTAGGCCAGAGGGTTAAAGAAAGCGTAGCCTATTTAATTTCATAGGCCTATTTATGTTTAAATATTAGGCAATAATATATATATATATTTTTTTTTTATTTTATATATTTTCATCTATGTTGATTATGAAAAGTTAACAGCATGACCAAGATAGGCTCATGAGATGCACAATATGTCGGGTGACATGGAGTGGGTCAGACATGATTTTGACCACTTCATTGAGTTTTATTTTGTAGAAAGCCTTTCTTTGAAGTGAGTTTTATTTTGTAGAAAGCCTTTCTTTGAAGTGAATTTCGTTTTGTATAAATTGTATCTTAATTTTAATCAATGTTTCATCAACCAATTGTCTGGATTTAATAAATGGGAAGAAAGCTAAGAACGTCGGCTGTGGAATGGATTGTAACAAACGAACCCACCATGTTTCCGCATGTAATCACATTTGGTGTGAATGGATGGGGCTAATAAGAGCTTGTGTTTGAATGAGACTCGGACACCAGGGGTCCGTTCTTCGTACGTCGCTAACTCAGTTAGCTGGATTTGATTGTTGAGGATTTGGCATGATCTTGGATTGTTTGGTTCTTCAAAGCTCATCCCGGAGTTGCTGTCATAGCAACGGGTCGGTAAGCTTAAACCTGCTCGGGAGCAGGCTTATTTCATGTAAACAGGATTAGATCGTGGCTTTATAAGCGGCGGTGATACGGGAAGTCTGTTGCACTTGCAGCCATGTCTTGCCCGTTTTTACGAGAGCAACCTGTTGCGGAAGGTGCGAGGATAATTCGCAGAGCTTTTAGAATTAATCGCGTTTTGCGACACAGACAGGATCCATTAGCACAGCGCGATAGTGTACTTTTTGAAAGATATCGTTTTTCACGTGAGGGTGTCATTTACATAATTTGTTAGAACCTCATATTAAAAGTTCGACTCGTCGGAGTCGGGCTTAACCACAGCACAAACTGTGTGCATCGCGTTGAGATTCTTTGCGAGTGGCACTTTCCTGTACACTATTGGGGATGCGGAGAACTTGGCCAAAAGTGCTGTCTGTCGTGCCATTCGTAAAGTTTACCTGGCGCTCAAGCAGTTTTTAGGTGTTTTTGTAGTCTTTCCAAGCCACTTAAGACCCCAAGTTGTAAAACAGAGCTATTTCGCAATTGCAGGTACATTCTACTTGTTAATGAAGATCGTGTGAATATGACCACACTAGTAAATATGAATCGATTGTCCCCCAGGCTTCCCTAATGTGATTGGTGCCATAGACTGCACACACACATTCATATCAAGGCCCCACCAGGCCCCAATGAAGGGGATTTTGTGAACCGAAAGGTGGTTCACAGTATAAATGTGCAGGTGAGTTACTATCACAATTCTTAATATTTTATATTGGTAATATATACAATGTATTCCATATATGTATTCCATAAGTATGCAGTTGATTGACTACAATGTCTTAGATGGTGTGTGACTCTATGTGTCATATCACAAATGTGGAAGCCAAATGGCCAGGATCTGTGCATGACTCAAGAATTTTCAGAGAGTCACATTTATGCACATTATTTGAACATGGTAAGGATAATATTAATGTCATGCTCACTGTATTACACACACACTTATTGTGGGCCTAACAGAACTGCATTTTACCATTGTACAGGTGATTACGATGGGATCCTGGTTGGAGACAGGGGCTATGCCTGTAGGCAGTATTTTATGACTCCATTCCCTGACCCCAACCCTGGACCACAAACCCGTTACAATGCAGCTCTAGCCAGGACAAGGGCACGCATTGAAATGACCTTTGGGCAACTAAAGGGAAGATTTCAGTGTCTGAAAAGTCTGAGGGTTGCACCTGACAGGGCATGCGACATTATTGTCGCATGTGCTGTATTACACAACATTGCCACCATTAGAAAGGAGAGGACCCCTGTGGTGGAAGTGCAGCCTGATGATGACCTCCAGCCAGTGCACTTGGACCAACCTAGTGGCAGAGCTGCACGGGACAGGATTGTGGAACACCATTTTTGAGAAGAATTTAATAAAAATTAAAACAAATAAATAAAAAAAGACAAGGCAAATATGGATTCCATGACTTTTATTAGTTGTTCTATGAGAAAAAAACAAAAACAAATTAGGGGCATCTTTTGCCTGCAAAGAGATATTGTTATGCAAGGTCAACAGTAGTGCTCTGTGTGAAATGTTTTTTTAGTACTTACTCTAGAAATAGAGTTGCTGCAAAAGGAACTTCAAAGCAATTTTCTTCATTAGCTGTTGGAGCTCTATTTCTCCCCTCAGTTTTTGTTTTTTTAAATGCAAATATTCAACCTTATGCTGTAGGCTACGTTTCTAGAGGGAACGGATGTCACCCTGTGCCATTTGCAGAGAAAATAAATTAGACTCAACACATACAAAAAAAAACTGAAAGTAAAAAAAAAAACTTAAAAAAAACATGCAACACTGTCCACCTCTGTATCAGTTCTCTGTGCAGACTCCCTCTCTGCAGGCCTCTGTGCAGACTCCTGCAACTCATATTGCGGTCAAAAATATAAAGGACATTAGTTGATACAAATTTATAGGGTATATTATATAGTGCATTTTTATGTGTAGTGATGCACTTACAGGTACTTCCTCCAAAGGACACTCATCCGAGAGGGTCTCTTCACTGTCCTGCGCAATGAAAATAAATGGTATGACAAAGTGATACGGTGTCTCCACTATTGATATTGATTTCACTATTGAGAAAACAAAACAAAAAAACAACAAAAAAAAGTACAAGTCCACTTACTGCACATGCTTCAGCCACCACTTGCATGGGAACAGGTAAAAGTGTGGGTGTGTTATGTAAAACTGCACAGAAATAGAGAGATTGTTTTTTTCTCAAAGTAGGTTTAACTGCCTTCCTTTCATGTCAATGCAATTCAGCACTACTCAAGATTTACCAGTTGAAGAGTGTAGCTGACATTTGGATTACACCAAATGCAAGGTAGCTACCAATTATTTTACAGTAGCCTATACAAAGTGAATTAAAAACCTCTTTACCAGTAATGAAGGTGCTGCTGCTACTGCTTCCTGGCTGTGGGTCTAAGGAAGAGCTGCTCCCAGGGATGCCCTGAACATTGGGTCGGTTCACATTTAACTCAAGGGCCAGCTCTTCTGCCGGGGTGTGACGTGGAGGTGCAGGACCACCGCCTGTTTTTTTTGCTCTGCCTTTTTCCTAGTTGCTGATATAAACAAGCACATCATTTCACAGTCGTTTAAAACAAAAACAAAAAAAGACTAAGAACAACATATGTAGTTAATTATTACCATTTTGTAGAATATTCTTGTATTTCACCTTTACTTGTTCCCAATTTCTAGTGGGTCCTGTGGTGGCTCTAATATGAAAGATTAAAGTATGAAAATGTTTAATGTACATGTACTGTAATAACTGATTGAAAACATCTAACACAATCACTACTTACGCATTTAATTTGTCTGCAACTTTTTGCCAGCCCTCTCTCCTGGCTTTTGCAGCCTTTGAGGTGTTCCCTGTCGTTTTTATTAAATTTTGGAACTCCCCATAGCCCTCCATCAAGAGTTCTTGTTCTGCCGCTGAGAAAAAGTGGGCGCGCTCTTTGGCCATTGTGGGCAACCAATAACAGCGTTGCTGATCAGTGTTTCTACTATCGATACATATCCCCTTTTAAACCAGCGCATGAACGCGCAATGATTTCAGATAACTCAATCCAGCCATACTAATCATCAACAACAGGTGCGTTCGAAGAACCTAATTAGCCAGATAATGAGTAGCTGGATCATATCATCTCGGATGTGTCTTTTGATCTCGGATGTACTAAGCGACGTACGAAGAACGGACCCCAGGGCTGCGTTTCCCAAAAGCATCGTAAGTTTAAGTTGATCATAAAAACGATTGCACGAATCATCTTAGACTTGCAGACCGTATCCCAAAACCATCGTAACTTAAGTAGTACTTGCAAATCTTCGTAGATCTACGAGTGCTCTGGAGTAAATGTGCATCTTAAGAAAACATAATCACATTGCAGGTGACCTCATAATTCTAATTAAAGCTTTTGATTGTACTTTATTGTAGGCTACACTTTATTACTCTTTTTTTTTATTAATTTATAAATGAAATAATTAAAAAGGGCAGAAAACAAAAAATAGAAATACACATCTAAATTAAATGACTAAAAAAAACCCCGAATAAAATAATGTAAGAAATATGCTTCAAAGACTGGGAAAAATAGGGATAAACTCAAAAAAATCTGTCAATGACTTGCTGACATGCATGAAAACAAGCCGTGTATTGGATTATACAGTATATATATTATATACTATACAGTATATATTATTAATATATTATGGTTCTGTCTTGCGCCACCGTTCCAAGGATGGCCTTATGCTTCAGCCGAATCTCTGCTTGCTGGACTGCCTCGGCTGCCCTCCACTTCCTCCCTGTCCTCACAACAATCCCTGCACCGGACACTTTAGCATCTCTGGATCCAGAGTACTGCAGGTGTTCTCGTGCCCGTGCAACGATGAACTCCTCCCTGACTGAGCTAAAAGGGAGCCTGAGCTTGTTGGTGTTCCCATATAGCCTGATGCTACTTAGGCTACGCGGTAAACCCAGCCATCTGCGTAGATAGCTCGTCACCTTTTGCTCAAAACCTTCCACTACAGTCATGGGAACCTCATATATAAGCAGATGCCAAAGGATTCTTGGGAGGATTCCATGCTGGTAGACCCAGGCCTTGAATCTTCCAGGGAGCCCGGACTTATCCACTGTTCTATCCCTCCAGGTCATCCCTCCAGGTCAGCACCGGTTGCCTTGATGGAGTCTCTGTCATTCAGTCTACAGTTGAAGACCTTCCCAAGGCTCTTCACTGGTCTCTCAGTGACTGATGGGATCTGATGTTCTCCCAGCCTGAAGCAGAATCTGTCTGTCACCTTCCCCTTCTTTAGAACCAAAGACCTGGACTTAGCAGGTTTGAAGCTCATGCGTGCCCATGACATGAGACTCTCCAACCCCTGAAGGATCCACCTGGCTCCTGGTACCGCCGTTGTTGTCACTGTGAGGTCATCCATGAAGGCTCTTATGGGAGGTTGCCTTACTCCAGACTTGCTGAGGGGGCCTCTGCACTCTGTTTCAGCTGCCTTGACCAGCATGTTCATTGCCAGCGCAAAGAGGGTCACTGAAATGGTACAGCCAGTGATTATCCCCACCTCCAGCTGGTGCCAGTCAGATGTTAGCTGGCCAGTAGAGACTCTCAAACTGAACTTGCTGTAATAGTCCAGGATGAGATATTTCACCATCTGCGGCACATGGTGTTTCTCCAGTGCTACCTCCACCAGCATGTGGGGTATTGAGCCATAGGCATTGGTGAGGTCCAGCCACAGTACAGCCAGGTCCCCTCTACCTTCTCTTGCTTCCCTGATGAGCTGGGTTACCATGCCCGTGTGTTCCAAACAACCGGGAACTCCTGGTATACCTCCCTTTTGCACAGACGTGTCGATGTACTTATTGCTCAACAGGAAGTTGGAGAGCCTCTTAGCCACGATGCTGAAGAATATTTTACTCTCCACACTGAGCAAGGAGATGACCCGAAACTGGTCGATATTCTCAGACTTCTCCTCTTTTGGCATGTACACTCCCTCAGCATACCTCCATGACTGGGCTATCTTCCCTCTCCTCCAGATCACCTTCAGGACCCTCCAAAGCCGATGTAGTAGCTTTGGGCAGTTCTTATACACCTTACCTTGTAGGGCACTCCACTTGGGCCTGGTGCTGAGCTTTATCTTGCTGTCCTCACCACTTCCTCCACTTTCCTTAGGCGAGGCTCCTTCAGGTCGAAGTCTGATGAAGGCTCTGGTGGTGTTATCAGCGCATTGCATGGACCCAGCGGTTGCTCTCTGATGGAGTCACTATAGGTGGCCTTGAGGTGGTCGTTTATGGCATCCTTGGAGCAGGTGAGGCAGCCAGCCATCTTTTGGCCAAGGAGCTGCTTGGTCAACTTAAATGGATTGGCCAAGAATTCTGCCCTCTTCCTGGCTCTCTCCTTCCGCGGAATTCTGCTCTCCGTAAGGTCAAGAATTGTTTCCTTATGATTGCTCTCAGGTCCGCTAGGCCAGCTCTCTCGACTTCCCCCGCTGACTTGTATTGCCTCTTTAGCAGCCTGAGTTCTTCCCTGAGGCACTGGATTTTCCTTGCTCTGTGGCTTGGAGCATATGCTGTTGGAACAGGCTTGGATGCCTCGATTCCAAATCGCTCAGCTGCGATGTTTACTATGAGGGTGGTCATCGTTCTCAGTCGGTGGTCCACATCCCCCTTAGCTGTTGCTTCCTGGACCTGGCTTACATCTTCATCAAATTGTTGCCACTCACCTCTCCTAGAGGATTTGGGCCACTGGATCCTTGGCTGGAGTGAAGGGGCACAGCCAGTTGCTGTGGCTGCAGCTTGCTGGCTGGAGCCCTGTGGGTTGTCGAGAGATGCTGTTTCTTGGGTTATGGTAGCAGGTGAGCTGCTGGCAGAAGTTGTTGGCGACACTAGGAGGCTCTGGGCACTGTGGGTTGCCTCCGGGCCTGGCTCCTCCTGCGTCTTACCAGAAGTCACTTCTGTGCGTTGTGTCGTCGTTCCCGTTGTCAAGCATCTCTTTCTGCCTTGATGGATTCTTAAACCCCTTTCATTCTTGCAGATCCTGCCAACGGATAGCGACTCCTAAGTAGCACTTAAAGTAGGGCTACGTGCGATTGTGTTAAAGGGATAGTTCACTTTGAAATTAAAATTTGGTATCTATCAGCTTACCCCAAGGGCATCCAAGATGTAGGTGTCTTTTTTTCTTCAGTAGATCCAATTTTGATATTTTTAGGTCAAACCGTTCTAGTCTGTCAGTCATATAATGGCAGGTATAGGTCACTGTCTCTATAAGAGGGAAAAAGAACATGCACAGAGAAATCCAAATTAAACAATTCCCCATCGTAACTACACATTGATGGCCTAAGACACGAAACGAGCGGTTTGTGTGAGAAAACGAACAGTATTTATATAATTTTTTACCTCTTGTACACAACCATGTCCAAGTGATCTGAGTGCGCACATGCATCCGGTGTGCACGCGCTCTGGCTCACGCTGCATTCACGGGGCGTCGGCGTCAAGCGGAGGGCGTGTCTGAAGCGTGGTGCTTTAAAAAAATATTTGAATTGTTTGACAGTATTATTATATACGGTTATGTATATTCCTTTTGGTACAAAATGATGGCTCTTTAATTTCGGAATGGCACAAGTATTATTCATGGACTAATCCTTCGTCATAGTAAGATTCCTTTTTTTTCCTCGCCGGTGTCATGTCTCAAACTGTTCCTGGATCTGTTATTTTTTACATGGTTAGGTGGAAGTGACGCAGGGTGAGGAGTGTGGAGTTGCGGCATGTGTGTTTGGCTAGTTACAGATGAATGAAATAGATACATGGAGCGCTCTTATACAAATACAATGCATGACAGCAAGCGGGTCTGCTTAAAAGTCATCATTATCCTAGAGTAGACAGTTCAGAAACGACACGAGCGATGACAGTGCGTCCAGTGTTGCCAGATGGATGGACGATTTCCAGCCCAAAAGCTCAAAAAACCCGCCCAAAAACTTTATCTGTCAAAATAATGTGATAGAATGTAAATCAAGGTTGAAAAAAGCCATTTTTAACTCCTTATAATGAAATAATGAAGACAAAATAATATAAATATAATGCTAGATAAATTTCCCATGGATAAAATCGGGGCAAATACATTAAAGAGAACTACCAAATAAATATGCAAGCAGACACTGTCAAAACGGCAATCAAGAAATTAACCGATACCCTCGAAAAACACATGCATCATTTTCAATGTCAACAGTCAGAATTTAAATGCAAAAAAGTGCCCAATAACCTATAAGCGATCAGAACAAGCAACGTAAATTATAGGTATTTCACACTGGTTCATGCACACACCATGATGATGTAGTCATTCTGTATGATAATCCGACAATAAAAAAAATGTAACAACAATAATGCTCTTACCTTCGTGTCACTCTATAATTTCACACAGAACTAAGTCTTTTGTGAAGTTCATATTGAACATAATGTAGAACTTTACACAGTCAAAACTAACAAGTCCATCAGCTTTAAAGGATCCAATCTAGACCGTTTAAAAGATAAAAGACAGGATCGTATAGATATAAATAGATTTTGATTAAATAATTTAACTGTGCTGATTTCGGAGTTGCAGTGATCATCGTCTTCATGTCATCTCCCTCAACAGGTGTAATTCATGTTTTGAGAGTTAAAACACTCTCCACTCTTTACCATCGAACTTATATTTAGGCATTATGATCACTTACAGTTATACATTCAAAATCAGATCCGTTATCGCGCTAAAAACCCGTCACTCATGAATCATCACGTCTGTCTGCTGATCCCTAGTGATTGGCTAAAAGTGCGGCCGCGACGTCAACATCAGCACCAGTCTCTTTGCAGGTGTGTGTGCGTGTGTGTTTAGTAACATTGTGATGACTGATTGGATCATGCAGTAGGCTATATATGCACACTTGGGCTTGTTTGTTAACCAATTAGCCTATACAATTTATATGTTTTGAAAACCGCCAAACTGACCAAAAACCAGCCCAAATTTTGTCCACCCGCCCAAGCCAATATTTACCCGCACAATCAAATTCAAAACCACCCAATTGGGCGGGAAACTGCCCAATCTGGCAACACTGAGTGCGCACAAGAAAATACCACGAAGTTGCGTCAGCACCACGCTTCAGACACGCCCTCCGTCAAGCGTTGACGCCGACGCCCCGTGTGAATGCAGCGTGAGCCAGAGCGCGCGCACACACACACCCCGGATGTATGTGCGCACTCAGATCACTTGGACATGGTTGTGTACAAGAGGTAAAAAACGATATAAATACTGTTCGTTTTCTCACACAAACCGCTCGTTTCGTGTCTTAGGCCATCAATGTGTAGTTACGATGGGGAATTGTTTAATTTGGATTTCTCTGTGCATGTTCTTTTTCCCTCTTATAGAGACAGTGACCTATACCTGCCATTATATGACTGACAGACTAGAACGGTTTGACCTAAAAACATCAAAATTGGATCTACTGAAGAAAAAAAGACACCTACATCTTGGATGCCCTTGGGGTAAGCTGATAGATACCAAATTTTAAATTTCAAAGTGAACTATCCCTTTAATTTAATCAGTTCCATTTACTGCTTGATCACGAGGTTCCTCACGAAGTTCTTGATACAAAAAGGTCTTTGTCGTTTCCCTGATTGAGTTGATAATAAAAACGCTGACCGAGAGGAAGCCTGATGGGAAATGGTCCAAACAATCCCGGGAGGTTGATTATTAACTAGTCTTATGACCGTAGATGGCTGGTCGAAGACTCATTAATTCCTAAGGAATGTGCTGTTCTGCAGTTATTGTGTGCGTGTCCATTCGATAAGGCCCTACAATGTCTCCGCACCGCCAGTGTTCCTGTCCTGCCCCAAGAGAGCTGACCATGCCACTCAACATGTGGCTGCACATGTTCAATAATTATTTGTTAGAAATAAATGCAAAGGGCTCTGCATGGCCTGATGCCCAGAGGAGGGCTACATTACTTCACTGCCTAGGCGCCAAGGGCCAACGGATCTTCTATGCACTGACAGACCCTGGTGAGACATATGATACCTCTATCACTGCATTGAAAAAAAAAAAAAGTTAATGTTGTCATGGAGCAGCATACATTCAGGAAAAGAGTTCAAGCCCCGCATGAAAACATACAGCAATATAATTCGCAATCAGTTGCTGGAACATTTACAAAGTGATGATTTTAGAGAGACTGTTACATTGCAAAGTTGCTGTAAGTACCCTTGCTTCACCTGGCGCGACAATAAAATTAATTGGGGATACGGGGTCTTCTGTGTCTATACTGCCACCTCACATTTATAAAAGAGCACAAGCAGGTATGCCGAATGCATCAGCAGCTGCCACATTTTTTGTTTTGGATAAAGGGGCTGCTTTGCTGGGCATGGACTTGATTTCTGCCCTGCAGTTTCAAATTTGCGGAGATAACAGCCGCACCGCTGTCATGGCCACCAATTCCACATCATGGAAAGCTGCTGACATTGTTGAATGGATCAATGCTTCCGCCTGGGTGTCCCCCATTCTTTTTTACAGGAAAGAAATATGGTGGGATATGAATGTGTGCTGATCTACGTGAAGCAAACAAAGCCGTTATAACACTGTTTCCCGCTACCACACATTAATGAAATGCTTACCAGCCTTAGGGGTACCACTATATTTTCTGCTATATATTTAGCTACTGCATATTACCAGCTTCCCCTGCATAAGGATATTAGAGATGTCACAGCTTTCATCACTCATGGCAGACTTTTTAGATTTTGCAGGGTTCCTTATGGCCTGGCATCAGTGCCCTCTTCTTTCCAAAAGATGATGGCTACCATCCTGAAGGGAGTGTCTGGGGTACAAAATTACCTGGACAATCTCATTGTATATGGAAAAATGGCTGAAGAACACAACCTGGACCTCAGCACTGTTTTGCAGAAACTGAATGAGGCTGGGCTAGTGTTAGATGATAAAAAAAGCCATTTCAAACAGACTTCACTGTGTTTCCTGGGCCATGTAATCAAATATAATCTGATGGAACTGAAAATTGTTTTGATTAGGACATTGTCTATCGGCCTTTCCCAGAATCACACAGCTGACTGCTTCTCATCTTCCCTTACCTGCACCTGCTGCTGACCCTTCGGATGATATAGAGCCTGAAATTGTGGCACTCATTTCCTCTACATTGCGCTTTATTTCAGTGAGTGATTTTGAGACTGCCTGATCTGCTTGAAAAGCTGTGAAAGCAAATCACACATGGCTGGCCATCCTCCATCAAAGTGGTGAGTCAGGACTTGATTCCATTCTTCAGAGTGCGAGATGAATTATCAAGTGCAAGATGCTTTCATTTTCAGAGGGTCAAGGTTGCTAGCCCCTGTTGCCTTACGCAAAGCTGATCGGCCCTATACGCTCACTATGCAAGTTACGTAGGGCCCTCATAAATTACACAAGGCCCCGCCTCCCCCTCATGTCAAAGAGGTGCGGCACTTTCAATCTGCTGTGGAGACAAGGAAAAATAGAAAAGAAAGTGAGCAAGATACGGGTAAGTGATGGATTTTATAAAGCCAATGCTGAAATGGTGGCTGCTCCATTGGTGTTTTGTCGATTTAAGTATTTCCTGAGTGCTTTGAAGACACTGAATCATTGGCACTTCAAAAGACCTGAATAATTCAGAGATACCTTATCTGAATTGTTTAGATTTTTAGAACATATATATTAGCTTATTTATACTTATATTAGTGACCAGTTACACTTGACAGCACTGCATGAAAATTCGGTCTGATTTTCACATTGATAGAAAAAGAAAAAAAAAGTAATTCTCTGACAGGAGGTGGTGCTTATGGAAGTGCAGAAATACAGCGGTTGGCATGGTTACCCCTCCACAAAAAGCAGCAACTTTCCACGTCTACTTGAGAAGTCAAAACAGTATTTACATGTTTTCATTTACATGCTTGTTTGCACACACACACACACACACACACACACACACACATGCATATCTTCATATTTTTAACATGAAAGATAAATAAGACTATTTTCTAAAGCTTTACAGTACGGTATCAGTGTAGGTTATGCGCATTGGAGGATGGGAGGTGGTGGTTAGGTGAAACCGTAGGTAGTGGGGGCCCCTTTTGAAAGTCTGCTTAGGGCCCCCAAAATGCTAGGATTGGCTCTGGCCCTACGACACTTGATTTCGGCATCTTGATTTCCTTGGCACATGAGGCTCACCAAGGGGAAATGTTGTGTCTTATGGTGTAATAATTAATGCTGTCACTAGAGACGCTGTACAAGAGAGATGATGGGGAGTAGAGGAGATGTGAAGAGGAAAAACTCAAGAGTTCACATGTGTAGTTGATGTTCTGAATAAATAATGGGGTTTCAGACACAGCAGTGTTGTGCTTACGGTCTCGAAACATAACCCCCTCCTTTCTCCTTAGCACCAGGCCTATTAAATGAGGTACAGTTACCATTCACTGTGCTATTGGCCCCAGAGAAACCAGCAGTGCTTTGAGTAATAGTTTGACCACATGTATAGCCCGGTCATTAGCTGACCCCTGCTTACAGCGCTGTCAACAAAGTTACTCAAACCCTCTCTTTGTGTTTACCAGCACAAAATCTTAGCACCTTACATCACTAACTGTCCCTCAACAGCTTTTCACACCTTACGTGACCTACACAGCCCTAACAGATAGCTTTCCACCTCTGTAAGCACTTTAAAAAGGACAACACTAAAGACGAGCTTGACATGGTCCAGAAAGAACTGAAACAGTCCTACAGACTGCAAATGGACTCAAGTAAAAGACACCCTGCTGCATGTCACACAGCCAGCAGTGCAAACCTAGGGTGACCATGCGTGCCATTTTTCTGGCCAGGATTTCTATATTGCCTAAAATAGCTAGGTTTTGGCTTTGTTTGCGTATGCAGACCGATTGGTGTATGACATCAAAGTGCCATACAGACGGTTCCTTATGCTTTCAAAATGCTCTCGAGATACTTTGATGTCAAACACTGATCGGTCTGAGCAGCACCACTTTAAGTCGAACACACCTATGTACGTGTAATTGCATCGCTTTGACCGTAGATCCCACCTTCTCACACACCATGATTGGTCCATTATGTACAATGCCTGCATGTTATTGGTCAAACTACTTTTTGATCATTACCTTCAGGAAACAGGAAAACAAAGCCAAAACAAATCCTGGCAAGGACATGTCTGGGAAAAATGGCACGTATGGTCACCCTATGCAAAACCCCTCACCCATGTACACCGATACAAAGGGGGGAGCCAAAGCCCTCTGCATGATACTTCATTCAGTTTCCTGAAAGGCTCTGTGGCCACAGAAAGAAAAAGATTAAGTCAGGCGAACCCTGAAACGGCACCTGGAGTGACTCAAAGACCTCAAATGAATGGCCAGAAAAATCCCTGCATTCACACGAGGTGCGACGCTTCCTGGCTCAACAGCAAAGACACATTCAGTCGGATTACCAGCAGCTTAAACAAGCCATCATAAATGGATTCTCAGACAGAGTCTGAACACGGACTGACCGCTGCCATAGACAAAACAAGGCAGGCATGAATCTCCCCATGCTTACTACCAGACTTTGACAAACTTACTTCGGAGTTTGCAATGAACATGGAATGGAAGGGGACACCTGCTTCAAGAGCCTTTTCCTCTGATACATCCAGCCAATTGTAAGTCAACCTTTTAGGCATTATGGCCTGCCCCCGCACAGTGCCAATTCTCAACAGCTGTGTGACCTGACACAGAAGGCCTTTAACAAGCACAAGGTTTTTAATATCCCACTGATTCTGCACTGTACCACCCAGAATCCAAAGCAGGCACCAGAAGGCACCCAGCATTGCCACAATGCAAGACCCTTTTATAAAAGCCACTAGCCAACAGAGGACAGAACTGTCACCATGGCAACAGACCCAGGTACCAGACCGACCACTGAGAGAAACCTTGGAAGAGGGCATCCTCACCCTGCAAACACCACAGGATGTCCAACAGCAGTCCACCACAACATTCTCCTCCACACTGGTACCAAACGGAGGCTGCACAAGGACAGCTGGACACGCCTACTTCTGAGTTACAGGAGCTGCTGCTGATGCTAGCAAAAGAGCGCCTTGAACAAAACTCAAATGAGGAGGAGTAATCGGAAGGACAAACTTCTGACTCCTTGCCCAACGCAAAACACAGCATCAGCCTCCTCCAAAAGAGGAGCATCCTATAAAACCAGTCAACACCCCAGAAGCAGCCAGACAACGTTGGATAGAGCAACGGGCCCTCATGCCCCACAACGAAACCTCTACCAACACAACTCAGGCAAGCTCAAGTTTGTGCCGCCACAAGAGCAAAGCGACACCGCAAACGTCAGACTTCTGGTGATATTAGAGCAGAACAGAGGGCTAACAACCACCTGCTGCCCTCCTGCCCCCATCACTAGGTCAGTCTGAAACTCTTTTCACACTACAAAATATCCATAAACATTTCCTATGACCCTTTGGAACCCTCACATAAGTGAGTGTCCAACCCAGCTGTTCCAAATCACGTGTACCACAGATAGCCTACTGGCAAACAACACTTACAAACAACCGCCTGCCCCAGACCAACTGACTTCTGGATGACAGGGTGACACTGCCTCAACACTTGCTGCACAAGACCTGTGCCTTGCCACAACCTACATCACCATGGCACACCAACTGACATCAACTACAGCACAACCCCCACTCCTGGAGGCACCGACAGCCAGGACAATGGCCTTCAAGCCTTGTTTGCCAAAAGCGTGTCTGATCTTCCTGTTTATTTTCGGTCATTTGCTGTTGTCTATTGGTACCGTGTTTGATATCAAAATAACCTTTGTTTGGCTCACTACACATTGGCGTGCATCACCCCCTCATAGCATGCATTGTATTCTTATATTAATTCAGAGCATGAAGGGAAACCAACTGCCAGCACACTCTAATATGCAAAACACTCTTCTAGAAAACAAATTATCAAACTTTCCCTCCGAAAGCTTCCTTATTGGCTCACTCACATCTTAAGGGTGTGACATCTTCATACGTTAAAAGATCCCCGATCACAATATCACAGGCTGTTTTCTGAGAAACTGAAGATGGTGAGCTAGAAGTCTTCTAAGTTTATACCAACCTTGTCTTTCAATTCATCAAAGTCATTCTGCAGCAAACCTTGGTTTGACAAAACTTCATCAAAGGTGAACTGGAACCTCAAAGTATTTCATCAGGACTGTTCTCTTCAGCGCACTTACCATGGGACCTCCCCCCCTCCATGCTGGCAGAACCTCAAAATTGCAACGGGCCATGTTACAACTTTTCACCCAGGAGAAAACGCTCTCAACCACCACAAAGTCAGAATAACATCTTTGGAGTTCATCACTGTTCAAACCCGGAAGAACGTGATCGCAATTCCAACACCATCTGACTAAAGATGTTTTTGACTAAAACCGTCAAAAGACGTTCATCTGAGACTGCATCTGGATGCTTGTTTAACAGCCAAGGCATGCAAGTATCGTACATTTAACTAAATGAAACCGAGGTTTATAGATTGGCTGCAGTAAATTGGCGCTGATGGTTCTATACAGATGATTAAATTACTCTTTTCATAGATTCAATGCCTCTTTTCTACATTCACTCTCACGTGCCCTTCCCCCATGTAAGTGCAATTGTATGTTTGTTTATTTAGACTAGTTATGTGTTAGTTTAGTTCATAAAATTTTGGTGCACAAATTGCATGACGTTTTTGACATGACAAATTACATGAGTTGATTCGGTCCCTGCTGGCAGATCAATGTCACTTAAATGATTCCTGATCTTGCTACATGCTCTAATGCATTAGTACTGTAAGAATGTTATTTTCTGTGACCACAAAAAGTGGTGAGTTGATATAAAATTGCACAATGTTCGCTGAACAAACAGATTAGTCAACTGTAATATTAACTCTGCTACAGTTACTTCTGGCAACTGAGATAAAGAATTATAACTAATTACAATTTTGCTACAGATGTGATAACCGTGAAAAGAGCAATCAAACGAACTAAGAATGACAGTTTAAAATGTTATAAGCTAAAGAAAAGTACATTTTTGAGCTGGTGGTGGCGCTACAGAGATCGGTCTAGAGACCCCAAAGTTGGCCAGATTACTAATAACATACTGCTACAAAAAAAAAAATTCTATAAAAAACACTAAAATTATAAATCACAATTTTAATTAGATAACTGGATTTCACCCAAATTGTGCAGCCCTAGCAGGTACAATAAAAATAAATTATCATTAACCAAAATACAGAATGTCTTCCCTTCAGTGTATTTATTGATGTACTGAACAATAAAAACAAAATCACAAATTATTTCCAACACAAAAGAACATGTACATCTTGTCTTATACTTATTTAAATATTTAACATAAAGATAGTCATTAGCACAAAGAAAACTGAAAAAGTTAAACTAAAGATTCATGCACACATTATGCAGTGGATTGCACCGCAGAAGCTCATGAGGAGAGATGGGAACACCAACACGGGAAAGCTCTCCATCTCAGCCTCATGGAGGTCACCTGCCACATTATATACCAAAATAAACACTTAAACAGTCAGCTGTTATTCAACTTAAATCTTTAAACGCATGTTTTAAAACGTAAACTATTTTAAGAAAACAAAAAAAAAAAAAAAAAAAAAAAACATGAAATATTTTTCTGTCATCTCTGTAAAGTCATGTTCGCATAAATGTCACTCAATCAGACCTTGTGTGTTTTGTTGGTCTTGAAGGAGACCTGTAAAACCCGGTCCCCGAGCCGGTACCCATTCAAACTGGCGATTGCTACAGCAGCCTCATCGTAGTTTGTCATGGTCACGAAGCCAAATCCTTTGCACTTGTTTGTGTTGAAGTCTCGTATGACCTTTACATTAGTCACAGCACCAAACGGGCCAAACATCTGCCAGAGGATGTTCTCGTCAGCATCCGGCGCCAGATTATACACAAAAATGCACCAGCCGGTGCCAGCGTGACCCGGGAGATTGATGCCTGCCAGGCTGGTGACCCCGTCAATGGTCATGGGTGAGAATCTACTGCCAAAACAAACACACACTATTTCAGCTAAAACAGCAATAAAGGCTATTTTCTATGCTAATACAAGCTTCTAGACTGTTCCTTCAGTACTGTGTAACGTACCCATTTACATCTTTAAAATAATATATATTGTATTTATTTAAATATTTTGTATTCTTTTTTGTAAAAAAAACAAACAAAAATTTTTTTTATTGAGATGCAGACAGGGTAAATTAGTTTTAAAGGGATAGTTCACACAAAAATGAAAAATCTGTCATTAATTACTCACCCTCATGTCGTTCAAAACCTGTAAGACCTTCTTTCAGCATCAGAGCACAAATTAAGATATTTTTGATGAGATCCGAGAGCTCTCTGACCCTCCATAGACAGCAAGGGTATTGCAAGAATCAAACAAAACATACATAGAGTGCACGCATACATTACGTAAAGAAGTCTAGTAGGTTAGACTAGCGCACATGTGAGTGCGTTCTTTCACTGCATGATTTAGTATTAAAATGCATGAAAAATTAATATGCATGAGAATTCAAGATATGGGGGCAGAAAATGTATACATTTATATAATTTCACATAGGTTAAACTATCACACGAAGATCGAGCGCAGTTTTTTTTTGCTCTAAAAATCAGCATGATAACAAATGTGATTTTATACAACAGTTCAATAAACAAGAAGTTAATATTAAGAGACTTGCATTTTAAACAGCATATTGACTGTTTTTGCTCTATTTCGCCAACAGAAATAATTCCAAACACAGCCACAGCTCTGTTTTGCGTCTCTGAGGAACATGAAGGTGTTTCGTTCCTGAATGAATCAACCGATTAAATGATTCGGTTCAATGACTCACTTATTAACAGTGACTTGCTGCCACCTACTGGCAATTTAAATTTCACATTTACAGTATTTCTTTTTTTTTTTTTTTTTTATATAATTTCAAATATCAGTATTCAGTGTTTTATGTACCAAAACATTATTTATTCATTTGTAACTGCAGGTTAAACCATTCCATGTCCTTCAGAGCTGCATTAAACAGTGGGTAAATATATCTATTCCACTTCAGATGCAGCTTCTGCATTGCAAAGATCAATTTTGCTGATACTGATTTCATTTGTTTGGTAACAGCCCAAATGTCTTATACCAATTGACTGATTAAATTTAACAATAAATAATTATATTTATAACTCAATTTTAATTAATTTTTTTTCTCTCCAGGCAAGTAACTTTTATACTCGGACAAGTAAATGACAAATTTACTTGTCCGAAGGACAACCACATGAGAATGCTCAATGTCAAGCCCTGCAGTGGTTTAACCATAATTTTACGAAGCTACGAGAATACTATGTGTGCAAAGAAAACAAAAATAACTAATTTATTCAACAATTCTTCTCTTTCGTGTCACCCTAGGGTGCTATTTTGGAGAGTATCACGACACATGCGCGCGCTTTGATCTGAATGTAAAAAACAGCTGCATCTCATTTCGGAGGCTGCATCCTCTGGAGGTCGCATTTGTAGGCGGCATACGTCATCAAGGATGTTTTATTTACAGAAAATAACCATAATAAAATGGACTGTTTTTCCTTGTTAGGTGTAAAACTGTCATTTATTTTTTACTTTGCAATTTAATGGTTACTTTTCTTAAATGAGACTGTCCCAATGACGTATGCAGCCTTCAAGTGCGACCTCCAGAGGACGCAGCCTCTGAAATGAGATGCAGCTAACGTAGACCTCGCTTGTGCACGCTTTGTTCGGAGTATAAACATACGTTGTTTACGTCCAATTCAAAGTGCGTGTATGCATCGTGATACTCTCAAAAATAGCGCTAGGGTGACGAGGAGACGAATTGCTAAATAAAGCTGTTGTTTTTGTTTTCTTTGTGCACAAAAAGTATTCTCGTAGCTTCGTAAAATTATGATTGAACCACTGATGTCACATGGATGGTTTTACAGAAGTCCTTAGTACATTTCTGGACCTTGATCGTGAAAGGATCCTTGCCGTCTATGTAGGGTCAGAGAGCTCTCTTTTTTCATAAAAAATATCTTCATTTGTGTTCCGAAGATGAATAAAGGTCTTACGGGTTTGGAACGACATGAGGGCGAGTAATTAGTGACAGAATTTCCATTTTTGTGTGCACTATCCCTTTAATGCAGAGTCTAGAAAGGATCCTTCATGATATGTGACCCGTGCTGGCAAAATGAGTCGTAAAGTGCAAGGGCTAATTTTGAGCTACAGATTTAGATTTTGGTCGAATTTCAGTCTTACAAAAATGAGTTCATTAAACCCTCATCTAGAGATCCCAATGCTCAAAATAGTAATTAAACATCTGAGATTATATTTATTTGAACGTTTTCTGAGAGTGCCACCTTTTCTCTGCTAGCTTCTTATGCTGCCACTGACTGACATATGAATCGCGCACATAAATGCGCTTCCACCAACGCGCGATCCCGATAAATATACACATAATTACAGTATTTAAGTAGGCTATTCACGCAAACATAATCAGTTATGTCTTAAGTGAATGTTTGGGGAACGGTTGGGGAAAAACATCTGATGTGTAACTGATGATAGTTCAGTGCAGTACAGTAGGTCTTAATACGCCGCCTGTCTCGATGTTAATCTAACATTAAAAGAAAATATTGCTGCTCTTGATTGAACTGCTTTTGTAGTTTTAATCAGTTTATTTGTAATGAACACACTAAAGTGATTTTTACATTTGATTATTTGTTTTTCTTTCTTGAATGTTTTTGTTTAGATGTAAAATGAAATTTGTTTCTTATATTTGTTCTACAGTTGTTGTTTTTTTGCATCTGTTCTTATTTATAATAAAGATAAAATAAAAAATGGCTATATAGTAATGATCATTAAGAAAAGAATTGGAGGAATAGATGCACCGTTGCTAGGCGATTTTGCTTTGGAACCTTCAGCGAACTTTAACTCTGTTTTCTCAGAATAGACATTGCTGACTATATCAACTTCAAACGGCTGTAGCTCAGTAATTTTTCATCCGATTCCAACAAATCATATATAATTTTGAAGGTATTTTAAATGGAGAAAAATTTCAAATTTTTGAAAATTTGTTCATTGCGACTCATTTTGCCAGCACGGGTCACATATTGAGCTCAGGCTGACCTTCAGTGACAGATTCAGTGATTATAAAGTGGCTGAGTCTCACTCTGCACATAATTTATGTAATATTTGAGTAGAGCATGGCGCTAATGGTAGAGCATGGCGCTAGCAACGCCAACATCATGGGTTCGATTCCCAGGGAAAGCAAGAGCTGGTCAAATGTAAAACTGTAACTTGAATGCAATGTAAGTCGCTTTGGATAAAAGCGTCTGCTAAATGCATAAATGTAAATGTTTAGTCTGCTTTTTAAATTAGGCCCAGAATTCTCCATTACAAACCACAAGTGTCTGAAAACTAGAGAAAACATTGTGTATTAGGCTTTTCAATCCACAAATCACCATCATGGATTTACTGCAGTAAAACGAACTGTAAACATGGTATTTAACCAGAAATGTGGTACATTCATATTGAAAGCTACATATTAAAAAAAAAGAAAATGTGATGTATTGTCAAGTACAGTGACCCATACTCGAAATTGATCCTCTGCATTTAACCCATCCAAGTGCACACACACAGCAGTGAGTAGTGAACACACACACTGAACAAGCACCCGGAGCAGTGGGCAGCCATTGCGCCAGCGCCCAGGGAGCAATTGGGTGTTCGGTGCCTTGCTCAAGGGCACCTCAGTCGTGGTATTGAAGGTGGAGAGTGCTGTTCATTCACAATCCCCACCTTCAATCCCTGCCGGACCTGAGATTCGAACCCACAACCTTTGGATTACAAGTCTGACTCTCTAACCATTAGGCCACGACTTCCCCTTATCAATAAAGGAATATATATATTTTATTAAATTATTACACAAGTAATGGAATATAATTCATATTTGTTATGAAGCTATGGAAGCTTATTTTTTATTTTATTTTTATTTGTTTTTGTGTTTATAAAACTGTTTTTCATAAATACCATAGTTTCACAGAAACAATGTATTTTCCAGATTATTGTCAAATTCTAAAATCTAAAACACCTCTTTTTTGTTAAGGAAAAAATTGTCAGAAAATCATAGTGAAATCAGTATTGTGAATCGTATCTCATTGTGAGATAAGTTAATCGTTACATCCGAATCCATTATACTTCCACATTGTATTCTGTACCCAGCACACCCAGAGAAACATTTCTACACATGAAATATGAAGCTAATAAACACTATTACGATAGTATAGTTTGTATGTGATTTTCATGAGTTTTGTGGTATTTCCATAACAGTAAATAATGTTTACATGAGAAATGCTAAGCTATTATATATACAGTATATACCAATAACTAATAATAATAAAAAATCCACATTAAATCATAATTGAAGTCATTACAAACGCTCGATGGTGGTTTTAAGTGAGATTTGAGTAAAATTATAGTATTAATCTTATAAAAGGGCCCCTTTTAGCTGTTATGTTGTATTTAATTTAATGTTCAACAGGTTTGTTTTTGTAAAATGTAATTTGATCGTTATAATTTTCTTCAATCTAATTATTAGAACCCCTAAAATATGTTGCGTGTAAAAAGTGTTAAAGGGTGGGTACAATGTGTGCACATGATCAGGATGGTGCCACCTCTGCCTCATTTTGAGCCAGGAAAAACCCTGATGCTGCAATTTATATTCCAAAGAAATGTGGAATTAAGTTCAAGCCTGCAAAATGTGCACACATTTGGCTTTGTGTTGAATGAGAAGCTCATGAGCTCAAGTTTATTTGTATAGCACATTTCCCATATGCCGGTAGTTTCAGTTTCACTTTAAACTTGTTTCAACTTGGTTTTTCTAATAAAATCTTGTTTTTTAATGAATGCTACAGTAAATTATATTTTTTTAATAGTATTATTCATTCATGTTCTAAATATTGTGTTAGATTTAGAATTTATTTTGGCATGATGGGAACTAAAATGCGTTTTAAAACATGTTTGTAATGTTTATTAGTTTATCACTGTATTTATTGGTATTACACATTATCTCTAAATGTAATGAAATGTGTCAATGCAATTTTGACCCAGTGAGACTCATTTACTCATTAATATAGCAGCTATAATCAATATCGTTTCTTTTTGCCATGGTATACCTGTGGTTTTCAAGATCTTCAAATGTATGATACTATAAAAGTATAGTTAGCCTGGAGCCCTGCCATATCTAAAATCACCAACTCACAGCTTTAACAGATTTCCCACAAGCAACAGCTCAAATTAACGTACCTCTTGACTCCATATGCCATGTTGAGCAGATTATCCAGCCTGAAACACACAAACACACACAATGAAATCACACTCGAGTCAAAGTCAGCTCCAGCGCAGCGAGTGTGTGTCAGCGGTTACCTGAATCTCTGGGCCTGCTGTGCCAGCGGTCCTGGGTAACGTCTGTTGGGAGACTGGTACAGGTGGGACAGCAGCGCCTGGCTGCTCTTCTGACTGGGGTTGTTGGCAAACTTCACCGTGATTGGCTCAGTGGCACCTGGTGGTTTCTGTCCGTTCAGCCCTTTAATCGCCTCCTCAGCCTCAACACGGCGGTCAAATCGAATGAAGCCCACACCTCTGGACACACCTGAACACCACAAAAAAATACTGTAAATCTGACTAGACTAGGATCTGTTTTTATGGATAAATTAAATCTTTAATTTTGGTTTATGTTACAAACAAAAAATCCATTTGGGGCATCACAACTCGCATTATACACATGATATATTATATAATTATATTCTTTCACAATGATTTTCATGGCTATATGACATAGTTGCCATAGTTTTAATATAAAAGATCTCACCTGTGACCTGATCCACGAGGATCCTGGAGGTGATAATGCGGCCGTGCTGAGAGAAGAGCTGCTCCAGCTCTTTCTGGGTCATAGTTTTAGGAAGACCGCTCACATACAGATTAGCGTCACGGATGGAGGCTGAACTCGGTCGAGCAAACGATACCTGCTCACAAACACAAACTTAGTATATGTCAAGACATGAGCAGTTACTGTGACAGCAGCCTCACTTCGGACAGACCTTACCTTGATGGTTTTAGTCTGCAGTCGGAGACCATTTAAAGTGTTGATGGCTTTTTCTGCATCTTTGGGTTCTACATAGTTCACAAAGCCATAACCCAGACTCTGACCTAAGCACACAAACACTCAGGTGAGGATTTATGAGCACTGCAGTGCATTATGGATCTGACCATCACCGTCTCTAACACACAGGAAGTACGCCAGGTCTGTGAGGTGAGCTGCTGATGGTGACATGTATAAAGCCTCCATATGAGAAGCATCAGGGTTACTGCAGACTCGGATCTTTTGAATCCTTTGCTAAAAATACTTAACTAAATTTTTCAGCTTTTTTTTTCAGCAGGTGGACAAATGAGTATAAAAATTGAATGTAAAGTCAGCAACAACAAAGCTCCAAAAGTATCAAAAATGTACTTAAACTTTAAAGTTTTGAGATTGATGTGCATGCTTTTGCTTGCATTTGAACAAAAAAATTAGTATAAAACTATAAAGGGAACAGAAATGATTCACTCAAGATTTATTTAAAAACAGTTGATTAATGATTGACCAATGTTTTGGTCGGTATGTGGCATTTATGTGGATATTTGGCCGATAAGACTTTCTGTTAGGACCATAAGTGTCAGAAATGGGCCTTTTTTGACACCACTCAGAACTGCATTTTTTGGTTTACTGTAATTAACTTGTCAAATTATTATTAGACATAACAAAAAATCTTTTGAAATCTTTCAAAGAATCTTTTGCTTATGCAGCTGTTAGATCCTCTGAAGTGTGCATTTGTAGACTGTCTAAAAACGCGAGTACTTTGTGCATGATCTGTCTGTGCAAACTGGAGCTTTAAATCATTTTAAACTGTTGCGCTATATCCAGTTTGCCACTTTTTTATATTTACTGTGTACTGTATATAAAGTTACCATTACCTGTTTTTTATTTGAGAAAATATTACCATGCAGTGCACACAGACATATCCACTTCATGTTTTTAACAATTTCTTCATTTGTGAAATGCAATAACAGGATTACAGAATCAAGAAGCTGCTATCTGAAATATAATTTATATTTGAATTTAGGGGTGTGCGATATAGCGGTAGACAGTTTACCTGTAGAAATTGTCAACCAGTATAGATTTTGGACTACCATTTCTATCGCAGTTACACGCTCATGTGATGTTGCCGTGCTACGTTGTGACGAAAGCTTATCGTTTGCATGCATTTTTAAGCATTGTGGTTTAAAAACAAATGTAATCAGCAGCGAAAGAGAACTAATTTTACTGCATGCACGCACTGTCTGAGAGTCTGTTTCTGAGCGCTGTCAGAGAGGCGCGCGCATGTGAAGACGCTGCTCATCGAGCGCAGGATTATTGAACAGTTATTTTTGATGCTTTATAGGCCTTGAACAGTTAAATACACATTTGTATGTGTCAAAATGCTTTGAAAGTATCCTTGTAAACAGTAATTTAGGTCTTAAGCAAGCGGCAACCTCCCGCTCCCTCTCTTGAAACCAACACCGAAGTGACTAAAACTGCAATTCATCGACTGGCCGCTAGAGGCAGGCTCCAAAAGGGAATCAATCCCATAGACTCCCCATGTTAAAATGCCCAACTTTACAGCAGAAAAAAACGTTTACATCCTGGTACAAAAAGTGGTTTTGTTCTATATAGCTAATTTTACCCTTTATGACAACTGTGAGGGGGGTGAATTTTTTTATAACTCATCCGTTTAAATTATATTAAGCCTTAAAATTCTGCATAATTAAGGGCGTGGCCACTTGAGTGACAGGTGGATTGCTGCTGCTGTCACCACTGTCGCGCTAGGTGGGTGTGGTTTCAGCAACCAGCTCCACCTACATCCCGCCTTTTTGCCCATTTTCGATTATCCGGGAGTGACGCACAGCCAAAATGGTGACGGCCAACTCCGCCTACTTTGAGCTTCAAAAATGCTCTTTAGAAACCTACGGTTGACGTCAAGGACACTACGTCCATTGTTTTTTACAGTCTATGGTCTTAAGTGAAAGAGAACAGCTGAGAAAGGAAACATTTGTAACAGTATATTGGATCCGGGCAGCTCTTAAAGTGACAGCAGTCTAATATTCCTGCTGTCTGTCATTCATGTTAAATCAAACAACAAAATAGAGAAAATCTCACTGATCTTGACTAAATCACTTTTTAGTTTTTTGTCCTATTGCTTGTAATTCGTTTCTTATTCTTATTTAATCGCTGACCATTTACTTGTCTTCTGTAAGCTTGTTTTTTTTTTTTTTTTAGGCTAGCATTAGTTTGTGATATTGACACTTGCGACAATAATTATAAAATTTCTGCCATATCAAAAATACCTTATTTAAAGCAAAAATAACTATATCGTTATCGTGAAATAAAATTACTCGTATCATGAAATAAGACTTTGGTCATATCGCCCAGCCCTATTTTTTATACTTTTGATTCATTTTCAAATAATGTATTTCTACTTCTGTAAAACCAAAAATTAAGTTGCAGCATTTTTTTTTTTTTTCACAATCCTCAAGTTAAATAGTGTGATATTATTATCAGCTTTAAATACCGGCCATTGGCCACTCTGCTCTCTAATATCATCAATATCATTCAATCATAAAAGCCCTATTGGTCAAAAATCATTAGAGACAGCCATGAATACCAGTGATTTTGTCCCGCACAAGTTTGCAGGACTCAATCTCTCCGATGCTGCCGAACAGACTCTTGAGCTCCTCCTGTGTCATGTTCTGTGGCAGGTAGTTCACGATCAGGTTGGTTTTACTGTCCTCGGTGCCGTTGGGCATCTCCACAGGTGACGTGCAGTTGTTAGACACGCTGTTGGGACCGTTGCTGGTGGTACAGCTCGTCCCGTTGGACAGCTGTGTTTCCATGGCAGCGATCACCTGCTATAGATGCAAACACACACGGAGTAAGTGAAAAAACAGGAACACTTCAGATTATTTAAAACGTAGAATCTAGTCATATATTAGTAATAATCTGTCAATTAGTCTGTGTTCGTTTTAAATACATGTTTTGATTTTAGCATTTAAAATCTCTGTTCTGCTTACACATGAAAGTAATTCTGTTAATTCCACAAATTATACAAAGATAATTATGATGTGGTACATTATGGAAAAGTGAATTTAAAATGTAAAAAAAAAAAAGTCCCTAAAAGAGTGATTTATGCACCATTTCCTCAGTGTGTTTTATATTCAATCAACAGAATCCGTTCATAAGAGTAATTTGTGCAGTAATTTTTTTAAGTGCAGTGGCTATGGTATATGTAAACCTACCTGGTATATGTAAGTTTTAGTCGCATAACATTGGTTAATGGAAACGCTGTCATTTCGCAATAGTGTTTTTTTTGGGGGGTTTTTAAATCGTCATTTATAAAATATACAGTGGGTACGGAAAGTATTCAGACCCCCTTAAATTTTTCACTCTTTGTTATATTGCAGCCATTTGCTAAAATCATTTAAAGTTCATTTTTTTTCCTCATTAATGTACACAGCACCCGATATTGACAGAAAAACACAGAATTGTTGACATTTTTGCAGATTTATTAAAAAAGAAAAACTGAAATATCACATGGTCCTAAGTATTCAGACCCTTTGCTGTGACACTCATATATTTAACTCAGGTGCTGTCCATTTCTTCTGATCATCCTTGAGATGGTTCTACACCTTCATTTGAGTCCAGCTGTGTTTGATTATACTGATTGGACTTGATTAGGAAAGCCACACACCTGTCTATATAAGACCTTACAGCTCACAGTGCATGTCAGAGCAAATGAGAATCATGAGGTCAAAGGAACTGCCTGAAGAGCTCAGAGACAGAATTGTGGTATCAAGGCACAGATCTGGCCAAGGTTACAAAAAAATTTCTGCTGCACTTAAGGTTCCTAAGAGCACAGTGGCCTCCATAATCCTTAAATGGAAGACGTTTGGGATGACCAGAACCCTTTCCTAGAGCTGGCCCGTCCGGCTACACGAACTGAGCGCGAAGAGCACCAGGGCGAGAGTGAGCGTTATAAGAAGCAGCATGTTTCCACGAAAAATATCACAGAGGAGATCGACCCTGCATTATTTCAGCAAAGCGCGTGATTACAGCACTGAGCCGCTGCAATGAGCAGCTCTAAGACATATCGCGTCTTTTGCGCGCTCAAGATGTAGACGCGCAGTATGCGCACTCATCGCGGTGCGGTGCGACGAGGAAGAGATGAATTCATGTGACAAGAACCAGCTTCAGTAACCATTGAAAGCTCAGCCACAGCTGATCATAGCTCGTGGATAGTCATTTTTAAATGTAGCAGAGCTACTGCAATCGCAGTGCCCATTGTATTCTTTGGAAGTCTTCTCATGGTTGCCTACAGTCTCTAGACAGGCACATGAACAGCCCCTAAATGCAAAGATGATGTACCATTGAAAGTAGTACAAATACACATAATTAACCTGTACAGTCTTATTCAGAGACCAAATTCTCTGGTCTGATGAGACCAAGATAGAACTTTTTGGCTCTTAATTCTAAGCGGTATGTGTGGAGAAATCACCTGACACAGGCTTGTCACCATGCGAATCAGTCTGACTATCTGTCCAATTACAGTCCAATGAAAATATCATCGGTACTCGGTATCGGCAAGTGTATCGGTATCGGGCGAGTACTGGAAAAAGTGGTATCGGTGCAGCAGAATTGTGACATCTGGCTGCTGGGGAGCACAGTGGCCTTTTTCATGACTGCAAACTGAGCTATCGAGAAGAGCAGAGACGATCACTGTGTTGAGATGCAATCGCAGGGGGGCTTTAAGAGATGAATGAAAGCGGCCAAAGTATGAGACCAAGGGGCCTTAATATCCTGGACAGAACAAAGCCTCATGCTCAGCTGCAGGGACAGTGCTCAGGGACCCAAGTACAGACCTGGACGCCGAAGGACCTCAGACTTACCTTCCAACAAGACAATGACCCTAAGCACACAGCTAAAATAACGAAGGAGTGGCTTCACAACAACTCCGTGACTGTTCTTGAATGGCCCAGCCAGAGCCCTGACTTAAACCCAATTGAGCATCTCTGGAGAGACCTAAAAATGGCTGTCCACCAACGTTTACCATCCAACCTGACAGAACTGGAGAGGATCTGCAAGGAGGAATGGCAGAGGATCCCCAAATCCAGGTGTGAAAAACTTGTTGCATCTTTCCCAAAAAGACTCATGGCTGTATTAAATCAAAAGGGTGCTTCTACTAAATACTGAGCAAAGGGTCTGAATACTTAGGACCATGTGATATTTCAGTTTTTCTTTTTTAATAAATCTGCAAAAATGTCAACAATTCTGTGTTTTTCTGCCAATATGGGGTGCTGTGTGTACATTAATGAGGAAAAAAAATGAACTTAAATGATTTTAGCAAATGGCTGCAATATAACAGAGTAAAAATTTAAGGGGGTCTGAATACTTTCCGTACCCACTGTATATACACAAGGAGGCTAAAGGCTGCAGCCACTAGCATCAGTCGCTAGTGCATCTCTTGAGATCAGAGGAGTGAGGTTTACCTGCACAGCACCTATTTGCTGGCCTCCGTTACACATACAGCTTTGATTTTATAGCAATTTTAGATTCAAAAATATTTTGTTTTAATTTTATTTTATACAAATCAACTGTACCATACATATTCTTTATAGTCAATTTAAGATTCTTTATTCTTAACACTTTCATTTTACATGCTTTCACTTATTTTTTGTCTTCAAAAAAAAGATTGTTTGTCTACAATCTTGAATTACAACCATTTAAGTTTGGATTTTCACATCTGTGTATACTGGTTCACCACTGGTGATGGCTTAATTTTAGTTTTATTTTGTCTTGATTTCCCAATTTTTTTTATTCCTATTGCATTTCACATGATGTCTATCTTTGAGTCTGTCTACAGGACATGTTGTGTTAGTATGTCATAAATAGGATTTACTTGAGGGATTTGTATTCTAGTGTAGACAGCATCACTGATTTTACGTGAGGTAGACTGTATGGCTACAAACTTAATACTGAGTGTTCACTGTGCTAAGCACATTTGGATTGAAATCCATGCGGGCGGTAGTGCCATTACCAACGGTGGTAAAAATCTGCCACCGTGAGTCTTGATTTCCCAAAATGAAATTTACATATATTGCTTTCCATGTTCAAGGATGTTGTATTGTTTACATTTTAAGGTACTTTGCACAAATAATACTGTATGTAAGGGAAAATCCATGGGTGTGCATTACAAGATTTGAATGAATGCCACGGAGGCAAGAAACCAATCATTTTGACAACAGTTCTTTAGATCTAGCATTCTGCACACTTTAAATCAGACGGAGACGAAGTAGTTTGAAAGGATAGCATGCATTTGAATTAATTAACAGAGAGAGAGAAAGATTATGTGTGTGTGTTACCTGCATATGTGCAGCGTCTCTCTACTAATAGTTAAGCACAAGTTTACTTAGTCAAATTTTAACAAGATAAATTAAATCAAGCTGTCACTATTGGTCTATGTTTGAAATACGTATTGAAAAAGGGCCATAATTTTGGGAACAATGTTGCATAATTGCAAACCTCACCTGCTCATTTCACATCCTTCCATTGATACTTGGAACAAATCTGACTCATTTTAGGTTTAGTCCAGTAGTACATTACTCTGTTGATATACTATATATCAGGGGTTTTCAAACTGGGGTCCGTGACCCATAGCAAGGAGGTACACAAAATAATTTGCTATACCGTATTTTCCAGACTACAAGTCACTGAATCTGAATTGTGCTATACTTTATTTTCCAAAGTGACTTCTCCAACCTTTTTTACACCACAGACCGGTTACGTTTTGAAAATATTCTTGCGGACCGGCTGGTATATATTGTGGCTTTTGAATCACAGATCGAATGATTTTTCAGATAAGCAAAAAAAAAAAAATTTTTAAAAGCACAGAATGAGAACGCTGAGAAGGTGTTTTATTTTTTTATGTGTATGTAAGGAGACGTGAAAGTATCAGCTGTATTCGTGCGCTGTCTGACACGTTCGAGCACGCTTTGGGTGTGTGAGAGAACAGCGCATCAGTAATGAATCGAGTTCTTCTTTCGTTTCTTCTTCTTGTGGTTTAAAAAGAGATTAATTTTTAGTGACATCTTTGTTTTTTTGGGTATTATCCCATAGAATTGTCACTACCGAAACATGCCATCATTGCTTCGGTACGATAGTGACAAAAGGGAACACAATCCTCATATTGGGGGGAAATAAAATTTTAGTACAGTTTTTTGTATTTCAGTCTGTTTTAGTAGTGTTTTGGTATGAGAGTTAAAATTCTGTAATGTGATGTGGTTGCTACCAAAGCATTACTGTCACTACTGAATATGTGCAGTCACTACCAAAACATGGGATGTTTTGTCAAAAATAAAGTATACTGAACCAAAAACTATCATAACATCTTAGTTGATAATTTAATGTATAATCAAACTAATGAATCCTTAACTTTGAAATCAGTATGATCAAATGTTTGCCTTTTACAAAGAAAAATTAGATTCAAAATACACCAAATCTCATAAATTACACTTGAAATAGTTAAAAATGTAGGGTAAACGTACCTATTAAGCACACTTCCATTTTTGAGCTCAGATTATAAAAATAAATAATTTATTTTCCTACTTGTTGTCTTAACCAATTGATGTGTTTGTTACTATATACCTCCTATAATTTCAAGTCAATCAGATCATTGCACGCTGAGATACGAGTCTCCATGTGTTCACACTGTTCGGCGGCCATTTTGAAAGCTGTCTAAAAACTTTCACCAAAAGAGGAGCCCCTAAAATGTGCAGTTTTTAGATGTCTAAGCTTTTATTTTGGGTAAGTTTCACTACTTATTGTAAAATTAAGAGATTAATGTTCAGACTTTTGCATATTATAACCTGGAACTTGGATGTGGGAAACAATTACATTAGATCCAATAGATAGTTTTAGCAACACAGCGCAGATGCTACAGAACACCGTTAGCTGACTAGCTGTGTAAGTTTGTGTGCTACGCTAACATATTACTTCACAGGCATTACTGGCTTGTACTTTTAAATCCATAATATTATAAATTGACAGTTTATTGCTGTTCTGTGGTTTTAAAGTGCTGTAATTTTTAAAGATTTAATATTTTAAGGTGAGCTTAAAGGGTGCACTACTGTGAAAATCACACAGCTTCAGTGTGACATCAATAAGAAAAAGTATAATTTCATAGATATTGTTAATAATAGTTCATATTAAAATATGTATGAACTTAATACATGAACTAGATTATTTATTTACCAAAAATCATGTCATTTTAATAAATATTAAATGAAATATATTAAAAATTGTTGCTGCTCCCATTAAGCTCAGTGTGCTCTCTTTAAGCTCTTTCACATTGAACGTCTATATAAATACTTCATAAACAGACTTTAAGTATTAACTGATGGTTGTCACTTTAAATTAATCTTTATAAAATGATTAATAACTTATTTTAACAGCTTTAAGATGACAAATTGAGACATAACTATAGTTTATGCCCAAAGATGATGTGAGCTTAATGGGAACAGGGGTGTGCTTAAAGGCTACAGAAATGTACCCATTAAGCACATCCAGACTTTAATTGAAATGCTTTTGTCATTTAAAATAAAATTTAATATTTTTGTGTGAGAGATTAATATTTTATTTTAACAACTTTTTGTACTGAAACCAATATCTTGTGCACTAAAAATGTCTCAATGTAGATTTTGGTGAGATTAATAGGTACGTTTACCCTACATAAATAAATACAATTAAATATTTCTGTGAGCGAGATTAATTTATTTTAACATAACCAGGGCTCTGAACCGGTTCAAGGAACGAGAACGAACGAAATTTTGACAGGAACAGAACCAGAAACGAAATCAAATTGTATAGATTCAAACAGAATCGAACATTTTAAAATGGCCATTACAGGTTAATAATGTTATTTTATCGTTCAATTAATATTTTAAATTTGCTGTCAACCAATCAAGTAGTACAGACTATGCAAATGTGACGCTGATGTATCCAACGAGTGAAATGCCCTCATGCTCAGCTGTGAACTCTTCATAGGTAAGTCACAATGCCAGTGCATTAGAGGAAGAGTTTACCTGCAGCGCTTCTGTGAACGGAGAAAACTGAATAAAACTATAGGCTTACATAAAAGGAATAGCCTATATACGAAATATATTTCACTTATTCCATGGTCTGTCTGAATACTCGATTCTGATTGGCTGGCAGGTGTTGATTAAATTCGTTTAACTGCACAGGTAGTTCCAGGTCAGTTTAATCACCGTTCCATATTAATGCGCTGCTTTAATAGATGCACACTAACCAACAAGCATCACACACACACACACACACACAAGGAGAGAGTGTCGAAGATCGCAGATTGCGCTGCACACATACATGAACTTCTTGTCAAGGCTTCCCCGCGATTTTTACATTATATTCCTCAGTAACGATGGTAAAATGGCTGTTTTAAGTAATTGTTTATAGAGAGAGACGCGCGCAGACGCAGGTAACAACTGTCATCTCTCTCTCTCTCTCTGGATAATTAATTGAAATGCATGCTGTAATTCATTCAAATAAATGTGATGATTGTGATCTTACCGCACTATTTCATCTCTGTGTCTGATTTGAAGTGGGCAGATGCTAAGCTAACGAGACGTAACTGATGAAAATAACTGTCATTTTTACCCATTCGGTCAAATATTGTGCTGCAAAGAGCAATACTAGTTTTAACTTGTCTATAACTTGGCAAATGACCAATTGACCATGGAATAAACGGGACTTTTATTCCATGTTTAAAATAAACGGGACTTTTATTAATCTGTCAAAGATTTAAGTAAGGGATAATCAACGGCTAGCCGTGCATTAAACGATTTTAAATGCGCTTCGCGTCGGGCGGTTCTTTGCCTCCACGTCGTGCCTTTAAAATCCTTTAATGCACGGCTAGCCGTTGATTATCCCTTACTTAAATCTTTGACAGATTAACAAAACAAATGAAAAAATGCACTGAGTTTCGGTTCATTTTGATGCGATCCAAAGTTCACGGAAAGGAAAACGAGACCACAGAAAGTAGTTTTCTTTATTTAACAAACTTTTATTTTACCGTTTTATTTGTTTTGCAAAAGCTGTAGACTATCTGTATAACCAGCCAGCGTTGGTATTGCCATATTGCACGCGCCGGCGCCTCACACACACAGACAACATATTTTGCGACAATGCAGACTGTTCGTTATCAAAATAAAAAGAAAGAAACATAAAAAGTTACACTGCTCCGTTGTACAATCTGTTGCGTTCAGTGTGACCACCGCCTCATGTGCTGATATAGCTGATGAAGGATGATGTGGATGCGAGTGAAGTAGGCTACAAAGCCTAGGCTATGACATAATATTTTAGCATTCAGCTATGTCGCGAATATGGAAACATTTGGATTTGTGCCGAATGAGAGAGGTAGGCATCAGTTTCACCTTAAATTAATTTGTTTTTGGATTTATGTTTTTATAGCCTATAGCCTTAACTTTAGAGGATTTGTTGCGGAGAGAAGGAAACTAATAACCATGTTTATATGTACACTACACATGTGATATATATATATATATACACATACAGTGTTTCCCACAGGATTTTGTGGGACTTGTGGCGGCAGGTGACGTCACATTAATTTGCATATTCATGACGTCATTGCGTCAAGTTTGCGTTCAGACGAGTTTTGGCACTTCAGATCTGTTCTAAATGTCACATACTGTAATTAATACAACTGAATGCCCAATAAAGCTGTTCACATTATATTTTCTGTTGGCATACATAAAACAAGTATAAATAGTAAACCCATTCATTTTACATGTTAACCAGGAATCACTCTCACTATACTCCTTAAATCCTGATTTATAATCGCGACATCGTCTGATAAAATCAATATACATCTAACTTGCTCTAAAAAGCGACTATATGCGGTGGTTTTGGCTGTATTACTGTTTTGTCTCATTCAGCGCACTGTCTGCGTCTGAGTAACAAACTATGCGCATATTAACAGACGAATTATGTTCATATTTAAAAGTCCAAACAGTCAGTAAGCGACAGGTGCTTGGAAACGCTGTTTTGTAAATGATTTACTGATGATTTTGCTGCGTTACGGCCAACTGAAAGCTCTGTTTCTCTGCCGCTCGCTGCACAGAATAGACGCAGAGAGAGGCGACACTGTGCCGGGAGAGTCAGACCTCACGCTCGCGGGGCAGCACTGGAGACATCTTCCAAATGAACGATAGCTAAGGTTTTTTCAAAGGTTTTGTCAGTATGTACCTGTTGAGGGAAAAAAGCCACCAAAAGGGTCTGAAAGTTGCTAAATATTGTGCTAAAGTCGCGCACTTGTGTGAGAGATGCGGGAGCTGATGGCAGCGGGTGGTGGATATTGTTGCGGCCCGCCAAAAATAAAGAGAGAGAGCTTGTCTGTGGGAGTGTGGACAGTTCTTGAGCACACAGAACGAGCAGTGCGAAACGCGTCGGGCGAGGGGAGATTTTCAACTAGTTAATCGATCACGGATGGTTTCATTATCTCGGGTGGATAAAAAAGTAAGATGATAATAGTAATAAAAACAAAAATGTGTCACCAAATATACCTGGGCGGCCCGCCCAGGTAAAGTCTATGTGTGGGAAACACTGTATATGTATATGTATATGTGTGTATGTGTATGTATATGTGTGTATGTGTATGTGTATGTGTATGTATGTATATGTATATGTATATGTATATATATATTTATTTTGCTTTACCGGCAATTGTAGCACATTATTTCTGAATGTAGCCTAATAATAAAATGCGACGTGAGCCTACGCACTTATGTTTTTTTCCCCTCTCAAAACGCAATTTTATAGGAGTACCATTTTTTTAACAATGCAGCAAACATTTTTAAATATCTTTAAAAAATACCTTAATGTCTTTAAAGCGTTAACAGATTTTTTCTTTTGTTTAGTAGCCTACATTTGGCCAAAATCTAGAAAAGATGATGCTGTATGTGCTGTGACTAAGCAACTTTTTTGTGACTTTATTTTTTTCGTTTTCAAACCCTGAACATAACTTCTTGTACTGAAACCAATATCTTATGCACTAAAAATGACTCGATGTAGATTTTGGTGAGCTTAATAGGTACGTTTACCCTACACTGTTTGATTTAAAATATATATTTACATCTAGATGCAAATAAAATCTTAATAGGTCGATATAACCCTTCTAATTAAATTATTATTACTGTGTTTTGGTAGTGACAAATTTGAGGAGCGGACAAATATTCCAAAACTTTCTGAATATACAATATGAGAATTAACTGCACAATTACTAGAAATGTGTACCTTGGATATTATACAATTTGCATACATACAAATTTTTTTGTTTGTTTTTGCATTGCAAACTTGCCATCGCAACCTCTTCAACAAACCTAAATGACAACTAAACATACAAAAGGTCTTCGGTTACTCCGTTTAACTTCTCTATTGTACAATATGTAGTTTTTGCCAGTCAGCGCATCGCCATGCCAACACATTTTTGCTTATGTGAAGAATGCGGTTTCAAATGTGGATGTTGGGACATGAGAAGTACAAAGCCTTCTTTACATATTAAATAATAGTTTAGCAACCAAATGTTACATGCTACATTTCATTCATGGAAACGATTCTGAATGAGAGGTATGTGAGCCTACCACGAGATTCAGTTTAGGTTTAAAGCTGCAGTCCGTAAGTTTTGCCTCTGTCGCCATCTCTGTTTGAAACCTGCAATTGCAGTTATTTGCAGAATTATTTTCTTTACGTGGGTTGTGCGTCGGCACGGCTCCTCAGCGCGGATAAATCTAATGTTTTGATGTGGGGCTGTCAGTCACTGTACCGGTGTGGATACTGTACTTCGGAATCACAGATTCTACGTCTTTGAAGTATGACCCAAATAAGAATTTTCACCAGATATTAGGGGTGTAACGATACACGTATCGTGTATCGAACGATTCACGGGCAGTTCCAAATGGAAGTGATCATCCCTATCCCCTTGGAGTGGGGACTTTGGAGTGAACAGGGCACGTGCGTGTCGCTTATTTAGTCGTTTGGAATGCACTTGGTGAAGGGAGCGATCTAATTTCCTCATTATCTTCAGCTGGGATGTTCCCGTGACAACGCAGCACGGTGTCAGTCAGCAGATTCGCTGACGGACACCAGCATAAAAAAATATATACATTTTAAAAAGTTTTATATTATTTTTTATATATTATATAGCATATTTTAAAAACTTTTAAAAATATAAAATGTATGTTTATTTGCAACAGTTATGATAACAAAAATAAAAAGACATTTGACATTTAAACAGCGAATCTGCTGACTGGCACCATGCTGTGTTGTCACGGGAACATCCCAGCTGAAGATAATGAGGAAATTAGATCGCTCCCTTCACCAAGTGCATTCCAAACGACTAAATAGCGACACGCACGTGCCCTGTTCACTCCAAAGTCCCCACTCCAAGGGGATAGGGATGATCACTTCCATTTGGAACTGCCCGTGAATCCGTTCGATACACGATACGCGTATCGTTACACCCCTACCAGATATTGTCAAATTAGTTTCCACTACAAAGGTGGCACAGAAGAACACAAAAGTGGCATGTAGGTATATTTTCAGACATTTACAGAGGCTCAGAGATGGCATGGATGTTTTAAATTCATAATGTTGTGAGATTAATGATTTAAATATACAATTTTGAATACAGAAATATTGTTTAATTGAAATTTAAATAATTGAAATACTTAAAATAAAAATAAAACTGCCAGCAGGTGGCGGTAAGTCACTGATTTTATCACCAAATCATTTATTTGAACAGCTGATTCAATTCAGGAATGAAGCAAGTGACTGTCTTTATGAATGGGTAATTAAATAATTGACTCACTAGATTTGTTTAAAAATACACGTTCATTCATAAACGAAACAATTTGCTTGGAGATGCGCAGAGGCTCGGCTGTGAATTTGAAACTATTTTCATTGACGAAATAGAGCAAAATCAGACAATATTATTAAGTCATTCAATGTAAGTTACTTAATATTAACTTCTTGTTTATTGAACCGTTGTATTAATTCAGTATCACATTTGCATTCCCTTAAATTTTTAATAATCTTTAAAAGCTGTCACTCACTTCGTGATCTCAAAGTTGCATTATAATCAATGAAGCTCTCTACACTGCGCGACGAAATCTCTTATTTACACCCTGTCTTGATATAACGAGAGGATTCGTAAGCTTGCATAACTTAGCAATGAACAGAACTGCAGTCATTTTGAGCAGTGAGTGGATTCTGATTAACATTGCATTCAAGGAATCAACAGATATGTCTGCGATACATTACTCAACGCTGCAAAAAAATCGAGTTCGATTCTTTTTAGGCACCAACCAAATTGCCTCTAATGTGTGTTTTAGCCATGTAACGTTGCTGAAATATTATATTTTCTCCGAGTCAGAACAGCGATTGCGGAAGAGAGAAGGCAGACAGCGCTGGAAGCTGCTAATGCTCATCAATAAATCAGTGGAAAATTTATAGAAATTATGATTCTGTCAGAGCGATTCATTTTAAAACGAACACGCACAAGCATAAACGTAGCCTAACAGATGTGTAAACTGAAAACTATTTGAGCTTTATTAAAAGTATTTGTACTGATGCTGGTTACATTGGCTACATTTTGTTCCTTTCTGACTTTGAGTCAGTATTAACATCAATAAGCTGAAAAATAAGACCGAAGTTTTATATTTCCATTTAAAACTGGAATATAATCTAATTTCAATCACTTGCGTTTCATAAACAAACCTTTCTGGATTACAATCCGCTATCAAAATGATAAATTTAATTATTCCAGCTGCGGTGAGAAAAGGCTATAAACGATCCGCCACCGGCCGCATCCTCACATCCGATAGCCTATTAGCTGACAACTTACAGTATTTATGCTTACAGACGTGACGTAATGACGTGCCAGCATGCTTGAATTTCCTGCAAATTACCACTCAAATTAGAAAACATTATTATAAGCTAACTAGGGATGTCAACGATCAATCGACGGTTGATTAATCGTGGATAAGAGATGTAATCGATAAAAGCTATCGATGGTCGATTAAGCCGTTTCATTTTGGGGTGCGTGCGGCTCGTGAGCAAAACACGTGCGAGCGGCTGTGAGTGACGGTGAAGAGGCTGAATCTTACACGAAAATAATTTACTAATGTACAAACTACGCTTTTAATGTGATCCAAACTTTAAAGTACATTAAAACAGATACAATACAAAGTTATTTTGTATTTAAATGTAGTAATAAGTCATGTTCAATTATAATTTCCCTAGATAATTGTTGCATATCGGTCACTTCGCTTTGACAGGACTGAGCAGGACAGATATTGGCTATTCTTTCCTACAACTTGTTAATTCGTTCCTACGACATTAATTTGTGGCAGCTGTCCATGTTTCATTAATTTGTTCCCTAGAAAACCCATGATTTAACTTAAATGCATGAATAATTTAAGTCATAGTAACGAATTCTTAATTCATGGCCACGAAATCTTTCATTTCCCCCCCACATGTTTACCACAGTAAGAGATGTGAAAACAGTGATTAAAAGTGAACAACAATAAAATAAACCTGTGAATCTAGAGGGTGAGACAGTGAGGATTTGGGAAAAGAAACAATAAATATTAAATTCGTGACCATCCGGCAAAACAGAGCACAAAGCCGCGTTTGTCTTGATTTAAATGTATGCGCTCGAACGGCATGAATCCAAAAGCATGGTCGTGATGTAACATTTGCCTGCTAACCAATTATTTCTCTTATTAACAAAGCTTTGTACCTCACTTGTGTCATAATACTCACATTAAAATGTTTCAAATGGGTAAGAGTGTGTTTTTGCCAGTAGTTTTGGAAGCGGATCACCGCACGTCACAGCCCCACGCGCCGTACTTACGTTTGGGATCATTTTATTTTAAATCCCGATAATGTCAATTGCAAACATTGCGATGATGTTTTAAAATAAAACAACGAGCACCATGAAACCATTTATAAAGACACATTCAGCAGTCTCCGTGACAGAATATGAAACAGCACACAAAGTATAACGATCCCGTGCGTAACTACGGCGCGCTCTCTTCATTTTATCAAATGATCATAATCACATCCATTCATTTTACGATCCTGCTACTAGCCTTTTATTTAGACTGAAACCCCTTTTCATTCGGGTGAGGAAGCTGGCGTTTTGAGTGGCATCTGCACATCCTGTCATGCCGGTGACTATATGCCACTGCAATAGATGCATTTTGCAGTATTAAGGTTAATGATTAATCGATTAATTGATCGTTAATTTAAATGACGATCGATTATGGAAATTATTGAAAATTGACATCCCTAAAGCTAACCGTTGTGAATCGGGCTAAAGTAAGGCGATAGTTTTGAACTGGTTATGTACTTGCTCAAAAAATGATTTCGGATCATTTTTAACCAAAAAAAAGTTACAGACTAAATAATTAAATAAGTTTGTTATATGCTTAGCATTTGAAATAAATGTCATTTGTAATGAATGCCACTATAGTTTATTTTTATTTTATACATATTCTTCATTTTTTTCTGTTCTGAATACCATAAAATTTTATGGGGATCACTCCAAAAAGTGGAACCCTATTTGTGGAAAACGCCAGAAACGCAATCAAACGAGAAAAAAATAAAATAAAAAAAGTCATCACTCACGCTACTGTCAGATCAGCATCAGATAAGCACCTTAGAACAACACACACCAACACTACATTTGAGCGGGTGGGGTGAAGCATGGGGTCGTCTTTTTTTTTTTTGTTGTTTTTTTTTTTTTTTTTTTTTTTTTTTCACACCCCTGTTCTCTGTTCTCTGTCTGGGGCCGGGGGCTGTGAGGATGAGCTGGCCGCCCGGTCGGGGTCTGGGCTGTTGATTTTCTCTGCTGCTGCGGGGACCGGGGTGGTCTTCCTGTCCCCACGCCGGAGCGAAGGGGGTTCAGCTCCGGGATCGGGCGCTGGCTACCCCTCTGGGGGTGGTGGTGCCTGGATCTAGGAGTATAGAGTGCATATGGGGAGTGTGAGTGTGGGTACTGTGTCCATTTTTGTGTGTCTACATGTGGGGCGAAGGTGTGAATATTTGTTTGCGTGCATGAGGGTGGGAACATATGCTTGTGTATATGTGTGCTTGTCGTCTACGTCTATGTGTCAGGTCGGGCCTTAGACTCCGCCTCACTCATCATCTTAGTCGACCCCCACCCCACCACCATGCCCTGCCGGTGGAGGATGCCGCCGGTGCGTTGGTGATTTCTCGCGCCGGGGCAGGATGCTCGGGCGAGCGCCGGCCCGCTCTCGGCGGTCGATTGGCGGGGCCTGGCCCTACTGGCCTTGCTGGGCCCCGTTTGTGGGGTGGGGGGCCTTTGGGTCTCCGGGCCCAGGGCCCGGTCCGCCCTGGTGTGGTCGGCTGCCGGTGGAGCCTGCGGGCTTGCCGCCACGGCACCCTGGGGCGCCTACACTGTGGCTGTCGGAGGTCCCGCCTTCGGGCTCTCCTCTGCCCTTTTTTGGGTGGGGGCCGCGGTTGTCCCTGCGGTGGTTCTCCTGGGGGTCTCGTGCCCTGGGGGGCCTCCGGATGTTTGGGGCCCGGGTCTGTTCCGTGCCTGCTTCATGCCTTGCGGGATGGGGCTGTTGTTCCCCACACACACTATTAAACATTTACATGGAGGAACCTTATGAACACAAGCGCGCTCACACACACAGGTGTACACTCAAGCATTCACATTGGTGTAAAAACAGGTGCTCACAGACACACATTGTCTTGATCTGCTGTTGCTTCAAAACTTATTTTGTAATATTAGTTATGTGTGCTGCTCAATAACATTTAACATTTAGAATTTATTGTGATTTATACAGATGTTGGTTGTTGCTGCAGTCTCTTTGATGTTGTGTCTTCGGTTGTTTTCTCTTTTTGTCAGCAGGTATTGAAGCAAATTGTCTGTTTTTTTGTTTTTTCTCCCTCTCTCTCTCTATCCCCCATTCTCCTTTTTTCTCTCTCTCTCTTCCCCTTCTTTGTTGACTTTCCCCACAACCTTTTTTTTTTTTTTTTTTTTTTTTTCCTCTTTTTTTTTTTTTTTTTTTTTTTTCCTATTTTCTTTCTTCTTTCTCTCTCTTGTTTTCTCTGTCCCCTGGTCTTGTCTGTCACAGTGTGGTTAAGTAAAAGGGTATATAAAATTTAATTAATTAATTAATATTAAAAAAATAAAAATAAAAATAAATAAATAAATATATTTAATTAAAAAAAAAGAAAAAAAAGGCTGTGAATGATGATAGTATAGCCATGCATATGTACTGTCATGTGTTATCTGTGCTACTGACAGGCCAAAAAAAAAAAAAAAAAAAAAAAAAAAGATCAGCATCACAGACTAAAATTAATCATACACTTCACCCTACAAACACAAATGACTCATCTGAACACTTATTCTGATGGATGCTTTCGTTGTGACGGCACTTTTGGCCTGATATTTGCTCAGCTGACAGTTGATCAAATTAATTTCTACGCAGTTGTCCAACAGATACCCAAAATCAGCACAGCTCTAAGATGTGTGACATGGTAACACTGGACTGACAGTGATGAAAGAAGAAAAAGTCCCACAAACCCCAGTCCACGGCTCGGCTGCCCACGAGCCACTTCTCAGAAGAGAAGCCACATCACATAGCCTGACTGCCATGACGGCTGGAGAGGACGTCTGCAAACAAGAGCACATCAGAATCAGTCACTTACACACGCACACTGCTCCACCATCAGCTCCCTACTTAGGGAAACACTGCGACTCACACACACTCATGAGTAATGGAGAGGCAGGCAGCTCACTCAATCCTCTACATACCTGCAATGTTTTAGCACAAAAATGTTAAGCCATTTTAAAAGTGCTGCATGTATTTTTTTCACTGTACTAAAGCATAAAAATACCATATGTTTGCAGATATTTAGGAAGCTACAGTCAGATATTCTACTTTGAAATGTGTGTTCCGTCTCGGAATGTCTGTTTTTGTTTTGGTCTGTGACTCCGCCCACTGCCAGTTTAACCAATAGTATTTCAACACCCAGGGTTGCCAGTTGGCAGAGAATAAAAGGTATTGCGCCAATCAAAAGCCAGCAAACGAGCTGGATCAGAGATTGCAGAATTTATCTGACCTAAAAAGCCTCGGCCTATGGATTGACTAAGCCATACATTGTCGGCTTTGTATTCTATCTTGCTGATCTAGAAGTGGGACTAGTATTGGGCGATATGCTACAAATGTCATATCGCCTATTGTTAGCCTTTGAGATCTCCGATTCATGATATAATTGTTCTAATTTATTTATTTACTTAGTTTCATTGCCGGAGAGTGAACCAACTCCAGCGTAAAGCTAAAAGCAGCCTAATGTTTTTAATATGACTGAATTTGTATCTAACATGAAAACAATTTAATAGAAACATTGTAAGTTACTAATCATAAGGCTTCCATTTCCTCAGTTATTCAAAAAGCTACAGAATACGAGCAAAGAACATTTTCATCATCAAAGAACACTGGCTTCAGCAGGGCTCTAGACTGCGACCAAAATGGTCACAATTGCGACCATTTTTTGAGAGTGTGTGAGTAAAAATTTTACGTGGTCGCACTTGTGCCAGTGCATGGTCTGCGCTGCTCTTCATACAGCGCGTGCTGCCAGCCGCAGCACATTGTAGCAGGAGAACGATTTCACTGATCACGTGAAGAGGGGCGTTTTCAGCGCGAGTGCTTCAGTAGAGCCTGGTTTACGCCCGTTTCACACCGCACGCGTAAGCAGAGCAGAAGCAGCGCGTATGCAGAGCGGGAGCAGTGCGTGCCCATTGTGCTTTCACTCGCCGCGTCAGCACGAGCGCGAAGGTGCGCGCAGCGGACGGAGCACAACGGAGGATTTGGTTTTCAAACTAAAGTAAAAGACCGCTTCTTAAAACAGAGAAGGTGAACATGTTGGTATTCTTGTAGAGAAAACATGCAAGTCCTGTCAGCGACAGCCAGTTTAGTTTGACTTTTTGTTTTCGTTTTGAAAAGCTCGTTATCTTTGCTGTTTACCTCACGTTATGGTATGGAGGCTTTCCTTATTTTTTTATAGCATATTTTAACAACAGTAAACAACCAAATTCCACATGCGATCGCAAAAGGAAGTTATTACAAACACTCGATGGTGGTTTGAAGGGAGTTCTGAGTAAAAGTGTACTATTAATCTCATAAATTCTTATGATGCTAATGTTAGCTCTAATGCACCTGCAGAACAGGTCTAATTCTTCTTCATAATGCATTTTGTCATAATATTTCATGTTAGGTCGCAAGAAAATGTTTTGTTGTATTTATTTAGAAATACTTTTAATAGTTGGGTAAATGTATCCTGGGATTGAAGCGATGTGGCTTGGTAAACGTTTTATTGCCAGTATAAAGGCTGATAATGGCTGAATAAAAACAAATGAATAATGATAAAAGAACAATAAGGATTATGTCTCATACCTGGCGGAAGTGTGAAAGGTTATGTTTCCTTAAACTAGTTTGTCATGCATTTGTATATTTCAACACATTTACAGGTAAATCCTAGTATTTTAAATTTGTGATTAATCATGATTAATCCCAGTCCATGACTGTGATTAACGCGATTAAATTTTTTAATCAATTGACAGCACTTATATATATGTATATGTATATGTATATATATAGGAGAGGTAGGGCTGAGGGGATGGGCCAGATAGCCCTTGTTTTATGTTACATTCAATCATGTGTTCATATTTATGGTCATGTTATTCAAAGTTCATGTTTGCAAAAAAAAAAAAAAGGAAAAAAATAATCACTAAAGTTTGCTGACATCATATCATTACTGATTGCACAATAGTGCCACAACATATTCTCATGTCTGATCAGAGCGATAACCACCATAGATATTGAGGGGGCTAGTTCCCCCATTAATTAGAAATCGCTAAACCCTTTTCTCAAAAATTGCCAAATCGAGAGAGAGAGAGAGAGAGAGAGAGAGAGAGAGAAGATGAAAGTTGCGTGTATGCTCGTCTCTCGTTACAATGAGTGATTTTACTTCAAAAACAGCGATTTTATCCTCTCGTTGCTGGAAAATATAATGTAGCGATTCAGTATTTAAACTGTTATTAATAAAAGTCGTGGGGCAGCGTTGACAAGTTTCTTTGCTCCTGGATGTGTGAGCTGCACGATCTCCGATATATGTGTGTTTGTGTGAGTAAGCAGCGCATTAATATAGAACGGTAATTAAAGGCTGTAATGCACTATGCACACTGCATATGGTCGACTGATATATCGCCAAGGCCGAAATATGACTGCCAAAAATCCCAATACACACAAACATCCCAGAATACTGAGTGCACTGTTGGTTACTTCCTTTTTAATTATATTTTTATTAAATATTTATTTATTTATTTGTGAAAAATACTTTGTCTCCTAAAGTAGAAGTATGTTTATTTTACACATTTATTTTTTAATCCATTTTCAAATGATTTCAAATTTCTTAAATATTAAAATAAATAAAATTATATCGGCTTTATATCGGCCACCCTGCTTTCCACGATATCGACATCGGCAGCCAAAAAACCAATATCGGTCGACCACTAATGCACACCAGTATAGGTGTGTGTATTGTAGGAGCTAGACGACGTATGAAGACGTGAGACGGTATAGTAGTGGTGTAATTCTTAGGGGAATATTTTCATATAAAATAGAATTGGGATTGGGCCTTATAATTAGGGTTGGGTACCGAACTCGGTACTTTTAAGGGTACAAACCAAATTGCGTCGGTACTACAGAGTACCGATTCATACCAAATTTCGGTACCTGAGAACGCATTTGGGCGCATACGAGAGAGAGAGAGAGAGAGAGAGAGAGAGAGAGAGAGAGAGAGAGAGAGAGACAGACAGACAGACAGACAGACAGAGAGAGACCCTGTGACATGATGTCCCTGCAACTCTTTAAAACACAACACACAGGGCAGACCGAAATGTTCTGAAGTGTGCTTACATTTCTAGGGTCATATGGTTTCCGCGAAAACGCGGACAGGACGGCGGAGTCCATTCATAAAAACTGAATTTACTCTATAGCACGGAATGCCACAGAATTCGTACATTTTTGGATGAATAAAAGAAGGTCTGTCACTTAATTTGAATCGCGATATAGTGTATGTGAATATTAAAATGCAAAAAGACGGTTTAAATATGAATCCTGCATGTAGCCTCGGTATGTATGAATGGCAGAGATGCGGTTTTGTTAGCTACACAAATACTGAAGCACACGTGAACTCGCGGAGATTTTCGGCCTCTGCATCTCATGACATGAACACATGAACTTACAGGCTGTGAGAGTCACTTCATGAGAATTTACAGTTTCATTTGAGAAAACTAGCATCATATCATACTGTATACACAGAAACTTCACGGCAACCTGTCAAAAAAAAAGTGCGGTTTAACATGTAAGAAATATATTACTCTTGTATTACTTTTGTACAGTATAATGTACGTCTTTATACATTCCATTTACTGTCAAAGAGCTGTCGCGATTCGTCGATTTTAGTCGACTAGTCGACTTTGAAAAATCATCGACTTCATTTTGCTCGCGTCGACTAACCGCAAAATACCGGAAGTACCGCATTTCACGGACGATAATCCATAAAACACATTATTAGACTATTTTCCAAGGCTGCATGACATTAAACCCATTTAAAAATCGTGAATTCACAAACGCTATGATTTAATTAAATAATTATATGCGATGCAGTTCTAACACAGTATATGCGCTTTAATTATTTACATGGTGTAGGTTAAGCACGTGCGTCTCACAGCGGCTCCGTTCACAGTAGCTCCACAGAAACTGTTATCATTTACATGTGTGGAGCATCTCAAACTCCATCTCTGCATGTTGCTGTGAGTTTGGGTTTATTATAACGTTCATCTGGGAACGCAACGTGCGCCATTTCATCAGATTTGTATGGTAAATCATTTATAAACCTGTGCAAACACAGGAGAATATATCGCGATTTCAAAATAAAAGCTCAAACCCTCACTCTGAGTTTTGATGTCCACATATTCATTTAATTACTGCGGCTATAGCATTTCTGTCCTAAAGAAATGGCCAAATGTTAAAGATTAAGTGGACATTTGAATTAAATGGTGCTTGGTCAATATTAAACAAGGATTAGATCGCGCAGTAATGTTTAAAAATAATCATCAGGCACCCCCTGCAGGCCTTTGTTGTTATGCGTAATCTACATTAGCTCTATTGTTTATAATACATTATGTATTTTAACAGTTTTGTTCAATAAAACCATATGATTTCTTGCTTTTGATACTTTATTTGAACTAATTATTGCATCATTGCTATTATATATGTATTTTAAGTCATTTTAAAATCTATTGTTCACTTACATCTATTTTTATTACCACAAAAAAAATATATAATTATAGGGCACTATGAAATCCGTTTTATTTCCAAATTCAGTTTTTTCCATTTTCATTTTTCTATACTCTGTTTTAATGGTTAAATTAAATTTTATTAATCAAAAAGCCTGTCTAATTAATTGAGTTTTACAGTTTTATCTGTATCAAATTCTGTTTTCCATTATTTTCCATTTTAATGGTTCCATTAAATTTTCTTTTTCTTTTCTTTTTCAGAAATACTGCACATTTAAATTTTTCTCCTAAATAAATTCTGGTAAATAATATTTCTGGTAAATACTCCTTTATTTCAAATACTGATTATAATGTTATTATTAGACTAGAACACGTGGATATGTTGTGATTCTTACACTATAATACTGAACTGATTTCAGAGATCTGGACTGAGATGAGATGGACACGTGCTTCTTGCACTCTATGTTGCACTTTACTTTTGCTTTAAAAAAGGATTTCATAGAAATTTGGATTTAATTTGGTTTAATAAAATATTCTTAAGTAAAATTGTTGATTTTTTTGTAGGAAATTAATCGTTTAGATTAATCGATATATTAGTCGATAGATTAATCGAAATAAAAATAGTCGTTAGTGGCAGCCCTAAAATAAAACAATTAAATGATCAAAATAATTACAACTACATTAACCACTTAATTGTAGAAAAAATACAATTAAAACTTTTTTAAAGAAATATTCACAATTTTTCTACCATGTATTAATTTTAACCGTAAACCTCAGAAAAAATGTTTCATGCCTTCATTTGATTATCAGAAAAAAATAAAAAGAATTTCTGGAAGAAAAAAAATTGTAGGGCCCTATTGTTCAAAATGTTAAAATTGAGAGTTTTAGACTTATTTTTCACTGAAATAAATGTTTTTGTTATTACACAGAGTAAAGTACCGAAAAAAGGTACCGTTGGGTACCGGTACCGCACCGGTTCAAATGTGAACGGTACCCAACCCTACTTATAATGTCACAAAAGATTACTATTTCAGATAAATGCTGTTCTTCTGAACTTTCTAGGCTATTCATCAAAGAAACCTGAAAAAAAATTCAACTCTGCCGTTTTCAACATAATAATCATAAATGTGTCTTGAGCAGCAAATCAGCATATTAGAATGATTTCTGAAGATCATGTGACACTGAAGACTGGAGTAATGATGCTGAAAATTCAGCTTTGATCACAGAAATAAATTACATTAAAATATTTTCATATAGAAACATTTTACAATGTATTCACATAGAAAACAGTTAATTTAAATAGTAAAAATATTTCAACAATTTTGAAAAGTTTTTGCTGTACACTGGATCAAATAAACGCAGGCTTGGTGAGCAGAAGAGAATTATTTTAAAAAAAACATTAAAAATCTTTTGACTGGTAGTGTACGTCACACACATCTTCCCTTTGTTGTTTATAATGAGAGAATTCACGAGAGCAGAATTCAGTCAGCGAGCACTGATCAACGAAGCTCCAATGTTCAGCGTCGACTCATCTGAAGACCTCTGATTGGCCATTGTGTTCATAAACAACAGAATCGTATGTGATTGGTTATAACGCACAACACTGTAAGAACAAGGAAAAAGAAATATGGAACAAATAATCCCTAATATTAATTAAATTGTATTAGTAGCTAGAGCTGCACGATTCTGGATAAATTGAGAATCACGATTTTTTTTCTCAAATAGAGATCACGATTCTGAACTAAACAAAATAATGTGTGACAAAATATTAATTGCTGCAGTCTATTTAAAAGTGTTTAATTTAAATGAATTATTAAACATTTTAATATATAATACAGTATGGCCAGGTTTCACAGACGGGGCTTAGACTAAGCCAGGATTAGATCATAGTTCAATTAAGACATTTAAGCAATTTTTATAAACATGCTTAGAAAAAAACATTACTGGTGTGCATCTTGAGACAAAACAAAGGCACTGATATATTTTAAGATCAGTCAATGCGAGTTTCTTTCAGTTGAAACAGCTCAGATTTACATTTTTGTCTAGGACTAGGCTTAAGCCTTGTCTGTGAAACCCGGGGTATATGTATTTAAAATATAGTGTATTTAATACACCAACTTTTAGAATTAAAATGATGAAAAATTGGTTTGTATTAATGATTCAATGACTCACTCATACCTCACTTGTTTCATTAGTGGATGAATCAGTGTTTTTGAACGAATCTCGAATGAATGATTCAATAACAAATACATTTTTTAACAGTCACTTGTCGCCACCTAGTGGAGAAATGATGCAATCGACACAAACGTTATTTGAAGCGCCAGTTGCTTTCAAAAGATGAGTGGCTCTATTTTGATCGCTACCATAGACATCAATGTTTGTAGCCGAACTATAAACTTTTATCCCAGTATTTCTATGAATGACTGTAAGACAGAAATAATACTGTGTAGTTGAAAAGACTGTTTGTGAAGCTTTTTCTTACCTAAACATGTTAACCGTCTGCTCTCTGGATCAGCAGCAGCACGAATGCAGATTTGAATGTTCCGGTATGATTTTTTCAAAGTTTTAATAGACACGGGCGAATCGTTGTTATTCAGAAATTAGATCGTGTGGGTATTTGAATCGAGATCGCGATCTTTTAACGATTAATCGTGCAGCTCTATTAGTAACCTAATAATAATAATAATAATAGCCTTGCTATCAAAGGCATCAGCCACAGGCGATATTCTCTGACTATCACGATACTATCATCTATCGGCACAAGCCTAAAGCCCCGTTCACACCACCAGCGACACACAGCGACAGAGCGACATGATCCCATTCAAGGATTGCTCAACTTTATGCAAATGAACAGTGAATTTCGCGAGCGACAACCAATAGGAGTGAAGAATCTGTCAGCGGCACTCACACGTCACCGTCTCGAGTGCACGCAAGACAGGACAGAGTTCCAGAGCGATCTCACTGTTTTAAACGATTTGACTGAAAAGACATAAAAATGATGCGTGGAAATTAAACTGTTGGCAGTCTACAGTGAGTTTGAGTCATACATTGACGGTTCGTGTTGTTAGTTATATGATATGAAGTTCAGCACCAGTTAATGATTTAATGCACTGAGCACTGCTGTAGTTTATTTAACAACACTCTCCAACAGCAGAATGCTACTTTTATTTCTTTTAAGTCTAATTCCTAGTCAGATTAGAATTATATCTTAGTTTTACCGGTGATATAGTTTGTGATTGCATTTTCTAAAGATATGTCCAGACGTGCAGTCTACCAATAACATTAGAGCGACAGCAGTAGGAACGCCCACAAGCGTCTTCACAGTACAGAGTCTAGCGACATACAGCGAAGAAAAAAAAAAAATCGCTGGCGGTGTGAACTACACAAGTGGGACTACACATGGAATCACTCGTTTCTCTTCCTAAATCACTACTCAAATCCTGTGTGAAAAAAATATTAGGGTGCGATGTATTTAGGCTATATAATCATTAATTAGCTAATTTTATCTCTGTTGGGAAATGTAACTAAACGTTGTTAAATTGCCTAATATTGCTTTCCATGTCAAAGGATGTTGTATTGTTTCAATTTTAATGCACTTTGCCCAAATAATACTGTGTATTTAAGAGAAAATATAACAATAGGGATGCACTGAATGTTCTGCAACAAAATTATTCGGCCAAAAATAGCATTAAATTGTACCAAACAATGATGTGACGTGATCAAATAGAGGCGCGCACTAATGCAGCAAACATGTCGGCAGTGTGGAGGCATTTAAATCTGTCAAAGACGCAAAATCATTACAAGCAGCGACAGCGAGAGACTGTTTAGTGCTGCATCACGTCTCCGATGAGAAGAGGAAGAGGTGGTTGTTGCTGGTTACTATGATGATTGAAATCGTGAAATGGCCTCAAACAATTAGTAAATAAACTGCAGAACGTTATGTTTTATAATACACGCACAAACTGCATTTATTCAAACAGCGCTGCACGAGCTCACGACGCCAGGGTTCAAAGATTAGATTTGTATCTGTGGGACCTGTAATATTTTCTAATGTTTTAAAAGAAGTCTCTTCTGCAGCAAGGCTGCATTTATTTGTACAGTAAAAAAAATACATGCCTGATTCAAGAAGGGGGTCTCAAATTACAAAAAAAAAAAAAATTGTACTAACTTAATTTTAAGTTAAATTGTGCTTTGTTGGTATAATGTCTGCTAGAATGTTAAAAAACTGTTCAGTGTTAAGTAAATACGGAGGACTGTTTCCTGAACCTGGCAGGAGAGGAGCCTTGCTTGCACAAAGGCTGTTTCTATAAAGTGAGGCAATTCCAGCTTTGCAAGGACCGTCTGAGCTTCTGACTCACAGTACATATGTTTCTGCTTCTGACGATTCAAACGTGAGTTTTGAGCAGTGTAGAGTAGTGCTTGTTGTTTGGCGTTTCTCCGATAACAAATGCAGACATGGTAATGTTTCCGCAGCGCGACGCGTGAAAAGACAGTACAAGTCATTATAATCAGTAATTATGTCCCCACTGGATGCAACAAATGCCTTGTTTATAATGGGTTTTATTGTTTTGGTCTCGTCGCGCCGGGAAACGCCATCACAATACAGTGAGGGGCGTAACATTTCCGTCTCACGCTTGAGGTATTCGGCCAATCACAACACACCGGATAGCTGGCCAATCAGAGCACGCCTCGCTCCTCAGAACGATGAGCTTTGTAAAAATCGACGCGTTTCAGAAAGGCGGAGCAACAATAATGTACAGTATGTGGAAAATAATGTGCTTTTTTTTTTTACTTTAATCCATATAAACACATTGCATTACACCAAATACATCAAATATTGTTCTTTTTAGCAACGTCATATGACCCCTTTAATATATGCAATGGTGAAAAAAAATTGGCAAAATCCATGGGGAAAAAAATAAACATGAAAAACCGTGTTCGGTGTTCGGCCCAGTGTTTCATTTTGTTCGGCTTCGGCCAAAAATGTTCATTTCGGTGCATCCAGACAAGGAAGTATAATAGCAGGGGGACAAAAAGCATCACATATAAATTACATATGAAGAGTTCAGATGCAAAAGCCTCCAATGTGCCAGAAGAAGGTTCTTCTAAAATGAGCATTTTTAATCATTTTTAATGTGTAGGTTCAGTAATTTCATATTAATGGCAATGAATAGGTTCTTTTCATTGCTATGATAAAAGTGAAATACTGAACATAAACATAATAAAAATGAATTTCAGATGGCACTTGCAAAATCCATAATCAGATTCCAATCATATGTAATTTCAAACACTCAGTTTATTTTTTTTTAATGTCTTAAATGTTGATTTGAGATAGATATGAAAAAATGGGAGCCAAGCATCTGTACTGACAATGTCCTACATTTGTTTAACTCAGTGGTTCTCAAACCTGTCCTGGGGACCCCCAGCCACCACATATTTTGTATGTCTCTCTCATAGGCCACACCCAATTCAAGTCTTGCAGATTCTACTAATGAGCTGATGAGTTGAATCAGGTGTGTTAAATGAGGGAGACATACAAAATATGTTGTGGTTGGGGGTCCCCAGGACAGGTTTGAGAACCACTGGTTTAACTAATGCTTTGAGCGTGTAAATTAGACTCCTTTTTTCTTTTTTTCCACATTAATTTGTTCAAATGAGAAAAAAAAAAAAAACTCCAAACTGCCTTGTTTTATAGTTTAGCCAATTGTGTTGTGAAAATTTCCTCACTGCAAAACCTATCATTCAAGCAAATATTTATACTGATTTAACCAGATAGATCCTTCCTAAGCCCAAATTAATTTTCCCTCTCTAAGCATTAAATTTAATGCTATAGAGGCACCTGGTGGCCTAAGATGGCAACACAAAATTCTCTCTTTTGAAAAGAAAAATAAGTTTTTGGAGAAAAGGTTTGATAAGTGGAAGACGTTTTTGAAGAGAGAAAGCTTGAAGAGTTAAAATAAGTATTGAAAAGAGAAGTAGACATGATCAATCCCCAGAGGAGGCATTGAGAAAAAATATAAAAAAAAAATAATTGTGATCCCATTTAAACTGATATTTATTTCTAAATCCCAACATCAATCTTTTTCAGTTTTTGCACAATTAAAAGCATCACCAAACATTTGTAACAAGCTTCCCATCTGATAGTTATTTTTAAAATAGTGTAAAGATAACACTTGTGGATAGATCCCGACCACCAAAGAGTGTGCATCACATGGAGAAATTGCCTTTAGAACCAGTAATCACCAAACTACAGAGTCATGAGCTGAGATTCAGATTCATGTGTTGGTGTATTTCACCCAAAAAATGAACAAACGTCTTCATTCATTCATCCTCACTTTATTTCAAACCTGTATGACTCCAAGCATAAGGTCCATCACTGTTTGGACCACAACATTTGTCAAATATCTTTTGTGCTCCACACAGGAAAGGAAGTCATACAGGTTTGAAATGACGTGACAGCGAGTAAATGAAGGTATTAAAATGACCATTGAAAATGTCATTGTCCTTAAATGCATTTACACTCACAATTAGGGCAATAAAAAACGTATTCATTAATACGGTAGTATAATTGGATCTATATGGTGGATAAACTGGATTTAAAAGAGCTATACACTTGCATCAACTGAAATTAATAATCATGACACCCCAAAATAAATATTTGCATTATCCTGCTGTTGAAAGATTAAAATGCTTAAAACAGACTCAATGTATGCGAGTTTCTTACTCCAGCTCAACTCCATCTGAATGAGCACAGGGTGAAACTCAATATTCACTAAACATCCTTGAGAGATTTATATACTATTGAAATCACTACAATTCTCACAATGTTGTTTCAATAGCATTTACATATTAAAACATTAAGTTTTATAAAGAACCGAAAGACTAGCATCACAAAAGTGATGCAATTATGAATGTTTATTCGTTTAAAAACATTACTTGGGTAAAGTTAGTTTTATATATGCACATTCAATTACTCTGTTAAACACTACATTGGACATTCAGCGGACATTCGCAAGTAAATATGACATTAAAACAATACTTGCCCAATTTGATCGATTGTGAAGAAAAATTAGTAGGTTGACAATGATGTCACTGATTAGAATTAGCAAAAATAACTTTATTGCACATAATTAGAAAGTTATTGAACGTGGAAATGTTGTAAATGTGCGAATATAAAACCAATTTTACCCAAGTGAAAACATTGCTGATTTAAACACCGGTCACAAAACTATTCACAAAAAAAAAAATTAGTCAGAAGTGCCTGTGGCACTAAAATAATTCAGTAAAAATATAGTGGTTTACAATTTTTTACTCTTTTGGTGCATATAAATGTATTAAATATTTGTGTACTCAATTCCGTTTGTGCTTAAATTTCAGGTCTCGTATTCATAAAGATTGTAAGAATCCTCTCAGAGAGCTCCTAATTTAGCTTAAACATTTCTAGCTAGGAGTCTTAGCTTAAAAGTGATTCAGGACCAATCTGAGAGCAACTCTGAGCGAGGAAAAGACAAAAACTTTTATCTTAGTGAGGAGGCGGGGCTAACCCCGTTGCTAGCTATGACACAGTCTTTTGAAGACTGTGATTGGTTGGTTGTCCAAGAAGGAAGTAAGAGCACTTTTAAGAGTAGGGTTTATTATAAGCCTTCACTTTGAAATTACAAGCGTAATTTCTCCTGTTTTACTGTACTCTCTCTCGCTCGCGCACACACACGCATTATATTCTTTCTTTTTCATTTACCATGCTGTCATACTTAACGTATTTTATAGGAAATGAACAGCGACACAATAAGGTTATGAAAGTGCTGTAACAGACCCAAATCATCGCTGCTGCATAGTTGCATTTTTCCAGTTGCCAAATATGTTAATGTAGTTAATGTAGTGATTACGTCCATTTCTGGTGCTATGGCATTTCAGCGCGGTGTCAGGGATGTTAACATGTCTTTAATAAGATCGGTCACAAACATGATCCCTGCTCGATCTAATGTGTAGCATCTTATTAACTCGCTGTCATGCATTGTGTGCAACTCATTTCTTCTCCCTCTTCATGTTTCATCCATTTTCTCCACTGCTAAAGAAACTCTTAAGCCTCTTAAAAGTCCTCGTCCGCACTCCTAACAATTTTTAAGGGTTAAGATGCTTTCTGAATTACTTTTTTCTTTACTAGGATCTTTTCTTTAAATTTAAGAGGAAACACCCACATTTCTAAGAATTTTCTTAGAATTTTGTTACTAGGAGCAACTCTTAGCACTAAGATTTTTCATGAATACGGGCCCTGATCACTTAAAATCAAGTGTGTATTCACATGCACAGTACTTCAAAGCATTGCATTCTAAGCCTGGTCCTAAAGGTTAGTCAACACCGCGAGTTTTAGATGTCTCCCTAATAGGGCTGCAACGATTAGTTATCGACATTATCGACAACGTCGACAATAAAAAATTGTCGACAAATATTTTTGTTGTCGAGTAGTCGTTTGATCTCATATGACCTAATGTAAGAGCCTGCAATACTGCGGTTTGACCAGTGTGGCGCTGTAGCGCAAGACTCTAGTTCAGTCCTCCTGGATACAGATCAAGAGAAGAACACACAGCACTTCAGAGCAAATGCATCCAAACATGAGCGGCGTTTGGATGAATATGTAAATATATATTGCGCGCTTTCCTCTCAGTAACGAAATAAACAACAAAAACCGACAGCAGTGTGAAAGCAACAGTTAAAAATGCATCTGATTACAACGATGTGGATGTTTGCATGAGCTCTGCAGTTCAGTAACGTAACATTACTCCAGTAGAGTTTGGTCACATTCTGTTAATTTATATAGTACTTTATGCAATAGATAGCCTTAATTGAAGCAGCTTTACGGTATTAAACATGAAAAACATGAAAGTCAGTGTCGCTTTCAGTTAGAATTACAACTTGATTTTCTGTTATAAAGCAGCTCTCCAGTGTGAGCTAGCTAATGATAAAATATTTTTATTAGTGGGAAAAAATAATAATTTCATTAAAGTGACAGTTTGGTTTGCAGAGATCAAAGCTTGATCTAGCTCAGGGCTGTTTTGATTATCATTTACATTTACATTTATGCATTTAGCAGACGCTTTTATCCAAAGCGACTTACATTGCATTCAAGTTACAATTTTACATTTGATCAGCTCTTGCTTTCCCTGGGAATCGAACCCATGATCTTGGCGTTGCTAGCACCATGCTCTACCACTTGAGCTACAGGAAAGCGTCATAACCCTATAAGGTATTTTAAGACATTCTGTTGTGAATAAAATAGTTTATCCAAAGCATCTTATCACTTCCCTTTATTTTGTTTCTTATCTATATGACTTACAAAAGGAGATGTTAGGCAGAATGTGCAAAATGTGTCATTCAGTTACTTTTTCATGTAGCTAATTAAATGGTGAGAGAGTGTCTCTGTCTGTCATCTCATTTTGTGTGCCATCTATTTTTATAATGAATTGGTAACATTACAATAAGGTATCATTTGTTAACATTAGTTAATGTATTAATTAACATGAAAGAACAATACATTTATTACATTTAAGTATTAATCTTTGTTAATGTCGGTTAATAAAAATACAGTTGTTCATGTTAGTTCACAATGCATTTATCAATGTAAAAAAACAACTTGTGATTTTAATAATGCATTAGTAAATGCTGAAATTAACATTAAGATTAACAAATGCTATAGAAGTATTGTTCATTATTAATTCATGTTAGGCAAGGCAAGTTTATTTATATAGCGCATTTCATACACAAAAAAAAATCAAAAACAAAAGTGCTTTACATAAAAGGAAGTGAAATAGACATTAAAAATAATAAATCGCAACAATAAAAACAAGGAATAAAAAAAAAAATAATCACAACAATAAAAACAAGGAATTAAAAAAAAAAATAATCACAACAATAAAAACAAGGAAATTATATAAAAATGTATTTAAAATTAATTTAAAACCGTTACGAATAGAAAATGGTTATACATAAAATACAGTGCAGTCATGTTAACTAATGAACCTTAATGTAAAGTGTTACCAATTAATTGTGTAATAATTGTAATTACATAATATGCTTTTCTAAAGCTGAAGTGACCTTTATTTATGTTAGAATATGTATAACTTAATATTCTAACTAATTGCAAAAACTGAATAATCAATCAAAGTCTACTGATTAATCAGTGAAATAATCGACGATTAGTCGATTAATCGTTCTAATAATCGGTAGATTAATCGATTATCAAAATAATCGTTTGTTGCAGCCCTACTCCCTAATCAAACACACCTGATTCAACTCATTAGCAGACTCCATGTCCTGAAATAGGCGAGTCAGAAACAGTGCAGTGTCTGGGTCCTCCAGAATCAGTGTTCACATTTAACACAAACGCTTGCTCAGCCCTTGAAGCATGAAGTCACACCACTATTGAATTAATGGCAACTCACAGTTGGAGACGTATACTGCCATGTTAGTACATCATAGAGGTTTAAAATTATATTAAAGATGTGGAAAACAAGATTCACTTGTGTGCAAGCTCCTATATCACAGTCTAGATTTAACACTTAACATAAAGGGCTTATTTCCTCCTGTGTGCATGGGCACTAAAACACACAAACGATGCACCTAATACACTGACCTTCATAACATAAAGCCCTGCTGACAAAACTCAGGTAATCAGAAAGTGATATTCCTTGACATTGTGAAAGATTATTTGAGCAAACACAAAGGCAGACGGACGTTTGCCAAATCTCAATCATGTGGATTGTGACCAACGCACACAAAAAAAAAAAATTAAAAAAAGACTAGTCTGCCTAAACTATTCACGGCCTACGAGGTCAGAGGTCACTGGCGAATCAGCTTAACAAGAATCAGCAGGTGAAAACGCTCAGATAACTACACAAGTAAAAGCCAACTAAACTCTATTGTAAGCAAATAAAACTTACTAAACAAAGTAAACCGAAGCATACACGACTACACATGTAAATACAACTAACGTTACACAAGTGTATGTCGGTAAATAGACAAACCTGATGATTATTTTACGACTGCGAACTTAAACAGCGCGCGCACTCAGTAAAGTTAAGTGTAGAAATATAATAACACTGTAAACATTATGAACACTAACTGCCGGAACATGAATTACAAGTGTAAAACGCGCGCAGTTTCTTCATTCAACGCCAAAACAAACACCGCATATCTGAGAAACGCTTAATACAGAGAAAACGAGTGAAATAAAGCGTCTTTCTTACCTTAATTCGGTTTATAAATTAATGGCGTATGCTGATGTGCGCGCTCACGCGTTAAGGGGGGCGATGGCGGGAAACGGCGGCTCTAAATAAACTGGCATGTGATTGAGCCAATCACGGAGCTCCGTGGCGAGTCTGTCGCTCGCGATTGAACAGTGAGAGGTCGGTGGCACGCGAGGGAGCGGGACCTTTGAGGAGCCGCAGGTGCTGCGGATCAAGGTGTGATGAGCGCGTGCTGCACACTGCGTACTGCTGCGAGTAGCTACTAAATGATTGCATACTACACCAGTCAATCTCGCGCACTCTCTGTGGCCGTTTGAGGATGGCTCTTCTTTATCAGGGTCGGACATTAACGGGGGCTTGGGGCAAAAATGCCACCAAAATGAACAAAAATGCCCCCAATTCAAGATAAGGAAACAATCAAAAACATGCCCATGCACAATTAAACTAGATTACGGTTGTTACGATTAAATGAATGAAAAGTGTATATTGCAGCAATTACATTTAAAATAGATTTACTCACATTGCATCAGGTTTCTTTTTAGGCCTTGTTAGCGGCGTTGAACTTTATAACCAATCACACACATTTCTGTTGAGTTTATGAATGCAATGACCAATCAGAGGCGTTTTTGATTCGTCATGCGGAGAACGCAGGAGTTAAAGGGATAGTTCACTTTGAAATTAAAATTTGGTATCTATCAGCTTACCCCAAGGGCATCCAAGATGTAGGTGTCTTTTTTTCTTCAGTAGATCCAATTTTGATGTTTTTAGGTCAAACCGTTCTAGTCTGTCAGTTCAATATAATGAGGTATAGGTCACTGTCTCTGTAAGAGGTTCTGTTCTGAAAAAGAACATGTTCTGTTCTGAAATTAACATTCTGAAATCCAAAGTTCTTAATGTTCTGTTCTGACAATTCCCCATCGTAACGTTCTGTTCTTAAAGTTCACTGTTCTGAAATTAACATTCTGAGTGGTCCTGTTCTAAGACTACGAAACGTTCTGTTTAGTAACGTTCTGTTCTGTGTGAAATTAACGAAGTAACGTTAAAAAGAAAGTTAATTTCAGAATATGTTATAGTTCACTTTGAAATTAAAATGTGGTATCTATCAGCTTACCCCAAGGGCATCCAAGATGTAGGTGTCTTTTTTTCTTCAGTAGATCCAATTTTGATGTTTTTAGGTCAAACCGTTCTAGTCTGTCAGTCATATAATGGCAGGTATAGGTCACTGTCTCTGTAAGAGGGAAAAAGAACATGCACAGAGAAATCCAAATTAAACAATTCCCCATCGTAACTACACATTGATGGCCTAAGACACGAAACGAGCGGTTTGTGTGAGAAAACGAACAGTATTTATATAATTTTTTACCTCTTGTACACAACCATGTCCAAGTGATCTGAGTGCGCACACGTATCCGGTGTGTGACGTGTGTGTGTGCGCACTCTGGCTCACGCTGCATTCACACGGGGCGTCGGCGTCAACGCTTGACGGAGGGCGTGTCTGAAGCGTGGTGCTGACGTGCCATCATAGTTACAACAACCAATCACATACTTCTCTGGTGTTGCACACCGGATGTGTGTGTGCACTCAGATCACTTGGACATGGTTGTGTACAAGAGGTAAAAAACGATATAAATACTGTTCGTTTTCTCACACAAACCGCTCGTTTCGTGTCTTAGGCCATCAATGTGTAGTTACGATGGGGAATTGTTTAATTTGGATTTCTCTGTGCATGTTCTTTTTCCCTCTTATAGAGACAGTGACCTATACCTGCCATTATATGACTGACAGACTAGAACGGTTTGACCTAAAAACATCAAAATTGGATCTACTGAAGAAAAAAGACACCTACATCTTGGATGCCCTTGGGGTAAGCTGATAGATACCACATTTTAATTTCAAAGTGAACTATCCCTTTAACATTCTCTTCTATTCTGAAATTAACTTTCTGTTCTTTCCTGCTTTGTTTTAAAGTGAATGTTCTGTTCTAAAGATACTGTTCTATTCTGTTCTGAAGTTAAATTCTCTTCTGTTCTGAAGGTAACATTCATCTCTATTCTGTTAGCTATTATCATGCATCCCTCTTTTATTCTGAAATTAATGTTCTATTCTTTTCTATTATGTAAATGTTGTGTTTGGTTCTGTTCTGTTATTAAATGAACTTTCGTCTCTGTTCTTTTCTGATAATAATGTTCTCTTCTATTCTGAAACTAACATTTTGTTCTTTACCATTCTGTTCTGTTCTAAAGTGAACGTTCTGTTCTTAAAGTTCTTAATGTTCTGTTCTGAAATTAACATTCTGTTCTGTTCTAAAGTGAACGTTCTGTTCTTAAAGTTCTTAATGTTCTGTTCTGTTCTGAAATTAACATTCTGTTCTGTTCTAAAGTGAACGTTCTGTTCTTAAAGTTCTTAATGTTCTGTTCTGAAATTAACATTCTGTTCTGTTCTAAAGTGAACGTTCTGTTCTTAAAGTTCTTAATGTTCTGTTCTGAAATTAACATTCTGTTCTGTTCTAAAGTGAACGTTCTGTTCTTAAAGTTCTTAATGTTCTGTTCTGAAATTAACATTCTGTTCTGTTCTAAAGTGAACGTTCTGTTCTTAAAGTTCTTAATGTTCTGTTCTGAAATTAACATTCTGTTCTGTTCTAAAGTGAACGTTCTGTTCTTAAAGTTCTTAATGTTCTGTTCTGAAATTAACATTCTGTTCTGTTCTAAAGTGAACGTTCTGTTCTTAAAGTTCTTAATGTTCTGTTCTGAAATTAACATTCTGTTCTGTTCTAAAGTGAACGTTCTGTTCTTAAAGTTCTTAATGTTCTGTTCTGAAATTAACATTCTGTTCTAAAGTTCTTAATGTTCTGTTCTGAAATTAACATTCTGTTCTGTTCTAAAGTGAACGTTCTGTTCTTAAAGTTCTTAATGTTCTGTTCTGAAATTAACATTCTGTTCTGTTCTAAAGTGAACGTTCTGTTCTTAAAGTTCTTAATAATGTTCTGTTCTGAAATTTAACATTCTGTTCTTGTTCTTAAAGTGTTCTGTTCTGTTCTTCTGTTCTGTTCTTCTGTGAACATTCTGTTCTGTTCTAAAGTTCTGTTCTAAAGTGAACGTTCTGTTCTTAAAGTTCTTAATGTTCTGTTCTGAAATTAACATTCTGTTCTAAAGTGAACGTTCTGTTCTTAAAGTTCTTAATGTTCTGTTCTGAAATTAACATTCTGTTCTGTTCTAAAGTGAACGTTCTGTTCTTAAAGTTCTTAATGTTCTGTTCTGAAATTAACATTCTGTTCTGTTCTAAAGTGAACGTTCTGTTCTTAAAGTTCTTAATGTTCTGTTCTGAAATTAACATTCTGTTCTGTTCTAAAGTGAACGTTCTGTTCTTAAAGTTCTTAATGTTCTGTTCTGAAATTAACATTCTGTTCTAAAGTGAACGTTCTGTTCTTAAAGTTCTTAATGTTCTGTTCTGAAATTAACATTCTGTTCTGTTCTAAAGTGAACGTTCTGTTCTTAAAGTTCTTAATGTTCTGTTCTGAAATTAACATTCTGTTCTGTTCTTAAAGTTCTTAATGTTCTGTTCTGAAATTAACATTCTGTTTTGTTCTAAAGTGAACGTTCTGTTCTTAAAGTTCTTAATGTTCTGTTCTGAAATTAACATTCTGTTTTGTTCTAAACTGAACGTTCTGTTCTTAAAGTTCTTAATGTTCTGTTCTGAAATTAACATTCTGTTTTGTTCTAAACTGAACGTTCTGTTCTTAAAGTTCTTAATGTTCTGTTCTGAAATTAACATTCTGTTCTGTTCTTAAAGTTCTTAATGTTCTGTTCTGAAATTAACATTCTGTTTTGTTCTAAAGTGAACGTTCTGTTCTTAAAGTTCTTAATGTTCTGTTCTGAAATTAACATTCTGTTTTGTTCTAAACTGAACGTTCTGTTCTTAAAGTTCTTAATGTTCTGTTCTGAAATTAAAATTCTGTTCTGTTCTAAAGTGAACGTTCTGTTCTTAAAGTTCTTAATGTTCTGTTCTGAAATTAACATTCTGTTTTGTTCTAAACTGAACGTTCTGTTCTTAAAGTTCTTAATGTTCTGTTCTGAAATTAACATTCTGTTTTGTTCTAAACTGAACGTTCTGTTCTTAAAGTTCTTAATGTTCTGTTCTGAAATTAAAATTCTGTTCTGTTCTGGAGTCAATTTCAGGTCCTGTTCTATTTAGAAATGAATGTTCTATTTTATTCATGATTTAACATTATTTTCTGTTCTGTTTAAAAAGTAACATTATGTTCTGTTCTGATGTTTACATTTCTCTCTCTTCTATTCTGAAATTAACATTCTATTCTGTTTTGTTCTGAAGTAATTTTCCTGTTATGCTCTTAAGTTATCGTTCTGTTATGTTCTGAAGTTAACATTCTATTCTGTTCCGGATTTAACATTCTGTTCTGGGCTGCATTTCCCAAAAAGCATCACAAGCCTAACTAAGTAGATCATAGAAGCATTGCCACCAATGGTCTCTAGGAGCAACTTACCTTACAATGCTTTTGAGAAACGCAGCCCTGGTCTGTTTTGAATTTAACATTCTGTTCTGTTCTGAAATTTATATTCATCTCTGTTCTTTTCTGATAGTAACATTCTGTTGTTTTCTGTTCTGTTTTGTTCTAAAGTAAATTATATGTTCTGTTCTACACTCTGTTCTGAAGTTAGCATTCTGTTCTGTTCTGGAGTTAACATTATTTTCTGTTCCATTTAAAAGTTAACATTATGTTCTGTTCTATTTTTGAAAAATTCCCATTATTCTATATCTAAGGTGCTTGCTTATGAATTCTCTCTACTCTCACTTATGCCGAGTTCACACTGCACGATTTTCAAACTCGTCGGATCGCCGTTGTTTTCACACTGCATGACTATCTGGGGTAGGATTCAGTCGCTGCTGTTTTCACATTGCACGATGGATCCGCGACAGGGGGTTTCACATTGCACGATTTCACAATAGGAAGAATCGCCGACAACTCTGTCTGATCCGCAAATACAGCCAAATGCACGCGAGAAGTGATAAGGAAATAACGCAAGATCACTGATATTATGGTCTATAAGTCCTCCACGAACACACAATAATTAATAAAGATGACTTCTTAACAAACATACTTCTGCTGTGAAATTTTTATATTCACAAATCTAGCCTACTTGAAAGTGAAACCAGCGTGTTGTGCATTTTAGAATGAGTTTATTTCTTATAGCCTATAAAAGCCCTCAAAGTGATGAAAAAGAAAAATGCAATAAATATTTTGTCCTTTATAGAAGAATATTATTTACAGGAAAAACCATAGCCTCTTCTTCATCTTCATGTAGCCTACCTGTTCTGTATATTCTAATGCTCGCTTTGTAAAAAAAATAAAATAATAATAATATATCCTCCTGGAACTTCCAGCTGCCCTGTATCTTGCTCTCTGATTGGCTGTAGGTCATTGCTGATGTATTTTTCAGTCAGAACCGGTCAGAACTCATTCACACAGCAGGATTGAGAATCGCCGACAGCTCCAGATATTTAGCATGCCAAATATTCTGCGGGCGTCGGCGACACATCGGCGATTCCCTCAGGTCGCGTCTTTGATAATTCACACTGCGCGATTGTCACTCGCGGGAACGAGCACCGATTTGCCTCCGATCTCGGGCATTTGTCGGCGATTTAATCAAAACCTGTCGGCGAGTGAAAAATCGGGCTAAAATCGTGCAGTGTGAACTTGGCATTAGAGTGTGAGTGAGCAGACCATTATTGGAAACTTTTCTCAAGTATCATCTTCTAAAGCAATACAATAAAATTACACTTAAGTAACAGAGAAAATCTTTAAAAAATTAAAGAAATGTAAATACTTGAAGAAAATTTTAAACAAAATTTTTTTTTTTCAGAAAATACCAAATATAAATACTTCTTGCTGAAAATATAAGAATGTACTCATTTTGCAGGAAAAAATATCAAATCAAAATTTCAATAAATAAAATAAAAAATATTAACAATAAAGAATAACATTCCCATTGATGCAGCAGTTGTGGCAGGGGTGCACATATATTTTTTGTCAGGTTAGACGCTCATGGAGAATTGACCTCATGCTGCCTCCATCAACTTAAACTGTCTGTAAATAGTTGTTAAGCTCCATTTTAATGTTAGAGCCAAGTGTCTGGTCTTTTTGTTGGCTTACAGAACTGTTAGAGCTTTCTTCTCCTTTATGAGCCTTTCTGAGAGTCCTGTATTGTTGGTGTCTCAGTGATGAGCTTATGAGCACCATCAACACCGGAGCTCCTCAGGGCTGTGTTCTCTCCCCACTGCTATTTTCCCTCCACACAAATGACTGCACCTCTAAAGACCCCACATGTCAAGTGCCTTCTAGGGCTGCAAAAAGTTGGAAAATTTCCAGTAAATTTCGGAAACTTTCCAGAAATTTTGGAACCTTACCGGGAATTTCGGAAACTTTCCGGGATTTTTGGAAATTTACCGGGATTTTTGGAAAGTTTCCGGAAATTTACCGGATATTTTCCACCCCGTTGCAACCCTAAGTGCCTCTGGTAAAAGATTCTGGTTTGAATCTGAAAAAAATGATGATAACAGACTTTCGCTGAATTTAAGTAAAATAAAGTTTATAATATTTAGTAATCGACAAAGTAACAATAAAGTTAAATTAAGGATTAACAATGAGGAAATAGAAAGAGTGTATGAAAATACATTTTATAATTGATCATAGATTATGTTGGAAACCACATATTAATCATGTAAAAACAAAAATGTCCGAATCTATTTCAATATTAAATAGAACTAGATAAAAAAGTTTGTCGAGACAAACTTTAAGTTGGCTTGAGAAAGCCGGACCAGAAAGTTTTAAAAAGTTTTAAAAGTTTAAAAAAGTTTGGAAAGTTTAAAAAAAAGTTTTAAAAGTTTAAGTTTTAAAAGTTTAAGTTTTATAAGTTTTATAAGTTTTAAAAGTTTAAGTTTTATAAGTTTTAAAAGTTTAAGTTTTATAAGTTTAAAAGTTTGAAGTTTGAAGCTTTTCATCTGAAATATTTGAAATTTAACAGTTTTAAAAGCAAAGTTTGATAGATAGATAGATAGATAGATAGGGTCAGATATAAAAAGATAATAGGGTAATTATAGATAGATAGATAGATAGGGTCAATATAGATGTAGATAGATAGGGTCAATTAAGAAATAGATAGATAGATAGATAGATAGGGTCAGATATAATAGATAGATAGATGTCAGATAAGATAATAGATAGATAGGGTCAGATTATAGATAGATAGATAGATAGATAGATAGATAGGGTCAGATTATAGATAGATGTAGATAGATGAAGGGTCAGATTATAGATAGATAGATAGATAGATAGATAGATAGATAGATAGGGTCAGATTATAGATAGATAGATAGATAGATAGGGTCAAATAGATAGATAGATAGATAGGGTCAGATTATAGATAGATAGATAGATAGATAGATAGGGTCAAATAGATGTAGATAGATATAGATAGGGTCAATTATAGATAGATAGGTAGATAGATAGATAGATAGGGTCGTTTAGATAAAATAGATAGATGCTACAGGCCTAGATTTGCTAGTTTCTATGTGGTTGCTAAGATTCATGCGGTTGCTAGGGTACCCGGGGTGGTTGCTAGGGTGTTCAGTGGTTGCAAGGTACAGGTCGGTTGCTAGGGTCTTGAATGCAGTTGCTAGGGTACCCGGGCTGGTCAAAGTTTGTATGTGGTTGCTAGGGTAGTCAGGGTTTGCTAGGTTGGTTTAGCAAGTGACTCATGTTGTTAGCAACTCGCATGACTGTGTCGCTAGCATTCCGAGATTAGCTGTTCAATGTCGCTAATGTTTCTAAGATTAGATTTCAAGTGATTAGCAGTTACTAGTGTCGCTAGCATGTTGTTAGCTAAGAGTTATTAGATGTCGCTATGTTTGTAGCATATTAACATTTTGTAGCATTTAAAGTTAATAGCATGTTGTTAGCAGCTTAGCAAGTTACAAGTTGCTAGCATGATTCTAATGTAATTTACTAGCATGTCTAGCATTCAGCATGATTAGCTATTACTAGTGTCGCTAGCATGATTAGCTACTAACATGTCACAGTTAGCATGTTACTAGTGTCGCTAGCTGTTTCTAGAGATTAGATTTACTAGGGGCATGTTTTTAGCATGACTAGCAAGTGACCTGATGTTGCTAAAAATAGCATTGATGTTAGCATGTTAGTAGCATGTCCTAGCATGTTTCTAGCATGATTAGCATGTTACTAGCAGTTGCTAGCATGTTTTTATGACCAGCATGTTGCTAGCATATACTGTACATGTCGCTATATACAAACATGGAATGTTGCTAGCAAAACAAGTTGCATGCTAACATTTAGCAAGTTTGTGGTTTTTTTTAGCATAATGTCGCTAGCATCTCATTATTAGTTTTGCTATATAAAAGTTACTAATGTTGTTAATTCTTAGCATATAGCATGTTTAAAGAATTAGCATTCACAGATTTAGATAGATTAGAAATAGAATTAGATAGAGTGGAAGCTTATGTTTGAATTGGATAGAAATAGTACATAGAAGGGAAGTCTATATCTAAATGGGCTATGTGTTTAATTTGAATTTTGACAGTTGGAGTTTGAATAGTCTGGCTCATTGAACATTGTCAATGTAAGTCTATGGTATTTTTATGAGTTTTAATCTTTATTTTTATGAAAATCATAAGTCTGATCAGTTAGAAAAGATATAGCACACCCGGCGAGATGTCTGGCGATGGGGGCTGTAGAGTTAAAGCCTAGGAGGAGTAGCAGTAGAATTTTAGTCCATAAAAAGAATAATAATAAGAAGTTTAAATAGGATTTCAGTAAGTTGGCTTTCTCACCAACTTAATAAAACATATTTTATATATTTTACATATATCCCATATAAAAATAATATAAATTCTAGCAAAAGAAAGCTATAAGGATTGTTAATAACCTGATTGTTATGAACCAACAAACAAATGTTTATTAAATTACTTTTAAAATTTGTAGATTTAGTTGATTCCACAGCACAGATACAAAGTTTGTAATAATTTACAAATTGTATTCTGATAAGAGAAAGTTGTAATCTAAGGGAATGTATATGTTTTAAAAATTAAGGGCAGCAATGTATTTGCATTCATGACTGTATCTACCACACAGGGCCGTCAGAGGATTGGGGGCCCCCTGAAAAAATATTGTGTCCCCCCCCCCCAGTATATTGAAATAATACAAACATGGAACATCTGCTTTTTTTGTGGTTTTCATTATCTAGTTATATAACTAATAAAATATTAGAATTATTCACAGAACATGGGCCTATTGAAACCTGGATTTTGTGGGGCCCCCTGGGCGATGGGGGCCCCTAGAATTGTCCCCACCTTTCACCCCACTAGAACGGCCCTGCTACCACATACCACTATGGGCAGCAAATCATGTGTCAATTGTGAAATAAATATAATCTACATTGAAACCAAAGGTAGAACTATTATGTGTAATTATAAATATAAACACTGTTATGTCAGGTTTACGTTGTGTAACTTGCAAATCATGAAGACTAGGATTAAAAAAAATATATATACAATTAAAATACTAAAAGAAGCGTTTATGAATAGCTACTCAACAGCATAAATTGCGAATCATTAAACATAGCTAATATTTATTACGACATATAAACATTTTCTTCTCAGTTTAATAATAAATGTAATGCACAAAAGATAAATATTTTGACATTTTGAAAGGAAAAAATGAAAACATGCTTGAAAAGAAGTGATGCAACAGTGGCGCACACAAAAGCCGCGTTTCACCTTTGTTTACATGCGTAACAATTCCTTCCGCGAGGAAAACTAGATCCGGACACTTGAGTTTATCGTTAAACGAAGAACAAAATCACGCAAACCTGCTCATTTACTTTGAACATTTGATGAAAACACACAACAGATGTTAACGATGGAGAGACAGACAGTGAAGCTAAGGAAACACGAGAGCGATCCAGCGGAGGGATACCGGAGAGCACCGCGGCGCAGCTGCGCAGAGCCACTGCACAGAGAATAAATGCTGTAGTGTTGACATATTTCATTTTTGCTCAAAATTATCACGCGTTTCGCCACTATGCCTGGAATGATGGACAAAGGGTCGGAATATCTGGGGAAAGGTCGCTCAAATGGGACGAAAAGCCCGTCTAACGCCTCGAATGGACATTTTTCGGACGAGAGCGGCAGCGACGACGAGCACGGTATAGCCTCGAACACCCCTGCGGAGCTTGTTTATGTATTTTAATGAAAAACAAATTGCTTGATAAATTCGAAAGGTCACACATTATTCTTGTTTTCAGATGTGGGCATGCGTGTGGGGTCAGATTATCAAGCAAATATTCCTGAGTTTGATCCAGGTAGGGAAAAGTACTGCATTCCGCCTTTAAGAACCTGACTGACTGTGGTAGCCTCGGTACACCTATCGCGCCTAACAATTTGTGTATAAATCAATATTTTAGACTTGTATTCAAGGATTTGGGGTGTCGAATGGACAATGTTATTATATTAAATCTGTTTTTAATGTTAGTGTATGATTACGTACTCATGAAAGGCTTTTTGTGAAAGGATGTTAGCTTTCTCGCTTAGCCACTCATCAGCTAATATATCTAGTAACATTGACATAATGATTAAATATGAGTCACAGTTTAATCTTGGTTTTTGTTCTTTTATAAATCAGCTATTTAAACAAGGGAAATGTTTAATAACGTGTAAAATTTCCTAAGGCGATAAAATAGCAGTTTTGTGTTCAAATGCAATTCAATTATGAGCTGCCTTTAGCTGTAAATTGAATGTTTACTATTGTCCTAATGCATTATTGACGCACTATTTTCCTATTTAATACTGTAAAGCTGCTTTGACACAATCTGTATTGTTAAAAGCGCTATATAAATAAAGGTGACTTAAGCGAAAATGCCATTAAATTACCATTAATTTGTGAATTTCGCAAAAAAGACACAAAATTGTGAATGCAATGTGATTTAACCCTCAATTAACTGCAACACTAAATATATTTTTTTAAATAAATTTTGGTAATACAAGTTTTTTTAACTCCTATCAAATTAACAGTGAAATTAGTGTAGTTTTTAAATCTTAAATAGATCTTAAATCATAATTTTGTATTGTAATTTTGTAGGCTCCACAAAATACAGCGATAAAGACAACGGTGGCATGTTGGTTTGGTCTCCACATCACACAATAGTTGACTCTAAATGTAAGTATTTGCAACTTTTTTTAGTTTTTTTGTCACTTAATTTTTCATTGTGACAACATCATGCATTTTTGTGTACGTGTGTGTGTATTATTTTTTTTCTTTTCAGTGGATGAGTACATTGCAATTGCAAAAGAGAAGCATGGATATAATGTAGAGCAGGTGAGTCACGAGAACACAGTCCTCAAAGATATCGTTGTTGTCAATGTTACTTTATGTATGGATGTCTTCTGTGCTCCACAGGCTCTCGGCATGCTCTTCTGGCATAAACACAACATTGAGAAGTCCCTTGCTGATCTGCCAAACTTCACCCCCTTCCCTGATGAGTGGACGGTGGAGGACAAGGTGTTGTTTGAACAAGCGTTCAGTTTTCATGGGAAGAGCTTTCATCGGATCCAGCAGATGGTGAGTCATCACTGCTAGTATTACTGAGGTAACAATGACCTGTCTTCAAACTAAGAGGCTTAATCGCATTATAAATGTGTCTAGGTCACATTTAATCCCAAAACCAGAAAGAGTTAATAATATAATAACTAATATTTTGCATAAAGAAAACAAAAACGTTTAGGGCAATGCATTGTGAAAATGTACCAACATTTTACCAACAATTTCGCAGAAACATAATGCAGATTTTTTTTTTTTACTATTATAATGCATTTAGGTTTATGTGTTATTTTCATTATGTTCTTGTAATACAGTAACCGTTACAGTAAGTTACTTAAATGCGTTTACTTTTTAATTTAAGCTAATTTAAATGAATAGACAGTACCATAAATACTGCCATGATCCATAAAAACCTTACCATTAGAATAGTTTTTGCATCAAGATCATGTGCTTAATTATTGTTATTACAATGTGAAATTAAAGTACACTTGCATACAATACTGGACGAAAGTTCAGAATAATTAAGATTTTTTTTTATGTTTATGAAAGAATTTTCTTATGCTCACCTAAGCTGAGTTTATTTCATTAGAAATACCGTAAAAATATTAATATGATGAAATATTACTTCAATTTTAAAGACTTGTTGTCCATTTCAGTATATTTTAAATGTAGCTTATTTATGAGATTCTGTGACGTAAAAATCATAATACTGTAAAATGTTTTTACAACTTAAAATAACTTCTCTGTTTAAACACTATATTTGAAAATGTAATTTATTTGTGTGATGCAAAGCTGAATTTTGAGCGTTTTTAACCTGCGGTCACACTAGACAATGTAAAAACACAATCTATCCACTTTCCTACAACACTGCAGTTTTAATTCAGCTGCGAGGGACGTATTGATCTATTTGTCACACGGTTTCACATGATATGAATTTGCAGGTCAGAGTTCCCCGAACTTAAACTTTGGAGCGCAGTGAAATGTGAAACTTCACTTGAGCTTTGCATTTGCTTTCTATTCATTAAAGAATCCTGAAAAATATTAAGCTACAAAAACTGTTTTACACAATAAGATATTACATTATACTGTGCAACACATTAATAACTGAGCACCAATAATAATTTATGACTGAGCAGCAAATCAGCGTATTATTATGATTTCTGAAGGATCATGTGACACTGAAGACTGGAGTAATAATGCTGGAAATTCAGCTTTATCATCAGAGCAATAAATTCAGTTTTCAAATATTTAAATACAAAACGGTTATTTAAATTGTTATATTTAACAATATTAACATACTGTTTTTACTGCATTTTTGAATAAATGATTGCAGCCCTGATTTCTTTCAAAAACATTTCATTGCTAAAAAAAAATTGCCTTTTTTTTTTTTATTAATGTTTTATTTTGGTATAAATTTATTTTTGTGAGATTTGTGAGTCTTCAGATACGTCACAACCATCATTAATTACAATTTTATATTTTATACCTCACTAATTCTTGAATTTGATAATTGATTGTAGTTGCCGGACAAATCCATATCCAGTCTTGTGAAGTACTACTATTCATGGAAAAAAACGCGTTCCCGGACAAGTCTAATGGACCGACAAGCGCGAAAGCTGTCAAACCGGAATAATCGAGATGAAAGGTCGCTTATCCATTTGATCTTTGAGCTCATTTATGAGTTGATTCAAGTTTTTAGTGTTTCTGGTCTTTTTATTTTTGCTTTTGACATAATAGTGAGGAAGAGATGGAAGAAGCCAACCCCATTGAGGCCAACGACAGTGATTATGACCCTACAAAAGAGGCGAAGAAGGAGGTAATGTTATTTTGTAATAAATACACATTCAAATTATTTCAAATATGCTAAAGGTGTCTATTGATTCCTTTATATTTCATCCTTTTCCAGTGTCTCAATGCAGTGATTTGTTTTTCCCCTTGACAGAGTCATGCAGAACCTCTGACGCTGAGCTCCAAAATTGGACTGGGACGGAGAGACCACCAGACCCTGCAGCACCGTCACCACAGCCAGCGGTCCAAGTGCCGCCCGCCCAAAGGCATGTACCTCACACAGGAGGATGTGGTGGCCGTCTCCTGCAGCTCCAGTGCCGCAAACTCTGTCCTGCGTCAACTCGACATGGAGCTGGTGTCTCTGAAACGACAGGTACGGCTAGGAATCTCCAAATGGTTAAAAGAAAATCTTGGGGAATAAATCATTTTGGAATTAATTAATCAGTCTAAGCCTGTGAAGATCATTTTTTTTATGTTCTTAATGTTCTTTCTTCCTCACAAATTTACCTGTTTTTTTAGGTTCAAAATGCCAAGCAGTTAAACAGTGGACTTAAACAGAAGATTGAAGACGGAATTGATGAATTCAGACTGCCTGAGGTGACTCATTTCTGCTTGCACTTGTTCTCATATGCACTTTAATCTGAAGTTTTAGTTTTTGTTTGCATATCGTCATTTTGCTAAATGTTACATTTTGTTCCAGTGCACCCAAAAAATTAATGCCCGCTGGACAACAGATGAGCAGCTTTTGGCAGTACAAGGTAAGTAAATGGTTAATAGCATCAGTTTTGTACCTGTTATTATACCAAATTTCACTTTTGCCTCATTTAACTAGGAGTACGAAAATACGGGAAGGACTTCCAGGCTATTGCTGATGTGATTGGGAATAAAACGGTGGGGCAGGTGAAGAATTTCTTTGTGAACTATCGGCGGCGCTTTAACTTGGACGAGGTGCTTCAGGAATGGGAGGCGGAGCAGGGAGTTCACACTTCCAACGGAGACGGTGCCAACTCTGGTGAGGATGGAAAGAACAGCAACATCTCCTCAGGAAAGAGCACCGATGAAGAAGAGGAAGAGGTAAGGGTTAAAACTGTAAAGCCTCTTATATGGAAAAAATAGTCCGATTTTTTTATTTTTTTTTTTTTTTTTTTTTAAACATTGAATCTGTAGGTAAAATAAATAAATAAATTTGCATATAACCCAAAGAATACACGTGTACGCTAGCGTATGCGCAAGCCTTTCCAAGTATACTCCATTTGACAGTGTGCGTGAACGCAGGTGGTCGACACGTGCTCTAGAAAGTTTCATCTTTGTCCAGTGTCTGCTCTGTTTTTCTCCAGAAGTTATGACAGATGAAAATGTCTTTGTACTCTCTTAATCTAAAGTTGCGGCTCTCTCATAACCCCCTCACACAAGCGCTGGTCAATGCAGCCGTCTGTTGTTGTTGCAGTCTCCACGGTTTTGTTGTTGTTCCGTCTCTATAGTTTCGTTTTCTACTGTGAAACAGAGGCTGGGTTACTGTTTAGTAGGGGTGGCACGGTACACAGATGTCACGGTTCGGTACGTACCTCGGTTCGGGGGTCACGGTTCGATACGATTTCGGTACAACATGAAAACAAAGAAATCTACTATGCTCGGTTTCTTTTCATTTATTTTGAACAGACAGTAGTGCAAATAAAAAAAATCATCTAGATTGAAAATACTACATATTTTCACAAATAAAAGCACAAATAAGTTTATACAGTGATTAATAAGTGTTTAAAGTTGATTCTGCTGGTATAAGGAAACAGTTGAAGTGATCGCGACACACACTCACTCGCGCACACACACACTTGCACACACACACTCAGTGCACGCACACACTCGCGCACGCGCACACACATCAGTTCCACTTGCTATTGACAGCAAACTTTAAAATACAGTGAGCCAAACATCAGCACGGCCTCCTCTGTGTCCGTTGGCATTCGCTGTTCTTCTGCTGGCGGTTATTAAACAGCGTTGCATTGCTGTGGGCGCCCCCTTCTGGATTGGGGGTGAATTGCCTGTATTCATCGTAAGGCATCATGCACCGAACCGAGATACCTGTACCGTGACGGTTCGGTACGAACCGTCACCCCTACTGTTTAGTGCCACCCCTACTGTTTAGTGACTGTTTAGTGCAAAACAATTTCAATGTGCATGTGTGATCTGCGCGTACAAAGTATGCGTGGTTACAAAAATCGGGTAGTGCGTGTATAGTATGTGCGTACTTTTCTGATGACAAAATTTGCATCGCGCACTGTATGCATTCACTAGTGTACGCGTAAAAACTGAAGGATACTTTGGGCTAGGGCTGCACGATAAATCGCATCTCGTCACGTGCTTTCAGATGGAGCGCAGGGCTCGCAAAATCGCTAGCCCGACGTCCCGGGGCGATAGCGCGCGTGCACAGTTGAGACCTGGACAGCACACATTGATATCTGTGTTTAAACTAAACTCATTTAAGCCTTGCCAGTTTAAACATTTAAGAGCCAGAGGACTCGCGCGTGCAGTGAGAAGATCTGTGTGTGCGCTCATCCGAAGCACGCAAACCTGCGCCTCAGTACGCACGCAAATATTAAGCTCTCTCTGAAGTATTGTATTTGAATGGACAAATTCACACAAAAAAAATTGTCAAAATGCCCATCTTGGTTAGTATACTATAGCAGGCTGAATGTATAGTATTAGTGCATTCTCTTAAAGGGTTAGTTCACCTAAAAATGAGAATTATCCTGTTATTTACTCACCCTCAAGCCATCCTAGGTGTATATGACTTTCTTCTTTCAGACGAATCCAATCTGAGTTATATTAACAATTGTCCTGGCTCTTCTAAGCTCTATCATTGCAGTCAGCGGATGTTTGTGTTACAGTCCAAAACAAATAAAATAAAGTGCACGAATCCATAAAAAACGTGCCTCACACGGCTCCGGGGGGTGAATAAAGGCCTCCTGTAGCGAATCCATGCGTTTTTGTAAGAAAAATATCCATATTTAAAATGATATAAACAGTTTTGTGTAACTTCCGCTATCTGTCGTACGCGCGTTAGACTGCCTTTCCGACGGATGACGTAGGACACAGGCGCAGCGCGTGCGAGTCTCGCGAAAACCAACAGGAGCAAAGGAAGCAAAGTTTCCTTACTTTAGCAAAGGAAAACCAGTCTCCTCTTGGCTTATATCGAAATCCTCTGACATTTTTCTTTACAAATCCTTGTTTTGTGCTTCTAATTCGTAACCGGCGTTTTGTTTTGTTCTCTCTCCACGTTCGTCTCTAATCACACGACGCATACGTCCTACATCATCCGCAGGAACGCCTTCCGCGTACCACAGATACCGGAAGTGAGAGAGAAGTGTTTATTACGTTTGAAATATATAACGTATAATTTTTTCCTTAAACATAGCACACACCGAACTGTACCGAAACGTGACTCTAAAACCATGATACTAACCGAACCGTGAGTAAGTTGAACCGTTGCACCCCTAATCTGCACATGGATGGATCCGCTGATAGACGCCTGCTTTTAAATGCTCCTGTGTGCTTCTGTGTGAGTGTACAGTTTAGCAGATTACTTGCATACAATGATACAAATATCAGTTGTCACTCTATATCTCTCCGTAATACCTTAGTAAGATTATACTTAATGCTTAGTTTTATGATCAAAGCTATGTAGTTTTTATTGTGGGGGACAAAACATATAATGCAATGCAATACAATGATGATGAGAGATGTACATATGGATGTTTCTCAAAAGCCTGTTGTATCATATTTGATGCATTTTAACATGATTTTTCTGAAAACAAAAAAAAGTATAGATAATCAAGTAAACTAGCTTCAGTCCAGCGAGTTCATCTTGAAATAGTATTAATGTAAAAGTTTTTCTTTTATGTTTACTTAATGTAAAATCTTGTAAAAGTGCCCCTATTATGGGTTATGAAAGGTTCATATTTTGGTTTTGGGAGTCCCCAACAACAGGTTGACATGCATGCAAGGTTAAAAACACTTTCATTTTCTTATAATATGCTCAACGGCTCCCAAACGATTCGCTCAACGATAAATTTTTCCAAACCCCTCCTTTGCAGTGTTAATTTCGTTAACGAAGACGACGACGAAAAATAGTCAACGTACCTTTTTTCTGTGACTAAGACGAGACGTTGACGAGCTAAAACTAATATCTGATGATAAAAACTATGACGAAATGTATGCCGCGTCTTCGTTAACAAGACGAGACGGGACTAAAATGTTATTTGAGGACTACCGGACATGTTTAAACAAAAAAAAAAAACTGGAAATATAATACAAAATAATTAATACATCCTATAGGCTAAGTTAACGGTCTTGTCTTTCAAATTGTGTGTCCCTGTCATTGGATTGCAATCAGATGAGGGGCGTTCGCATATCTAGTCTCGGTATGGCAGCCACAGCGGACAGAAAGGCTAACGTTACCAAAACGCGAACTAGCGATCTGAAACAATGGCCTCAGCACCCGAAGGGTTATGGATAGGGTGACCAGACTTCCGTTTTTCCCGGGAGTCACAATTCGTTGTCGAATAACTTAGTTTATGAAGGCGGGATAAGCGGAATCGCGCTGTTAGAAGTGCTCTCTCTCTCTCTCTCTCTCTCTCTCTCTCTCTCTCTCTCTCTCTCTCTCTCTCTCTCTCGCGCGCGCGCGCGCACACGCTCCACTTCTTCAGTCTCATATTGCGCGCGATCAGTTCTCAGCGCTCAAATACACACACAGCAGTCCAAATGTCTGTAGAGTATCTCATGTAAATACAGTCGGTTATGGCTTAAATGAGCATATAACAGGTGGGTGAAAACTCAATGCGTGCCAGTATTACATGCATACCTTCCGTCTTAAAGGGACAGCGTTCCTAAATAAATACCTATGTGTCATCAATGTTAATCAACAAAAGATGTTAAATAAATGTATACTTAAGTAAACCTACTGTATCTGAAAAATGAGTTTAATTTGTATTTCTACCAAAAAAGAAAATTAATTTCAGTTTTTCCAAATTCAATCCTTGATTCAAATTTCTCATATACTTAAAGGGATAGTTCACCTTTGAAATTAAAATTTGGTATCTATCAGCTTACCCCAAGGGCATCCAAGATGTAGGTGTCTTTTTTTCTTCAGTAGATCCAATTTTGATGTTTTTAGGTCAAACCGTTCTAGTCTGTCAGTCATATAATGGCAGGTATAGGTCACTGTCTCTGTAAGAGGGAAAAAGAACATGCACAGAGAAATCCAAATTAAACAATTCCCCATCGTAACTACACATTGATGGCCTAAGACACGAAACGAGCGGTTTGTGTGAGAAAACGAACAGTATTTATATCGTTTTTTACCTCTTGTACACAACCATGTCCAAGTGATCTGAGTGCACACACATCCGGTGTGTGACGTGTGTGTGTGCGCGCGCTCTGGCTCACGCTGCTTTCACACGGGGCGTCGGCGTCAACGCTTGACGGAGGGCGTGTCTGAAGCGTGCTGACGCGCCGTCATAGTTACAACAACCAAGCACCACGCTGACGCGCCGTCATAGTTACACGCGCCGTCACAACCAAGCACCACGCTTCAGACACGCCCTCCGTCAAGCGTTGACGCCGACGCCCCGTGTGAATGCAGTGAACGCTCCAAAAGCAGCACCTAGTGGCAAAGAATGATTTTGCGTTTTCATTCAGACCAACGCAAAAATAAGTTTTCCCAGGTCTGCGCACGCAACGTGGGCGGGCAATATGCTAATGTTTCATGTTGACGTCAACATGAAACGGCTTGGGATTCATTTTAAAAGCAACTCGTTTCAATGATTCAGAGTCGACGCTTTCTTTTGAGAGACAATAACTTTATACACGGTGCACTTTCAGATTTAAAACTTTGCAGGAGGTTTTCATTCATTTAGAGCTGTTACACACTGCATGAAAGTTAATTCTCAAAAATCCATAATAGGGGCACTTTAATGAAGATGTGTACGATGTCCTAAGGGTGGCAGTTTTTGCAATTATACTTAAAGATCTTCTACTAACTTAAAGTATAAGGTCTTTTAGTTCCTGGTAAAAATATGGTAAGTTTTAATTTCCCCCAAAAACTTTTTGTTTTGTTTTGCATCTCTACCATTCCGCCAGTTCTTTAGCTAAACTCTTCTTTAAACACCTAGCTCTCATAAAGTAATAAAAAATGACACCAGTGTTATGTTATTTTCACCTTTCTTTCTCAATCAGGGTCAGGTGACCCCAGCCTCCGGTCCGTCTCCTGTAGCTACATCAGCGTCTCTAACAGCAGCCAGCAGCTCCACCTCTCTCAACCAGCCTCCACCGCTTCTGCGCCCATCTCTTCCTGCCACTCCAGCACTACACCGTCAGCCGCCGCCTCTGCAGCATCAAGCCCGCTTCCTTCTGCCCCGTCCTGCCCTGAACCAGCCTCCGCCGCTCATTCGACCATCCAACCCCCTCCCTCCGCGCCTCAACCCACCGACCCACAGCCCCTGTTCCCAGCATGGCTTCAGCCGCGCCGGGCCAGCAGCCGCCCACTCTGGTGGGCATCCAGCCCGAGACGCCCTCCTCCTCTCTACACTGATGCGTTTTGTATTTGTGACATTACAGATGAAGGTAATAATTAGTTGGCAGTTCTCATTGTGAATACTAGGAAAAAATTATTGTTTTAAACTGTATATATTAGTTATGTAACTTTCTATTTATTTGAACTGATTTATTTTTTATTTTAGATTTTGTAATCCTGTTGTAACATTGTACTTTAAGGTGATAGTTCACCTAAAAATGAAAATCACCCCATGATTTACTCACCCTCAAGCCATCCTTGGTGTATATGTCTGTCTTCTTTCAGATGAGTACAATCGGAGTTATATTAAATAATGTCCTGGCTCTTCCAAGTTATATAATGGCAGTGAATGGCTGTTGAGATTTTGAAGCCCAATAAAGTGCGTTCATCCATCATAAAAAGTGCTCCACACGGCTCCCGGGGCTTAATAAAGGCCTTCTGAAGCAAAGAGATATGTTTGTATAAGAAAAATATCCATATTTAAACTTTATAAACCGTAATCTCTAGCATCCGCTAACTATGCGTTCACGATAGAGTACCGTTCCAGTGGATGACGTAGGCGTAGTTTAAGCTCCGGTGAGAACATGCTAGTCTCGCGAGAACCAAGTTTTTTTTTTTTACAGCAAAGGAAAACCCAGTCTCCTCTTGGCTTATATCGAAATCCTCTGACATTTTTCTTTACAAATCCTCATTTTGTGCTTCTAATTCGTGACTGGTGTTTTGTCGCTTTCGCGTTCATCACTTCTAAATGTGTGTACGACAGTTAGCGTAAGCTAGAGGTTACGGCTTATAAAGTTTAAAATATTTTTTCTTACACAAATGCATCAATTTGCTTCAGAAGACCTTTATTAAGCCGTGTGGAGCACTTTTAATGATGGATGGATGCACTTTATTTTGCTTCAAAATCTTAACAGCCATTCACTGCCATTACAAAACTTGGAAGAGGCAGGACGTTTTTTAATGTAACTCTGATTGTATTTGTCTGAAAGAAGGTCATATACACCTAGGATGGCTTGAGGGTGAGTAAATCATGGAGTAATTTTCACATTTGGGTGAACTATCTCTTTAAAATGTGTTCTATCTCAGCACTTTTTCTTGTTGTTCCTTAGTATCTATGATGTAACGGCAAACCTCTTTAAAAGGGTTTTGTTTGTTGTTTTGTTGTTCATCTGTGTCTGTGGTTGATTACTATTTCATGTCGTTTTATGTGTTTCATATTTTAATATTTGGTGCTACAGACTGACAGAAAATCACCTGTCCAAATTCTCTTGCCATCAAAGTGCTCTTAACAAGAAAATATTTAATCTCATACTTACAAAATCATAGAAAATTCCTACTATCATACCTATTTTTTTTTTTTTTCATGGATATCAAAAACAACTTCAGTCCCTCAAGTTTAAAACACTTATTTTCAACCTCATCTGTGAATTAGCATTTAATTGGGTTTGTTTACAAACCTGTTTGACTTGCAGAAAAGTGTAAAGGATCCACACTTTCAACCAGACATTAAGCTGTTTCATTAGTGGTGTGCGGTTTAATCTGAATATGCATGTAGCGTTCCCCTTCTTCTACCCCGATCGGTGATCAGTTGATCAGATCATGCTCACATGCACATCGGTTTCCAATTAAGGTCTATATTCTGGTTAAACCTTTATTCTGAAAGATGTTTACATAATCTAAGGCTCTGAATATTACTGCATACATGTAATGAGCATTATCAGAATAAACTAATGTACATTATTGCCCCTTTATTCTCTTTGGAAGTAATGGTGATGCTCTTGCCATTTGTTTTAGTAATTTAAGCAACTGATTTTTCATTGATGTTATTAATATTACACAAGAACGTAAATTTACATCATGAGATACTTTTTTTTTTTTAATGACATTTCTTCTTTGTAGAACGTTAATTTAATTAAATTAAAGTAGTTTTGCTCCAAGATTTTTTTTCATGAATGGATTCACTTCTCACAGCTGTATAATCCAGAATTACCTTTGTTTGGATGTGCAGATATTTTTTGCAAGACTGTCTCTTTCGTATCTTTTAAAAACTGAAATGTTAATCTGGTTATGATGGTCTGCTCCACATTTACATAATCAGAATATGAACAATCTTTGATTTAATGCTGGAATGTTCTTGTGCATGTAAACACGTTTCACTTGTGTACAAATTTATTCATAATTTATCTAGTTTTCTTGGTAGTTCCTTAGAAGCTTTTTGAAGTCTTAACTAGATTTGTGTGTGCTTCTTGCACTTACAAAATAATTGTAATGTTTATTTCAGCAGAAAAAAGTGCTGTTTCTACTGTATGCAAATTGGCTGCATATTGAAAAGTGCTTAATGTCTCAAACAACACAATTTTTTGAGATATTAAGCGCGTTTTCTTCTTATTTTTTTTTTTTAATGCAACCTAATTGCATTTTTTAAAGAACGGGTTGTAGGCAGCTCAGAGTGTGGTGGCATTATATGTCAAATAATATAAAGTCTCTTCTCTAAATTTGTACCTAAAGCATGTTCATATGTGAAGTGTCATGTGCTTGTCATATGGAAACATTAAAAACGTTTGAACACAGACTCTAATTTCATTTTCATTTCATCTAGCATTTCTACACACTGGAGTGTTTGTTAAACGTTTGCTTTCCTATTTTAGTTGAAAGATGCATAAAAGAGTGTCTCGGCTATTTATGTAATATTTAATTTAGTTTCTCTTACTCGTTTATAGAAACTCCCCGCAGTGCACTTTCCGTTCAAAACCTACTATAGCCAAGGCTTCCTTCATGAATATTCATTAGCAACTTGCGTTGGAACTATTCTGTGACGCTACCTAATTAATATTCATGAGCCGAGGCCTTCGCCGTAGTAGGATTGGTCGTTCCGTTTTCCGTTCGCTTTAATCGCGTGGCAGCGCGCCCAAAATAAGAGGGACGTACTGCGTGCATCGGCACTGCGCGCTGAGACGCGTAGCTGTCAAATATTATATATATCAGGATTAACTTGTATCCACCGAACCTCAACCACATTAGTCCAAATGAGCTATTAACGCCATCAACCCTCAGGTATGTAAACCCATGCATTAAAAAAAATAAATACTGCGAATTATATAGCTGATAGTGTAAAGCGAAAGTAAATGTTTTAATGTGGACTAGATGTTTAACTGAGCTGCTGACTGTGTTTTCACGAGGCTGGTGCTGATTGCTCGCACATTATAAAGCGGTGTAATAGTAAACTGCTTTAGTTGAGTTTGGATTCACAGTGTCATGTTGTAGCACTGGGGATTCCCCATATGTTTGCTCTCTCTCTCTCTTTCACACACACACACACACACACACACACACAGGAACAGCACGCAGTGTGCTTTAAAACTGCTTTTCCGCGGATTAATGCGTCCACTGTTACTATAATTTGGTCATAATCGTTTTTTAACTATGCAATGATAAATTAAAGTCTCCTTTATTTTCACTTTATTCTATTTTGTTGTGTATATGAGTAGGGAAGATATTAAATGTCAACTGTGCTACCAAGATTTTAACAATTAGGCTAATCGTTGAAAAGATTAGGCTACAAAATGGATTTTTAGTCACATTTCTACACCTTGTAGTTTTACAAAACTGAAAGTCAAATTAAACTGTTTCTTGTCAACCTTGTAACCCCTCCTGTTATACATGCTGTTAAGATGAATTCATGTTAGATCGCATAGTGCATTTATTAACTGAACATAGGATTTATTTCATTGGTCTCAAACTCAGTTCCTGGAGGGCCACAGCTCTGCACAGTTCAGCTCCAACCCTAATCAAACACACCTGATCCAGCTAATCAAGCTCTTCAGGATCACTAGAAACGTCCCAGCAGGTGTGATTTGGGGCTAAACTGCAGAGCTGTGGCCCTCCAGGAACTGAGTTTGAGACCACTGATCTAATAGTAAAAGGAAGTCTTGATATAAAAAGGTTTACCAGCCTTATGGAAATATGCCTGTGTCAAGCTCAGATGCTTCAACCTTTTAATTATTATTTCTTTTTTTTGCTTGTTATTTTTATAATTGTATTGCTTGCATAATCGTTAATTGCTTACAATAATTGCTTACAAGAAAATGAACAGGATGGAAATAAGTAGTAAAAAAAAAAAAAGTTTTTTTTTTTTTTTTTGGTTTGTAATTTTATCAAACAGGGTGGAATGTTTGATAGTGACAACCACACACACTCACACACTCACACACTCTCACACACACACTCAAACACACACGTCTGGTCAGCTATCATTGCAGGGACTCTCCATAGGCGTAATGGTTTTTATACTGTACAAGCCACATTTTCTATGGCCCTACACCAACCCTACACTCAAACCTACCCCTTACAGGAAACTTTCTGCATTTTTACTTTCTCAAAAAAACTCATTCTGTATGATTTAGAAGCTTTTGTACCCATGGGGACCTCAATTTAGGTCCCCACCGTGACACGAGTCCCCATGAGTCTGTGTGTATTCAGGTTTAAGTCCCCACCTGGATATATAAACCTGTGCTCTCATGCACACACACACACACACACACACACACACACACAAAAGGAATTAAAAAATCCTCAGAAATGACTGCTGTATGAGCTAAATAGGAAAAGGTACTGGCTTTAGTTCATGTTATAAAAGACTAACAGGAAGGAACTTGATATTGAGGACAAGGAAGAAAACTCTAAATTGATTACCAATTATAACAATTTTCCCAAGAATTAATGTTTGGTTTGAAACATTTTGAACAAGGAAACAATGAAGAAACACTTGGAATGACATTTTTAAAATAACTTTTTTTCATTTTAGGAGTTTATTAAAACAGGGTAAAATCTGCCATCCAAACTATCTAAAATTCACTCCATCTTAAATTAATTTAAACTTTTAAATCAACAATTATTATAATATAATATTAATTTAAAATCATATTTAATATCATTATAAGCATCATTTTCGAATAAAACTGAAAACGTGTGTATTTTGTTAACTTTCTGATACCCAGATATTTGTATTATAACTTGTAATAACCAGAAATATTTGAAATTGTGAATGCAAGTAAATATGCATTAAAATATGTGACCCAGGACCTTGAAATCAGTCATAAGGGTCTTTTTTATTTTATTTAGATTTATACATTATCTGAAAGCTGGATCGGACAAAGGAAATATATTTGGCTGAGATATAACTATTTGATAATCTGAAATCTGAGGGTGCAAAAAAATCTAAATATTGAGAAAACCGCCTTTAAAGTTGTTCAAATGAAGTCCTTAGCAATGCATATTACTAATCAAAAATTAAGTTTTGATATATTTACAGTAGGGAAATTACAAAATATCTTCATGGAACATGATCTTAATGTCCTAATGATTTTTGGTATAAAAGAAAAATTGATAATTTTGACTCATACAATGTATTGTTGGCTATTACTACAAATATACCTGTGTTACTTATGACTGCTTTTGTGCTGCAGGGTCACAAATGTTGAACTTGCACAACAAGAATGATATAAATGCTTAAATTAGCCCTTATTGCTTCTTTGTAATATTAGTGTTATTAGAGGATTTTGATAAGTAGATTAACTTCAATGATGCTAAAAACAAAAGAGGAACATGAAATAGAATTGCATTTGTCAGTGCAGTTTTCAAATGATTTACATATCTGTCGCTGTGTCAGCCTACGTCTAATTTCCATTCATATCACCAGGTTTCCATGGCTGCAGAGGAGAACGAGTGTCCCGGCTTGTCCCGTCAGAACTCTGAGCTCATGAAGTCATGGGAGCTGGAATCCATTCTGACCAATCGCACGCTGCGGTTCGTGTTGCGTTTAGAGCAGCAGTTCATTTGCCCGTCCTGCGGCGGGATCGTCCTGAACCCTCACCAGACGGGCTGCGGGCACATCTTCTGCGCTCAGTGCGTGAGGGCTTACATGTAAGAAACATTCATTAGTTAAATCAATTAAACAATTTGTTGCATAATATAATTTTCAGTGCATCTAAAATGATTTGGCAATGTGTAAACCTTCCTCTTTTCAGTGAAAATGGGGGAAGTTCGAAATGTCCTTTAGACAGCATTCCTATAAAACCAGAAGAGGTGAGAATATTAACATTTTAAATGCATATTCATGTGCACTTATCGAAAATCTAGCTTTATTTTCCTTTATATTTCACTGAATAGCAATTCCAATGCTTGCAGGTTTTTCAAGACAACTGCTGTAAACGGGAACTGCTGAACTTAGAGATCTACTGCACCAACGCCCCAGACTGCACACAGAGGGTTACCTTATGTAACCTTCAGGTAAAATGCAAAACTTGACCTAATATGCTGTAAATTGCGTGTCTGTATCCATCATCCAAAGCTGAGAATAACAATACAATACCTCTTTCTCAGGATCATCTAAAAGCATGCCAGTATGAGCGAATTAGATGTTCAAATGTAGGGTGCAATGACACTGTGTTACGCAAAAACTTAACGGACCATCAGAGGAACATCTGCTCCGTCCGACTGGAGTCCTGCCATCACTGCAGACAATCGTTCCTCGTGTCTCAGCTGCTGGTCAGAGCGCTTCCCTCTCTCAATACTGCATACAGTCATCTGAGGTGTGCTTGTTTCTAATCTTGCCTCTGAACAATGACAGGTCCATCAGAAGACTTCATGCCCTGAAATCGAAATCCCGTGTCCCAACAAGTGTCTTCAGATGATCAAAAGACACAAGGTGTGGCACAGTCAGATACTTTACTCTGCTTTTAGAAAGCTGTATTCTAATGAATATGCATCACATTGTCCTGCCTTGCAGCAAATTGCTCTCTTTAGATTAATATGGAGCTCCTAAGGAGACACGAAGATGGAAGACTTATGAGACAGGAAATTATACTTTAATGCATTCATATTACTTGCAATCAGTGTTGTCCCATAAGAAACATTGCATTCTCTCGAAAAACATTTATGTTCCCTCACAGAAGTATTGTTTGGTTTCCTTATGATACAGTACTTTGCATTCTCCCACAAAACTATTGCATTCCCCACAGAAACTTTGTGTTCACTTGCACATGCAAAATATAGTTTTTCCATTACAAAACTGTTGCAAGAAAACACAAAATTTCTCTAAACACAAAAGGCATTTCACGAGTTCACCCTTACATCTAATCTGATAGCAAATAGTAAGCATATTTTGGCGTGCTGTCCTGGGGGAGGGCTCCGAGCCCGGAATATGGCCCGAACCCAGAGAACTCCCCCATCCCTAATATGGGATAAAATAGATTAGGGGTGAGGAGTTGGGGTGGAGGAGGGATGCCGGAAAACTGTTACTGGACAGAGGTAGGCAGGCTGCATCTATATATACACGCATTGTGCTCGTTAGGATGGTTAGCTAAACGAGTTGTACCTGCGCCAAATTAGTTGATTATCTGATCATGCTCCTCCTGAACCTTGTTAATAAAACATCATTTAAATTGATTTTTTTATCATCACCATGCCCCTTTTTTCAAGTAAAAACAAAGTTTTTTTGGGAAACACAGTAGTTTTGCGAGACAATGCAAAGTTTTGCAAGCGAACACAGAAGGCTTGAATTATATATTTTTTCACCCTTTTAAAAGCTATAGGAGCCCTTACGTGGTGATTTAAAAAAAAATGTTTTAAAGTGTTTGCTTGCAAAACTATTGCATTCCTCCAAGAAACTTTGCATTTGCTTGCAAGAAGCACTAAAATACAATTTTCCCTCCCATCTCATATTTTTCCATCAATATGCCCGCTTAGGGGCTCCATGAATAGTCAGGTATTTTAATTTGCTTGTTGATCCTCATTGCAGCTGCAAGCTCATGCTGATGAATGTCTCGAAGTGGAGACTGACTGCATTTATAAAAACTACGGCTGCACATTCAGAGTAAGAAAACATTCATATTTAACACTGAAGCAAATGAAAGTATCTTTTTATTAATGTTGTCCTATTTAATGAGCTGGTCGTTCAGTAAATGTTTCCGTTTGTCTGAAGCTGTAATACGTTTTCAGATCTTAACCTTTGAACTCTTTCTTTCTTCCAGGGTAAAAGAGGGAAAGTGCAAGTTCATGAAAACTCAGAGTTCAGTTCCCATGTTCGGCTTGTTCTGGAAAGCAACAACAAACTTGAGAAACAGGTATGAAACAAGTTGTATAAATGTCAGTGTAAAATCATGGAGAAATTATGGTTCATAAAACAATGTTATAAGCACATCCCATTAAGTGCTATGCTTACTATTGCTTAAATAGAAATGTTGTATGTAACATACAAATGGTCGTGGTTGTAGGTGGAACAGCTGCAGCAGGATATGTTAGTCCAGCAGGGTGCGCTGAAGGACAAAAGTCTTGTGGTCAGTAATCTGGACCGGGACATCACCCTGTGTGACAGCACTCTTACTACCTTACAGGTAAAGAAATCATGTTATTTAAAAAAAAACGGAAAAAAAAGCTAATTGTCCTGTAATTTTAGAAACAATGTCTTCTCAAATTCTCATAAACCCTCACAATACCAAGTTCAAGGAACAGTTGACTTGTTTCTGAATCCATAGCAGCAATAATTTTCACTCTAATGTAAATTATTTTTGTTATTCAGAGAATCCTCACCATTCATTGTACAATAATGTATTATTGCCATTATCTATGTGGTCATTAGTCATCATAGGCCCCATTTACACTAGTGCGTTTTCGTTTTAAAACGGCGTTTTAGAATGAAAACGATCCTCGTTTACACTGCGTTTCAGAAACAATCTCTGTTTACACTACACAACCGAAAACGCATGTCACGTGACCATTCATGCAGGTACAACCGTAGATATGTATAGGTAGATTCCCTATTATTTAGATGGTGGATGCGTCTACGTGCTTGGAGCGGTCGAATGGGGAATCTACCCATACATATCTATGGGTACAACAACGAGCATGATGTTATTGTTTACACGGTCGTCAAGGATACGCAGTTTATGCGTTATGCGTTTTAAAACGAAAGCGCACTAGTGTAAACCGGGCCATAGCGTATAAAAATTGGAATACTGCGTATAACATTTGCGAATAAAGCGCTATTTTCATCTCATGTGTTCAAGAGATCAAAAACGTCACTTCCTGGGAAACTGGTACACTGTATGATCTGTGTTTGTGTGGCAGAGGTCTGTGGAGGAGCAGCGAGTGGGGATCTGCAGTGTTCAGCGTGAACTGAGGGATCTGCGGGGCGTTCTGGGGTCTGAACTGAGTGAAGAGCTCCCGAGTCTTCGGGCATCATTGGACTCCCTCAGACAGCAGGTGGCGGTCACAGAAAGCCTCAGGGAACACCTGGGTAAGTCAAGTCTGATGGGCCACTTGAATGTTGACACAGTTTACTTGTAGAGCCCTGCTGGACAAGATGGGTGAACCTCAAAATGCACAATGCAAACATTCAATAGTTTGGGCTGAGTTGCGCTGTTGGGTCCCAAGATGCATGACCTTGACAGTGGTGCATGAAGGTCCCTGGTTCCTCTGAGTGCACAATCCAAAGACGTCATGCAGGACAGGTGAATTGTAAATTGCCCATCGGTGTGAGTCACTCATGTGATGCTGGGACAGGCTCCAACAACCCCATGACCCTACATGACCTGCAGTTTGGAAATGGATGGAAAATTACATGTTGTGTTCCCAGCCTTGTTGCAAGGAAAGCTTTAGTGGACATTAGTGTAAACCACGGGTGGCCCACCCTGCTCTTAGAGGACGGTCTTCCTGCAGATTGTAGTTCCAACACCCCTGGCTGTTGTATTCAATCCTGAACAACAAGTTTTTAATTTAGATTTAAAATTATTAATACTTTCAGCGCATCTTATGTCCTCTGGAGGGTTGTTCCAGAGGCGAGGAGCATAGCAGCTAAAAGCAGCATCACCAATTTTTTTAGTTGTACTATGAGGTACAGTTAGAAGAAAAGAATATAAAGATCTGAGAGTCCTTCTGGGTTCATATACTGTGATTTTTGAAAGATAGTCTGGAGCAAATATATGAAATGCCTTATAAGCTAATAAAAGATTGAAAAAATAAATGCAAAAACTAACAATTAACCAGTGTAATGACTTTAATACAGGTGTAATGTGATCTCTCTTTTTGGCTTTTGTCAATATTCTAACAGCAGTATTTTGTATTAGTTGTAGTTGATTTATTGTATGCTTTGGTTGACCTGAAAGGAGGGCATTGCAATAGTCAAGCCTGCTAGTTATAAATTCATGCATTGATTTTTCTATACTGCCCAGAGAGAGAAATTATCTTACTTTGGCAATGCTCTTCAGATTATAAAATGCAGTTTTCGTAATATTATGTACATGAGCTTTAAAGTTAAATTCCGAATCAAAGACAACTCCTCTTGGCTTAAATCCCATGTGATTTGATCCCATCTCATCTTAAATTGGGTTTTATCCCAGTATATTTAGTTTAGGGATCAATTTCTCTCTTTGCGCTTTTGATCCAATAATCTAAACTTCAGTTTTATCTTGGTTGAGTTGTAAGACATTTTGTGACATCCAGTCCTTTATGTCTTTGATGCAATTTACAAGAGAATCAAGTTGAACATGATCATTAGGAGACACGACTACATACAACTGTGTGTCATCAGCATAACTATGAAAAAAGATACACTGTACCATGCCTCCTGATAATGTGACTGAAAGGTAACATATAAAGATTAAAAAGCAGTGGTCCTAAAATTGATCCCTGAGGAACCCCACATGATAACTTGTAATGTTCAGACAAGGTATTATTAATAGATACTGCAAATGTTCCTCCGCTAAGGTATGATAAAAAACAATTCAAAACAGTTCCAGATAGACCAACATAATCACTTCATCTATTTATGAGAATCTGATGATCAAATGCAGCACTTAAAGGGCACCTATTATGCCCCTTTTTACGAGATGTAATATTGGTCTTGGGTGTCCCCAGAATTTGTCTGTGAAGTTTCAGCTCAAAATACCCCACAGATTATTTATAATAACATCTGGAAAATGTAATTTTTGGGGTTTGTCTAAAAAAGAGCTGTTTTGGTGTGTATCACTTTAAATGCAAATGAGCTGCATATTCCCGCCTGTCTCCAGAAGAGGGCATCGCATATACGTCTCTCTGCTTTGCATACTTACAACAATAAACAGCCAGTAAAAGCAACATGACTGAGAGTGAGAGCGCCGGTGTTCAGCCGTACATATGGGAAGCCAAGTGCACTGAAAGTGGGACAAAACAACACAATGTTACAGAGCTCGCGCTGACCTGTCATCGGCGCAGCTCAATGGACGTGATGCAAGCGTGCCGCTGATCAATTAAAATACTTTGATAATGTACGCACTAGTGCTGTCAAACGATTAATCGTGATTAATCGCATCCAAAATAAAAGTTTTTGTTTACATAATATATGTGTGTGTTGTGTATATTTATTATGTATATAAATACAAACACATGCATGTACTATATATTTAAGAAAAATATCTTGTTTATATATTAAATATATTTATATATAATATAAATATATACATGTAAATATTTTCAAAATATATACTGAATGTGTATTTATTAGTGCTGTCAATCGATTAAAAAAAAGTAACTAATTAATCGCACATTTTTCTAAAATTAATCACGATTAATCCCACCTAACATTAAAGTTTTTAAATATACTTTTATATTGCAATAATTTCACATTCAATGTTCAAATGTACAATGTACAAACAACATAAAGACAGAATATTTTTAATATTTCTTTAATGGCATGTTTTTTATGATTGAAGGCCAGCATCACTGATATCAATACTACTGATGTCTCTATAAAATAGTTTTTCCCCTTAATATTTAACCATTGACTAGCCATTCAGCATTACAGTACAATTGAGAGCTATCAATTTTAACATTTATTAGACTTAACTTCTAATTTAAGTGAACTTAAAACAATCTTCACACAAACCCATTACAATCTAAATTAAATATAGATGAACCCCTTAAAGCTATAAGTTATTGATTTCTTCTTTTTTTTCTTGGATTAATAGACATCACAGCAGCTGGTTATTATTATTTGCCTGCTATTGCTTTAAAAGCTGCTGCTGCTTTCTGACTCACTTCAGGTCTTAGTCTCTTCTAATGAGCGGACGAGTTGAATCGGGTGTGTTAGATGAGGGAGACAGTTCTGGGGTGCCTCGGGACAGTTTTGAAAACCATTTCAGAGACATGTTCTTAAATGTGACGCATATCATATTGCATGCATGCACACAGTTTTAAGGCAGCATCGCCTTTTTGGTAACTTCATGCCTTAACTGACAGCATAACTAGGACATTGCATGCACGTAGTTTCTTTCGCTGTTTGATATGCAATGGCGGAGCCAGGATGTTTTTATAGGGGTGGCCAGGGAGGGGCCAGCAACCAGCCTGGGGTGGCACAGAAATATTCATTATTTCAATATAAAAATGTGATTGACTATAAAGTATTGGACTGTTTGAGTGCCTAAAACACAACTGAATGCAATTAATTTCTACTAAATTGTAATTGATATATTTGTGAATTAGATCAAGTAATGCTGAGTGAATATGCCAACTTGCGTATTATTCCTCACCTCCAGGTATTTTAATAAAGGGGATCACTATAGCTTTATTTCTCAGTCAGCTTGATTCTGGTTCTCAAAACCCCTAAAAGCTTGTTCTCCATCATTGCATACTCATTGATGAGACATGCAGATAGTGATAAGAATTGGTAAATAAAAAAAGAAAGAAAAAAGGCCGGAAGTCAACAGCACAATAAATGCAAGCAAAATTAGTTATTTTATGCATTTAAATGCTTTCATTTTAGTTTGTACTTTACAAATAAAAAAATAAAAACAGCACATATTTTCTAGTATAAGTGCACTGTGTTCACTGTGTCCGCCTTATATTCGCGTAAAGTTGAAGAGTGTGCGCCGTGAGCACAGTGACGGCTGACAGGACAGGAAAGTTTGTTTTGCTGATATATAGCCTAACATCATCTCATCAGACCGCAGTTCACTGTTGTTCTACTGAAGCTCATTTGGTTCCTGTTTCTTTCCGTGCTCGTTTGACCTGCGCCTGGCACTGAGGCGAAGCTGAAGTGGCCCAGCAGGCACCAGACGTCTATGTAACGTCAGGTTGACGTTGGACATGACGTCAGACAGATGTTGGATTTTGGTTGAAAATGAAAATCGGGTTGACGTCAATTTGACGTTGGCTTAACGTTGGATTTTGGTTACACAACCTAAAAACAACTAAATCTCAACGTCAGCTGACGTCGGTATTGGACATCAATTTAACATTGACATTAGACGTTGGATTTACATTGGATTTTGGTCACCCGACGTCGCAACCAAAATTTAACCAAATACCAACGTCTTATGACGTTGTGTGCCTGTTTTGTGCCTGCTGGGGCGCGTCTGAAAAGTCTTCCGTTTTATGTGGTCATAAAGAGATACACGCCGGTTCTGCGTCTTAATACATGTATTTCTTGTCAAGAAAAAAAAGGGACCAAAACGGCAGTTTTGAGTGGGGTGGCCAAAGGGGTGGCCAAGCTTAGGTCAGTGGTGGCCACGGCCACCCCCTGGCTACAGCGCGCGCCGGCACCTTTGTGCGTGTATTTGAAGAGCGCGCGCTACGAGCACAGTATCTTTTACGCGCTCGTTTGACTCGCGCCTGGCACGGAGACGACGTTAGAGTGCGCGTCTGAAACGTCTCCCGTTTGATGTGGTCATAAAGACGTTCTGCATCTAAATAAATGCAATACTTTTCAAGAAAAAAAGAGACGGAGGCAGCAGTTGTGAATGGGGTGGCCAACTCTAGCCCCGCCCCTGCGTTAATTGCGTTAAATATTTTTTACGCGTTAATCTGAAAAAATGTATCTCCTGCGTTAACGCGCTAATTTTGACACCACTAGTATTTATATATACATAATAAATAAACGCAGTACACATGCATATATTACGTAAACAAAAACTTTTATTTTGGATGCGATTAATCGAGATTAATCATTTGACAGCTCTAGTATGCACACAAATGAGGTTAAAAGGTTAGTTAAGCACTACAACTACATGAAATTCACAATGGAGTCTGAAGTGAAATTATTTGCCCAGACATAAATGTATTTAGGTAGATTTTTAGGCGCATTACCTTCAAAAATAAAAATAATCCACTGTCCTCAGTGGCTCAGATGTTGGGAGAAAATGAAGACTCGTATCTTCAGTCTCACATCCAAACAGAACACGGGGATTGCTTACGAGACATTGTTAATGTCACAGCTGCTCGAGACCAGAGAAAATGAAGGACAGCATACAACTTGCTGAGGGCAGAAACTATGGCAATGCAGGGCTGTCAGTCAAAGGTGTGGGCGGGGCCTAAGCAATGTGACGTCATATTGCTTAGAGAATCAAAACGGCAGGACTAGTGAGACTGATTTGGTTTAATGGGATTAAAAAATAAGGAGGGTTGTTCACACACTGCCAACACACATTTATGTCCAAACACCATGTAAAAGTGGATTTTGCATAAAGGTGCCCTTTAAGTCAAGCTGGTCCTGTGCAGGAGCTAACCATCTTAGGACCCAGCACATGACCAGCTTAAACCAGCTCAAACTAGCTACTATGCTTCAAAACATACCTAACCAGCATATACTGGTTTGTTCAGCAGAGTAGTCTTCTGGTAGAGCGACAGTTTGAAGAGACCGGTCTTGCTAAACAAATTAGGTAGACTTTCAACATTTTTTGTTACCTATTTGAATAACGCATGGTTTTACTGGCCAAAACATTTGAAGGATAATGTTACCCATTGAGTATTGATGTTTGTTGTCATCACAATAATGTAAGAACTGGGCTGGGTGTGCAGTCTTGCTCCTGGAGGGCCACCTTCCTGCAATGTTTAGCTTTTTATTATTTTTACAGAAATGAAATGCACTCTTTCATTAGATAAAATATCCCACCTTTAATAGTTGAGCATATTTACAGAACAGGCCTTGTCAGATGGCAAATAAATAAAATAATTGTTCATTACTCGTAATCGAGGTAAAATGTTCAATTAATCGAGATTTTGATTTTAGGTCATATCGTCCAGCCCTATGTTGACATTGTTTAATCCAGGGGTTTCCAAAAATCCTGATCCTGAAGAGCCAACAGCCTGCAGAGTTTAACTCCAACCACAATTAAAGGGGAAAGGGGAAAAAAAGGAAAGGGAAGTGGTGTGTGGCCAAGTATGGTGACCCATACTCTGAATTTGTCCTCTGCATTTAACCCATCCAAGTGCACACTCACAGCAGTGAACACACACCCGGAGCAGTGGGCAGCCATGTCGCGGCGCCCGGGGAGCAGTTGGGGGATCGGTGCCTTGCTCAAGGGTCTCACCTCAGTCGTGGTATTGAAGGTGGAGAGAGCACTTGTTATTCACTCCCCCCACCGACAATCCCTGCCGGACCTGGGAATCGAACCTGCAACCTTTGGGTTACAAGTCCAACTCTCTAACCATTAGGCCACGGCTGCCCCCACACCTGACACACACCTGAGCCAGCTAATCAATGTGTTACTAGGCAACTAGGCATACTAGAAGCTTCCAGGCAGATGTGTTGAGACAAGTTGGAGCTAAACTGCATGACACTGGCCAGAGATTACCTTACTATAGGGAGATGAGAGGGTTTATATTACTTACTGTTGGAGAAAGGGTAATGGCTAACTTGGATCACGTGTGCCTTAATAACCAATCACGTTACAGCCTTGACGTCATTGACTTTCAGTCAGAGTTGTGCGACACTCAATCGGTGTTTACGGATATCATAGGATATTTTTCTATGATTTGTTTTCGGTGTAAACTCTAAAAATAGTTCAATCCAAAAGTATTGTTTAGTGTAAAACATGTTGAAGATTAGCAGATAGGCTGTCGATTCATTAAATGATGAGCCGTTTCCTCTAAAAAGCTGTTTATTCAGTGTAGCCTCTCCTCCATTGGCATCCATTAAAAAAAAAACGGCCTATGGTCTCCTTTCTGTTAGCATTAGCCGTTACGCTTTTTTGGACCAAGTCAAGACCAAGTTTTGACGACCCTGGCTTAGTGTGTCGTGGCCATACAGGTTTGGAACAACAAGATGAGTGAATTATAGAGTTTGTTTCTGGTCTCACACAGAAGAATTCCATCCAGATGTTCTTTGTGGAAACGGTAACAGTAGAACTGTGTGTGTTTGTGTCCCTCAGGTGCGTTAGAGCAGACGTGTCAGCGTCATACCCGCTTGTTAGACATCCACGTGGAGCAGCTGCAGTGTAACGAGCAGCGTTTCCGCCAGCTGGAATCCACTTCCTACGACGGGAAGCTCATCTGGAAAGTGCGTGACTACTGGCACCGGAAAGAGGCCGGCACCCCGCTCAACTCGACCCCCTTCTACACCAGCCGTAGCGGCTACAAGCTCAGTGTGCGCGCTTACCTTGGCGGGGACAACTCAGGGAGAGGCACTCACCTGTCGCTCTACATCACGATAATGCGCGGAGACTTCGACTCGCTCTTACCGTGGCCGTTCAGACAGAACATAACGTTAACACTGCTGGATCAAAGCGGCTCGAGGAACCACCAGAGCAATACTTTCACCCCCGATACCAGCAGCGATAGCTTTCATCGGCCAACATCTGATGCTAATGTGGCCACAGGTTTCCCGATATTCATATCCCACGGCGATCTGGAGGCCCCTCGAAATGCCGTTTATGTGAGAGACGACACGCTGTTCATCAAAGTAAAGGTGGACACAACTGGATTAGAGGACTTGTAGCCTATGAGAAAATGATTTATTGTCCCAAAACGGATTCACTGGAGTGTCATTTAATACCCGCTTGAAGACATTTGTTGTAGTATCACTGGTTATTATGTTTACATGCACAGATTTTCATCAATCTGAATCAGTTCAAACCAGCTGAAGGTGTTGAATGTATGTGCCATATTTATGAAATTTCAGTTTGGATGTGAATGAACAAAATTCTGCACATGAGAACAGTATCGGTCCTAAAACATAACCGTTTATGATACTGATTATTTCTAGCCAAGATCCATGTCTGCTTAATGGTCTTTGTCTTGTCGGAGTGAGTGGTGCAGTTCATAGCACACTTGCCTGCAACATGTTGGCTCATAAAGACCTGGGTCATGTTTTAATGCTTTTTTAATCTATCCCCATCTCTCTCTGCACTGCTTTCCAGTCAATAAAGAAAATAAATTCAAATAGTGTGACTTGACGCCTGATCGATGCTATCCTCAGTGTTTGTTGAGGAAAAGGGACAGTGGTTAGTTAGTTTTTCTGAAGCTCAGTGGTCACAGCTGTAAGAGCCCACCCCAACAACTGGCTCTGATATTTTTAAACTTTACAGAAGTTGTTTTTATTTTAAAGTTAGTTCAATGGACCGTAGCTACAGTAGCTAACTATCCCAGTGTGTAACTGCCAAGTTAACTGCATTACAATATTGAGTTACTCCATAAAAAGCAACTAATTGCATTACTTGGTTACTTGTTATTGTAATGCATTGTTACTTTTACGTTACTTTGGCTGGGCTGGGCTTGCTTAATTGTTTTTAATAACAAAAACCCCAAAAGTTATATTTTTGGCAAAGGCACTTTTACACCAAAAAGTGAAATTAATAAAACTCAGGCTGAAGAAAATGCCTCTTCCTCTGCACCTCTCTCATAATTCCTCTCAACACAGGTGTCCGTGAATAAATGGGAAAACTAAGTAGCTTGCGTTACTTATTTGAAAAAGTCACTTAGGTATTTTGTTGTAAATTTAAAAGTAATGCGATACTTTTACTAGTTATTTGAAGAAAAAAAATCTGATCTGATTACATAACTTGTTATTTGTAATGCGTTACTCCCAACGCTGGCCATATTCTAACATATAAAAACACATTTGCTTACCTAACAAATGAGAGAAGTAAAGTTTATTCTTATGTTCTCGCATCACCATGTTTTTATATTATAGTGACGCACAAATGTGCCGTGTAGATCTGTGCATTACACAACACATGTATGTTTTCTGTTACTGGTAAACGTCTCATCGCACTTACTGGAGTCATATCAGTTTTTTGTTGGGGCACCTGTTATACAAAAGTTAATAAGAACCACCTACAGTAGCAACCACAAAGGACACCGTAGCTTAAAACTGCGATCAACGTGTTTATGCTAAACAGTGTTGAAACTGCATATCAACGTGCAAAATACAAGGTATCAGATCTCTGTGTGGAGCACTGGCTGTTGTCAGACTCCTTGTGCAAACAAAAAACTCACTGGATTATTACAATTAATGGCAAAATGAATGTTTGGAAATGTAAACTGATATTTCCTACTGACACACTACAGCAAATGATAGAAATAACTGACTTAAAACCATTTTTTAGCTGGTGAAAATACTAGTGTTCAAGTAATTTTGGCCACCACTTTATATTTTTATTTTACATTTATTTTTATCAGTAAAGTGATACCTGTAATGTTTGCAGTTGTGGTGATTAAATTAAAATCAAGCGCATTTCGAAAGATCATAATTCACACTTAGACCACATTAACACACATTGAGAGGAAAATGCATTGTATTGCATACACACACAAAGCATGTCATCTATTTCTAATTTCCAATTTCTTCACTTAAACCAAATTAAAAACTGTTTTGTCCTCGGTAATGTACAGACCTACACTGTAAGTGTTTGTGCCCAACCCTCAAGCTTCAACGTGAAGCATGACACTGACACAAGCATATAAATAGCTACATTATTACAGGCAGGCAACATGACACCGGCATGGGCGCTCGTGCTTTGTGTGGTGAATGATGGGACAATAGCCGCTCATATGACGATGAGCCCCTCTGGCTATTCATAGCTATCGTCCACAGCTACGTCTAGCTGTTGTCGGCTGGAGTGTGTCTGTGCAAGCGTTTTCAGGAAAAAACAAACTAAAGAAAGCTCAAGATGTGGAAACGAGAAAAAATGTGGATGATTAAGCGTAAGTGTCACATTTTGGATGCATGAAATGCCATTGCATGTGGTGGAGATGGACCGAACATCAGAACCTGTTGCTCCTTTAACCACTCATTTTAGATTAAAATAAAACCACTAATTTTGTGTGGCGTTAGTGTAGAGGTATTTGAGACTTCACGTCTCATGTCTGATTTCTGTTTCAGCACCTACTGAGCACCCAAAGGAGTCAAAATACAGGCCTGTGCTGGAGGTATTCCCCTTCACAAATACACCAAACCCATTTACACCCAGCTAGTGGAAAGTCCCGTACTCTTCTCTGTTTGTAGACGAAAAAAAAAAAGAGTGCTGCCAGGCAGTTGCATTGTTCAGTGATCTCAGATGGATCGCCACAACCACGTCCTCTCGCTATACAACCTTGACCTTTTTTGGCAAGTTTGAGACGTAGTTTGGTTCAAAAGAGGAATGCTCGTTTCTAATGCACAATGAACACTGTTCTCATTAAATACTAAAATTATAATTTAAAAAACTTGTTTCTCTTAATGTACTGCAATAACTAAAACCTAAATAATACATGAATAATTAAAACTATATAGATGTACTTTAAAAAATGACAAAAACACAACCAAATTACTAAAACTTTAACTATAATGGTATCTCATGGTATCTTATCTGATACTAAAATAACACTGGTTCACATATTTACACTATTATAATTTGATCATGATACAAATTTACATTTTTTTCCAGTATGGAGTCTAATAAAAACACCCAAAAAGATAAGTCTTCAAAAGATAATTCTTTATTATATTACTGACATCAAAATTGAAATAAAAAACAGGTCAAATATGCAAATCAAACTGACGTCAAAAACTTGATATGGATTTGATGTAAATTGAGCATCAAACGTATTGACCTATATATACATTAAACCAGTTTCAGTGTGGGATTAACTTCCTATTTTCACCCAATTACCACTGGAAGAAACTGTCATCCAAGCTGAATTTAAAATGATGTTACAGAATCTTGATCAAGTCTTGACTAATATGTCAAATTGATATCAAGGCTGGGTATCTGTCGGTTGTCTTTTGCCCAGAGTTTACTCCCCCGTGACCCAATGAGCAGGTTCAATCTGAAGAGAAGCTCCCCTAAAGACGAGTTCCCAAACCTGGACAGAAACCACACACTGATGGGCCGGATCCTCAGCCTGCACATGTACACGCGACAGTTCAACCGGGCAACTGAAAGCGGGGTCATTTTTGATGATATCATACGCCCCGGACTTGAGGACCCGGGTGAGTTATTTTGTGTGTGTGTGTGTGTGTTTGGCAGTATGAAGTATCGAAATTTCATTCCCACGCATGTTACACGAACTGTTAATTTATAGAATGAGTCATAATCTCCAGTGAGCAGTTACAGTTACACGGCTGCAGACTGCAGAGAAACGAAAGTATCACTTCTCTGAATGAATGTACACCCACTGCCCTCAAACAGGGGAATACAGCTAATATATCTGAAGACATCGTTAATGTTTATCTTCATCATGGGAACCCTTGTGAAAAAGAAGCAGGCCTACACATTAGCATACTTTAAAAAGGAGTAATTTAAGACACTTAAAGGCATGTTAATTGCAATTAGATTAAAATTTGTTGTAGTTTACATTGATATTAAATGCAATAATTAGAATTTTAACCTGCTTTTGACCTAAAACTTAATGAATTAAAATGTACTTTAAAGTAAGTTTTAATTTGCCATTATTATAAAGTGCACATTTTGAAAGTGTATTAAGATTCAGTCATGAAAGCATCTCTCGTTAAGCAATCTTAAGTGGCCTTTTATTTCAAATATTATTTTAAAAAATACACTTCTAAGATTTAAGTGCGCATTCAATACAACTAAGTGAACTTATTTTTTCCAAGCGACTGCATTTATTCAGGTTTCAAGTTTTACTTTCCCTCTGGGGAAATTTGGTTACAAAATTGAGTAATACACGCACGCACGAACGCACGCACACACACACACGTTGGGTTTCCATGTTTTATAGGTTTATTCCATAGGCGTAATGATTTTTAAACTGTACAAACTTTATTTTCTATCGCCCTACACCAACCCTACACCTAAACCTACCCCTTACAGGAAACTTTCTGCATTTTTAGATTTTCCAAAAAGTTATTTTTGTATGATTTATAAACCTGTTTTCTCATGGGGACCAAAACATGTCCCCCACAGGGACAAGGATTTTGTATATTGGCATCTTTGTGGGCAAGTACACACACACACACACACACACACACACACACACACACACACACACACACACACACACACACGGACACACACACACACACACGTTGGTTTTTGTGGTTTACGGGGACTCTCCATAGGCGTAATGGTTTTTATACTGAACAAACTGTGTGTGCTATTGCCCTACACCAACCCTACACCTAAACTTAGCCCTCACAGGAGACTGTGTGCATCTTTAGATTTTCAAAAAAACACCATTTAGTATGTTTTTTAAGCCTTTTGAATTACAGGGACATAGGCAGTGTCCTCATAAACCACCTTCAAATTGTAATACCTCTGTCATACCCATGTTATTATACAAATTTGTGTCCTCATAAACCACATAAACCTGCCCACACACACACACACACACACACACACACACACACACACACACACACACACACACACACACACACACACACACACACACACACACACACACACACACACACACACACACACACACACACACACACACACACACACACACTTCTATGCATCTATGCATCTGTGGACCCCTGGTGTTCTATGAAGGTACTACAAGGGGTCCATTGTCTGATATTTTAATTGTTTAAAAAAAGTATTATTTATATTTTTATTTAATTAATTGTATTATTAATTAACATTTTTATGAGTATAATATTTTACATGTATTGTTTTAATAATCTGGGTTTGCGGTCCCTGGGAGCGAAAGGTTGACAACCTGTTTTTAAGTTACAGGTTTTTGGTTTATGGCTGAGTGAACTTTCAGTCTAGAGCCACACCTTTCTCTCTGAATAAGAAATCAGATATGAACCACAAACAAATATGAATCATATTTGTGTTCGTAAACCCTGTCCATTGATGTTATATTTTAGTTCTAGTCTGACTTTGCCTGACAGGTCAGTCCACAGGACCAAAAGCAGTGGGCTGTTTAGCAGGGGATGCTCAGTCATATATCCTGTTCTGTGACTTCTTTGACCGTATTATCGAGTCTTGCCATGGCTACAAGGTCACCACTGACACTGTTCAAGAGAGCGACTTCAATTATGACAACCTGAAGGTAAAAAAAAAAAAAATCTCAAAAATGAGATGAAATGGAGACCAATTGGACATGTTAGACTCAATTTCACATCTCAAGATTTTCAAAAGATTTTAAACCACACCAAAATATGCAACCAAAAGTGACTTTTAGATCATCAATTTTATAGCTCCATTACTGACAGTGTGTTACATTTTAGTTTTAGGAAAAACCTCTGAGACATAACTTCATTTAGTCTCTCATTTTCCTCAGTGTAAAGTTTGTGATTGTAATATAGTCAAGAGATCTGTAGAATAGTGCAAAATCTGTGGTAGCATGGTATAGATGTGTAAAATGTGTGTTTATGTGTGTAGGGTGGTGATGACTTTGATCAAGCATATGCTATGAGTTGTGAGGTGACTGCAGGCCGCAGCATTGAAGATTTCTGCTTCCCCACACACTGCAGCCGAGGAGAGCGCAGACAGCTCTTCACACTGGCCAAAACAGGTACTGCAGTTGAGTCTAAGTAGATGGATATATTTTATGCTGCTAATATAACTTGTTTCATAGTTTTAGAGCAGCTGGGTGAGGATCTGCCTGGAAAGCTTTTCTCCATAGATGAACTCAGCCATGAGAGTGAAGACCGCAGGGTTGTGATGGACTCTCCACCATTGTCTTTGATAAAGATCGGTGTGGCTCGTGACTGGCCCGATGCAAGGGCCCTGTGGTTGGTTAGAGTTCATAATTTATGGTTATATATGCTTGCATCAGAGCCATTTACAGTATGTTTTTGCCTTGCAATTAGGTTAAGTGAGGACGGGACCCTGGCTATTTGGGTGAACATGGAAGACCATCTGAAACTGGTGTCTTACAGAAGTGATGCCTGCTTACAAGAGGCATTTAAAACGATCTGCATCAATGTGCTGAAGGTTAATTTTGATTGACTACCTCATACAATATAATATTAATATGTTTTCAGCGAGAAGAAAAAAGGTCTTAATATTGAACCCTGAGGCATGCCATAAATATATACTATATATGGTCTATTCAGCACACACTAACAATCTAAAACATGTTTTTATAGATGGAGACACTATATAAGAAACTGAGACATCCATTTATCTGGAAGCCTCACTTGGGCTGGGTGGTCAGCTCACCTGCAGAGGTTGGCACAGGCCTGAAGGCAAGTGTCACAGTGAAACTGCTGCATCTCGCCGAGAACAAACGCATGGATGACATCCTGGACAGACTACGACTTCAGATGGAAGGAGATGGTATGGCAAAACTCATTAAAGGATCTGTAGTGTAAAATCATGCAGGATATCAGCTACAGTTTAACATAAAAATGTAATTAGGCTGCATCCAAATATACATACATTTTTCACCTTCTAATATATAGATTAGAAGGTATTCAAAAACCAGTAGGTAAAAAGTACTTCCCAGTAGGCCACAGGAAATGAGTTATGAATGCCAGTGAAGCAATGCAACTGATGCTGTAGGTCACATTACAGTGACAACATGATGGATGTTGTACGTCCAGATTAAATTCATGCTACACACATTCATACTATATTAACCACACTTTTCTTTAACAGTTGTGAAAATATATTTAAAAGAGGTACCTACTCAGAGAGTATGTGATTTTGTATACAGCTTTATTTTTCTTCTGCCATGGAAGCCTATAGCACACGTAAAAGGTCTCAATTTTCCTAGTGGCAATTTTAGGTTTCTTATATTCCTATGTCTCTTATATTTTCTAGTGCCACCAACAGTCCAAAATTTGACATAGCTAATAACGTTTCATAACATTTTCATTAAAACTTTTACATTTTATAATTTTTGCTATTCCTTCTACAAATTTAACACAACCAAATTCTGCACAGATGATCTTCACACCAAGATTGTTAAATCAAATCCTCAAAAATATGACGGCAAGGACAAATAACATTTTAATTTGTCATGCATACATTATATTGCAGCTGCCACTGCTATATTTTCTCTATTTCCTTTTGTTCATCAAAGGAATCTAACTTCATTTAGTTGCTACTCTGAACAAATTCAATGTTGCATTATTTGTATTTAATGTGCAGGCTGTCCTGGCATCTACAAAATCAGCAACCTGCAGACCATTGGTTTTAATGAAGTGGAGCTGACCCAGCTAGTAGTGGATGGGGTCAAACTTCTCATCCGAATGGAGAAAAGATTGGAAAACAACGGTGGCATAGATGATCTGGTACCTTCTCAGAAGTGAAGAGGCCATCAGTAGGCCTGCTCTAGAGAAGTCTTCTGTTCTGATCAACACTATGATGAAAAAGGGACTTTGCAACAAGTTTTTCTTAATGTTTGTAAAATGTTATTGATGCTAGTTGTTTATTGAATCTCACAAAGGGTGAATCTCATGAAGAAATGTCTGGATTATATTTCACCCTATTCTACATAAAGACAATGAAGCCTATTTTAGGCCATTACAATCTTCTCACCAAGTCATTACACACACACATTGTCAGGAAAATGTCACAAAACAGAATTGAAATATTCTTAAAATAGGCTTAATTTTCTTTAACACGCAATTCATTTTTTTCTGCATCTAAAATATGACCCAGGCAATGCATTGAACTGAAAACTACATACAGGATTTTCGCTGCATTCGAGTTTATAGACTCATTTCGCAGTCAGCAGTATTTACTACCTGCATATCCTAAGCATATATGATCATCTGCAAAACAAGACCACAATGTTCAGTTTTCAGTTGGTTATCAAGAACAAAAATACATGTATTGATTGCAATGAGGTATGCAGTATACTTCAAAAAAGGACACAAGACATTTTAGATCAAAGACTCATTTCAAGTACGCTTTAATGTGCTCCAGTGGGACTGAACCACAGTGGCCCAAGGGATTTTTCCGCAGAAATGTACAGTACTATGTCCAGAGAATAAATGGGAAGAGTGTGTGGAAGGATGAAATGTGTTGAGTTTAATTGCATTTTTTTTTTGGAGATCCTCAGCCTTCAGCTTGCTTCCCATCCATACAGCCTTTAAAAAATGAAAAAATAAAAACTGGAAATGTACAGTCACAAAATGGAATATCACAGTTGACATTCGAACATTCAATGCCTCTCAGAGCTTTAATCACAGATTTACCCTTTAATATTTTTAGTCACTAATCCTTTTTCTCAAACTACGGAAACTTGACCTCATCCTCCCTTAAAAGTGTGCAGTCACAACCTCTTTAGTCAGCATTACAGTAATACAACAGACAGCATTGCACATTTAACCTTCGATACTTCAGTACAAAAGAACTAGTAGAAAGTACCAGTACGAGTGGTTGTAATCCATCATCATCATCACCACTTATTACAAAACAAATAACGGTTTGCAAAAAAAAAAAAAAAAAGTCATGCATTCTCTGGATGAATTTCTACAGTTAATAAAACAGGAAGGCATAAAACGGCTTAATAAATAAATGTCTTGGAGTTACAGTTGAAGCTTTTCTCATTTCTCGATTTCAAAGGAAAACACATGGCTCAGTGTTGCTGAACTGGCCACTCCTGCTCCAAACACCGCAGGACTTCTGCACTACAGCGCCACGATGTTACTATCAGTGTATGTTCTGTATGGAATATTAATGTCGACGTTCGTTTACCAATTTCTAGCTGATTTGTACATCCAAACCATCTGCATCTGGGAAACACTGCCTGCTCTACAAAACACTTACTCATTAATTCTGATGTTATGATCACATCTAATTCTCACTGAATTAAAAGGATAATTCATCCAAAATGAAACTTCTGTCATTATTTACTTGCCCCTCATGTCCTGCCATGTATGCTATTATTTAATTTTTTAAAAATGCACATTTTCAGTGATTAACAACAGATTTTGAATTGTTACACAAAGTGTAACGTATGGCTATTGCACAGACGTTGCATTGTGTGGATTATTATTATGGTGTTTTATCATTTTTGGCGCTTAGTCAGAAAAAGCTGCATAATTCTTCAAAATGCTCTACTTCCATGAAAAATAACAACATACAGGCTTGTGACCACATGAAAATGACAGAACTTCCATTGTTGGATCAACTGTCCCTTTAAAAACAAATGTTGATAAGTTATAAAACAACTGTTAAAACGGAGTGGTCTCAAAATCTAAAAAAAACAGTGAAGAAAGCAACTAAACAAGTATGACACATTGAACATAATTTTTCTGTACAGAGCTCAATAGTGACTATACAACACCTCCACATAAGTAGGCTGAAAGTCTTGTATTATACAACTCTATCATCAAGTCAATACAACAAAAACATTCTATATTTTAACTGTACATGTGGAAAAGTCTGTTACGATAATTCGCTCGACAGATCTCTGTCCTGCCGACCCTGAAAGGGTTTCGATATTATTGCAAGATGGTCGATTTAACCAGGCGTATATGCGAGAGGTCATGAAGATCAGGCTAGGGCATTTTTTCTCTTTTCATCTTTTTGCATTCATATTTATTCTCCACTACACATTACAGCAGTAGCTTACAGAAGCAGTAACTCAAAATGGTGCTCAAACTTCCTGGTGAGATTTCTTTTTTAGTGTTCCCTATAGTTGTGTATTTTCTCGAACCCTTTGCTTACAGCTTGAGCTCATTGGCAATTTTCGAAGCGATGTTCTTGAAGGCGATGGACGTCCCCGATATGCGTCTGAAGCGCACGCCGTTGAGAGACAGGCGGGGCAGTTTGCACACCTCCATCTCCCACTGGACGAGACTGTCCTGCCGTGCATCGCCGTGCACGCAGAAGAGCAAGAAACGCTCGCGCTGCTCGTAGTCGCAGTTGTTGGCGTCCAGTACCTTGCGGATTTCTCTCATCATGTCTCCTGGCTCCATGGACGAGGTGGTCTTCATGCTCCAGGTGAAACGCAGCGATCTGGGCTTCGAGTCACGGCCTTCCTCCTTGGGTTCTCCGGATCCGCTCCTGACGACAAACACAGAATGTCAGATTGATTCTCATCACAGATTAGAAACATGGGTGTGAGTTAAGGCTGTTTACACTAAGGACAGAGGAACAATATTATTGGCATCACCTTTAGAGAGATTTTTTTCCAGCTGATGAATGATATAAACACCGATCAGAACTTAAAAGAACATTTACAACTGCAATGGTCACTTATAATGAACAACACATTATCGAGCATTGTTTTATGCACTAATAAAGTTATTGTTATTGCTATTTGCACTAAGTGCAAATAACTACAGTAAGGTCTGGAAGTATTCGGACACTGAGTTTTTGTGCTTTTGCCTTTATACACCACTACAATCTACCATTTAGGAGTTACAGCCATTTTAAGAAATGTACCTCCATTTTCAGGGGCTCAATAGTATTTGGACAGTTGACTAAGAGGTTAATTGACCAGGTGCTGTCCATTCCCTTTTTACTTCAAGACAAATTAAGCACATAAAAGATCTGGAGTTGATTTGAGGTATCAAATTTGCATTTGGTAGCTGTTTGACTGGTGCTACCAATATGAAGTCCAAGCAGATCTTGATGAAAGTGAAGGAGGCCATCATTAAGCTGAAAAAAACAACAACATAAATCTATAAGAGAGACAGCAAAAACCTTAGGTGTGGCCAGATCAACGTTTGGCTACATTCTTAAGAAGAAAGCAAACACTGGTGAGCTCAACAACATCAAAAGGCCTGGAAGACCACGGAAGACAACTAAAGAGGATGATCGCAGAATCCTTTCCTTGGTGAAGAAAAACCCTTTCATAACATCAACAGAAATCAAGAATACTCTGGAGGAGGTACACTCAAGAGACGCCTTCATGACTGCAAATACAGAGGGTTTACAACAAGGTGCAAACCACTGGTAACATTCAAGAACAGGAAAGCAAGATTAGACTTTGCCAGAAAACATCTAAAAAAGCCTCCTGGAATAAGATTCTTTGGATGATGAAACCAAGATTAACTTGTGCCAAACTGATGGGAAGAGAAAAGTATGGTGAAAGAAAGGAACAGCTCATGATCCAAAGCACACCACATCAGTTGTCAAACATGGTGGCAGCTGTATTATAGCATGGGCATGTATGGCTGCCAATGGAACGGGCTCACTGCTGTTTATTAATGATGCAGGATGAATTCTGAGCTCTTTAAGGCTATACTCTCTGCTCACATTCAGCCAAATGCTACAAAACTGATGGGGAACGCAGCTTCACAGTGCAGATGGATAATGACCCTAAACATACTGCGAAAGCAATTCAAGACTTTTTGAAGGCAAATACATTTTATATTATTCAGTGGCCAAGTCAGTCACCTGATCTCAATCCAATAGAGCATGCTTTTCAGTTACTGAAGACAAGACTGAAGGCAGAAAGACCCACAAACAAGCAGCAACTCAGGGTGGCTGCAGTGAAGACCTGGCAAAGCATCTCCAGGGAGGAAACTCAGAATTTGGTGATGTCCATGGGCTCCAGACTACAGGCAGTCATTGACTGCAAAGGATTTTCATCCAGGTATTAAAATTGTGCTTAAATTTACAATTATGTCACTTTGTCCAAATACTATTGAGCCCCTGAAAACGGAGGTATTTTGCTTAAAATGGCTGTAACTCCTAAACGGTAAATGTCATATTTTTGTGGAACCTCTTAAAATAAAGCTAAAAGTCTGCACTTCAATCACATCTTGATTTTTTTAGTTCAAATCAATTGTATAAAGGCCAAAGAACAAAAACTCAGTCAGTGTCCGGATACTTCCGGACCTGACTGTGTTAAAATAGCAGGATTTTCTGCACTTTATACCACTTGTTGCAAATAGTGGCAATTATCTGCACCTCAGTATTGTAGTACATTATAAAACAGTATGCAATGATAACATATTGAGTGTAAATTATAATTTTAATTCAAATTATTAAATGGATGCAACCTTATTGGGACAATAAATCCACACTACAGCTATAATGGTAACGACACAAATAAACAATATTGTTGAAATCACTTTCAGAACAATTTTTCCAACTGAGGTACAATTAAAACAATGACAGCCAATTAGAATCCATCTTTTAAAGATATTCAGCACTTACTGTGCCAAAACTTCAGTGTTCACTTAATAAACAATTTCATCAAAGCTGGTTTGTACGCTAATATAGTTATCATTATGATTATTATTATTATCAGTGTGGAAAGACCTTTAAGGGCCATTCACATCAAATATGATAATTACTATAAAGTTTTAATAATCACTCTAATTCTATGAGAATAGCGATGTCCACACTACAGCTATAATGATAATGACTAAATAGAACAATATCGTTGGAATTACTTTCAGAATGATTTTTCTAGCTGATGAACAGAATAAAGCATTGACAGCCAATCAGAATTCATCATTTAAAGTTGGCAGATGACAAAACTACAGTGTGCGAGAGGTGGACAGTAGTGAAGTATTTTTACTTTACACAAGTATCTGTAGTTTATCAGAGTGTTTTCTTTAGAAACTTTTACTTCACTACATTCCAAAGCATAATGTCGTACTTTTTACTGCACTACATTTTATAAATAAAAGTTGTTTTTTTTACCTTTAATATTTAAGAACATTAAAAATGTAGTACTTTCTTGAATTACTTTTACTTGAGTAAAAGTAAGAAAGTACTAGATTTCTAATGTAATTAAGTATAACTTGATATGAAACGTAGTGCAGTAAAAAGTACAATATTATGCTTTGGAATGTTGTGAAGTAAAGTTTTCTAAAGAAAAACATCAATAAAGAACAGACACTTGAAAAATGTACTTTTAAAGCTGAGTACTTCACTACTGAAGTATGTTGGATACTTCACTACTGTCCACCTCGGAGTGCGCACTTAAAATAAACAAATTTAATTTGGTTGGTTTGTACGCTATAGTTATCGTTATGATCGTTGTTAGTGTAAACAGACTTTTAAGGGCCACTCACACCAAGCACGATATTTATACCTATACAATTTTAATAATTTTTTACATTTTCTATTAATAGCAATGTCCTCCTCACAAATATATACCGATAACGACACAAAGGAACAATATTGTCGAAACACTTTCAAGAGTTTCGACAATCGACAACAAAAAAAACGGCCAATCAGAATCTACTTGAATTCGCGAGGTTCAGCATTTAAATCACCAGACAACAAAACTGCATTGTGTGCTTAAAATAAACATAATAGTACCGTCCATTGTGCGGATGCAAATATATTGTTATAGTCATCTGAATATTTATTGATTTTGGTGTAAATGAGCCTTTTTTGGAGCAACCTTACAAAACCAATAAGGTGCGTGGAAAAAAATCTGTGGCCAATAAAGCTAAAACAAAACATACAGTAGTACATTAGACTCACAATATACATTTTGTATATATAGTAAAGTTGGTTGCTATTAGACATCTGCAGGATGATGTTGGATGTCTGTTTTTGCTTATTTGAGTTAAAATTTTCAGTATCAGTGCATCCAATTTTAAATGGACCTCTAAATGAGCAAAGTTGTTTAGACTTTAGAGGGTTGAAATCTGTGTTAGAAAGACAGAAGACGACTCTCAATGATTAGAAAACATGCAAAATACACCAAACAATCAGAAATCTCTCACAAATACTGTACATTGGTTATCTGAACCATTTAAATCAACGCAGACTCTTGTCGACTGACCTGAAGGGGCAACAACAAATACCCCACAAACAACAATCTCACATAAGACAGAGGATCTATAAAAACCTCACCTCAAACTGTACACCTGACCGCGGGCCTCTCCTTCACTGGGTACCCTTGGGAAATATCAGAGGTCATATTGAGAAAACAGTAGACACCTAAACTCTAAACCATAGATTAGTACAAGTCTGCATTTCTAATAGAAACAAGACAATGGTTTCTAGGCAATTGTAAACTGCCTACAGTTTAGTCCTGTTCACACCAAGAATGATAACTATAATCATAGTAGCGTTCACACCAACAAATGATAACATGCTGTATATTATAAGTGCGCTGCAATTATGTTTTCTGCCGTTTTAAATGCTTGAGTGCGTTTAAGTCTTGTGGACTTTCATGGGATGTCAGTTTTTAATCAAATGGCAGCTTGAGAAAAAAAAGTGCCATTTTTGCCTAAACTAGTTTAGCGCAAACCCCACAAACAGCCGATTTCACTGGCCAACTCGATAGCTACGTCCCAATTCAGAGGGTGCATCCTTCGAAGGCCGATTGCGTCACCATGGTGCGACGAATGCTGTCTAACGATCCACAAATGTAAGATAAAAAACTTTAAAGCTGTTTAATGTTGAAATCTTACTGAGATGCGATTTTATAGATGGTTTATACTCATGTACAGAAATGAACCAAGGTGAACATATTTAGATGGGTTGTGAACCCCGTTTAGTTTTAAGACTGTTGAATATCACTTAAAAAAAAAAAAAGTCCAGTTTATACGTTACTGCCGCTCGTCAACTGCAGCGGTCACAGTTGCTAGATGAGACAATCAATCCTAGACCTTCCCATATATTAACGGTCGGTCCGACCTTCACAGCCTTCAAAGTCTGTGTCCTTCAAAGAATGCAGCCTTCGAATTCTGATCACGGCAAACAGTAATGCTATCTATCAGGATGTCCTACCAACGCTACACTGAGGTTTAGGTTAAAGGCAGGATAGGTGATTTGGTTCAAAAACATTATTTGTTATGCTGGCTGAAGGTCTCTTCACATCCCGATAGCAATCAATAAGTTAAGTGGTCTAAATGTATTTATATGTATTTAAATAATCTTTGGAAGGCGTAGGAACATAAAATGTTCCCTGTTCGATAGGCTGGCTGCCCTACCTGCCTATGTATGTATGCATCAACATATGTATTTGCATACCTTCACGCTCCCTGTTCGCACAGACACGATACGTCATCAGCGCGTTCATTGCGCTATTGCAGACTGAGCGAGAATGGACAGCGTTATTATTGTAATATTATGCACTTTGTACTGTAATGTTTTGAGACGAGGTAATCTGACAGCATTGCATTCAATCCTCCACCAACGTGTCGCTGGTTAGCCTCTGGTGTGTCTGTGCATGTTCATGTGTTTTGGAGGAGGCGTGGCTTTGAAGAGTGATTATGCAGGGAGGGTGGGATCTTATGCTTTCAATGCTGACCTCACCGAGATCACCTACCCTACCTTTAAGGTTAGGGGTTAGTATTTGTTCCAGTGTTTTGTTGGCAATCCGCACTGTGAATAACATAGCCAATAAACTTCAGAATCAGCTGAAGGCGGGGTTTGCGCTGAACTGGTTTGTGGGGAAAAAATAATGCGTAAAAAACTCCCTGAAAATGATTCCAATGACATTGTTTCTCTGTGGTTATCATTATAGATGCAGTGTGTAGCCATCACTATTCTCTTACAATGATTATTAAAACTTTATGGTTATAATGTTAGGGTTAGTATTTGTTTCAGCGTTATGTAGGCAATCAATACTGTGATGACCAATCAGAATGTTTAGAATTAGCTGAAGGCGGGGTTTGCGCTAAACTGGCTTGTAAAAAAACACAAAATCAGTGATTCCAACAATATTGTAACAGTAGACATCATTATTCTCTGACAATTATTAAAACTTTACCTTTACAGTTATTGTTCTTGATGTGAACGAACCAATACACACCGCTCTTGATGGCTTCATCATATTGCGTTTTTTCTTTTTAAATAAAAGCAAGAACCCATTCGCTATGTTACAGTGATTTTATCATAGTTCAGGGGTCTGCTTCATGTGTACCTGTAAGTATCTCTTAACTCTAGTAAAATCACTAAGGAATGGCCTCTTATTTCATCATTCTGGCTGCATAACAGAAGTCAAAATCTGCCTTAATGTGATTTTGATTGGTGGTGGACAGTGGCTTCTTCTGACCACAGAGATTCATTCCAAATGAAGGAAGGGGAACAGATACAGGACCACTACAGACCATCAGCATTCAACAGATTCAACCAGACTACAGCTAAACACGAGCAGTCTCCACAGGTAAAGTCTGAGGACTGAGGTGGGGGAAGTGTCATCATCATCAAGAGGAAGTCAGTCTGCAGGCCGTGCAAACATTGACAGAGGTGACGGATGCACAGATCATTAGTAAGAAACACACGGGTCGACAGGAGTCTATTTCTGAGGAGAAGGGTGTGTATGTAAGTCATACGGGAAATATGTCAAACTATCGTCCCCTACCTCGCCGTTCTGAAAGACAGAGCTCTACAACACAAAAAAACAAACACAGCATGTTCAAAACCAAAGCCTGGACACGAGACCTATAGGTCAGCCATGAAATCTAAAGAACAAATGAACGAAAGTGAAAATGACCATACATGGGAGATTCATTTATACATTATGGATTTATTAAAAACTTGAATTAATAGTTCACCCAAAAACATTAATTTACTGAAATGTACTCACCCTCAGGTCATCCAAGATGTAGATGAGTTTGTTTCTTCATCAGATTTGGAGAAATGTAGCATTGCATCAGTTGCTCAGTGAATGGGTGCCGTCAGAATGAGAGTCCAAACAGCTGATAAAAACATCACAATAATCCACAAGTAATCCACACACGACTCCAGTCCATCAATTAACATCTTGAGAAGACAAAAGCTGTGTTTGTAAGAAACAAATCCATCATTAAGATGTTTTAACTTTAAATTGTCGCTTCTGGCCATAATCCATAATAACACTTCCTCAAGTGAAAAAGTCCATTTCCTGTTTCGGACTGATTTTGATTGTAAACAGCGCTTGATCTGTGCAGATTTCTCACCTGATTCAGACCAGATTACTTTTTCACTGGAGGAAGCACTATTATGGATTATGGACTGCCGGAAACAATGGACTGAAATTAAAAACATCTTGATGGATTTGTTTCATACATACACAAAAATTTTAATTGCATGTGTTTGTAATAGACGTTAACTGATGGATTGGAGTGGTGTGGATTATTGTGATGTTTTTATCAGCTGTTTGGACTCATTCTGATGGCACCCATTCACTACAGAGGATCCATTGCTGAGACACTGATGCAATGCTACATTTCTCCAAATCTGATGAAGAAACAAACTCATCTACATCTCGGATGGCCTGAGAGTCAGCACGTTTTCATCAAATTTTAATTTTTTGTGAACTATTCCTTTAAATGTGTAATTCCTGCATTAGTGTCACCAAATGAAACTGCAAACAGACAGTAGGGGGCAGGTCTGAGAGTGATGTTAACACATGGCATCTGATTTCAGACGCAGCCAGCTGCCTGATCAGCTCACTTTACCGTGTCCTTCACTGACTGCAGCACACTCAAGAGTCAATGCAGGCTCAGCACGGAGTGTGTGTGTGAGGCTCTCTCTCTTCCATACACACACACACACCGCAGTGTAGGGCTTTAGCGGTTAAAGAGAGATGTCCTGTGCTAATGGTTTGTAAACAGTGTAAAGCAGTGGTACACAATCAGGGGGCCGGGGTCCCCTCAGCAAACTTCCAAGGGTGCCTCAAGGTGATGCAATTTAAAGTATTAAAATACTTCTAACTTAAACGCGAAACTTAAATTTTAATTCTAAAAAACACTATAAAAACAAATGTATATCTTGTAAACTGATGCACAACATAGTTTTGGGGGCAGTAAGATGTTTTTTAAATATGTCTAATGCGCATCAAAATCTCATCCGCATTTATTTGATCAAAAATACAGTAAAAACAGTACTTTTGCAAAATATTACTACAATTGAAAATAAGTGTTATTTATGTGAATATACTGTAAAATGTAATTTATTTCTGTGATCAAAGCTGTATTTCCAGCATCATTACTCCAGTCTTCAGTGTCACATGATGATTTGCTGCTCAAGAAACATTTATTATTATTATTGTGTGTGATTTTTGCTGAAACTGTGATAAACTACCATTCAAAAGTTTTGGGTAAGATTTTAAAAAACTTTTATCCAGCAAAGACACATTAAACTGCTCAAAACAATAAAGACATTCAAAATATTACAAAACAATTCTATTTAAAATAGTCAAACAAAATTATTCAGACAGATAATTTTTGATATTTGTTTACTAGTGGGTGCAGGACACTATAGTTCATATGTAAGTGAGGATAGCAAAATAAAGTAAACTGTGACATATTATACCAAAAATACTTCATACAGTGGACTACCAGTAAAACTGATAAAAATGTGGGACCAAAAATTACTCAGACACTTTGACCTGACCATGTTTTGCTTAAGTGTTTTTCTTTAATTGCTAATGTGATCTTTTTACACCACAGACTGAACTAAATGAAGCATTGCTTGGTAACTGGAGCTAAATTGGTTTTATCTAATTGTGTCTTAAATTTAACAGCTGATAGCTATTCAACCCACTTCATTACATACCTTTCTATCAAAGTTATCTGATATTATCAAGATTAATTTGTTCTGACACAGTTTAGCTCGGAGTTCTTCTCATATTTTATTTACATTTTCTAAACTATAGCAAATAAACTGTGATAATGTGAGAAAAATGTTGAAGTATCTGAATAAATTTTGGTTTGACTGTAAATGCTCTTCTTTTGAATCTTTCTATTCATCAAATAATTCTGAAAAAAAAAAATGTATCACAGTTTATACAAAAGCAGCAAAACAGTTTTCAACATTGATAATAATAAGAACCATTATAATTGAACACCAGTAATAATTGATAATGATTAAAAACCAAATCCACATATTTCTGAAGATCATGTGACACTGAAGACTGGAGTAATGATGCTGAAAATCAGCTTTGCCATCAAAGGAATAAATTACATTTTAAAATATATAAAAATAGATAACTATTATATCAAATTGTAATAAAAATATTTAACAGAATTCCTATTTTTACTGTCAAAATTTTTGATCAAATAAATGCAGTCTTGGTGAGCATGAGACTTGACTTACATCAAAAAACGTAATTATTCTAAACTTTTGACCGGTACTGTAATCCATCATTGTTGACGTGTGTTTGAGTTTTTCAAAGCTTTGACCCTTTACAGTACTGCAGGCCATTCTGTTGAATCCTGACCTGACTTCCATACAAACCTCAGGAGACTGTAAAGCAAATGCACATTCAGGACACATATGGGCGGCAGTGCAGAGAGGTACAGTAAGTGATGGATCTAGAGACTGACCTCCGCGCAAATTTGGAGGTGAGCTTGCTTATGAATCCGGACGAGGTTCCCCTGCGGGCCTGGGCGAGAGCACCCGTGTCGTGGGACAGTGTGGGCGACGCAGGGGGGCCGTTGTATGTGGCGCTGCGGCGGTCTCTGAGCTGCGCCCCGTGGAAGGTGCTACGGCTGGAGGTGCCCCGAGGAAAACGGGTCCGATCCGGAGTCATACTGCTGATGCTGTGAGCTGATGGAGACGTGGATGGAGCCCTGGAGCTAGAGCTGCAGACACATAAACAACGATTTTTATATATATATATATATATATATATACACACATATATATATAGCAGTGCTGTCGAACCATTAATTGCATCCAAAATAAAAGTTGTTGTTTACATAATGTGTGTATACTGTGTATATTTATTATGTATATATAAATACACACACATTCAGCATATATTTTGAAAATATTTACGTTTGTACATTTAATATATTCATATTCTTATATTTCATATTATATAGAAATATATTTAATATATAAACATAACATTTTTCTTAAATATATACATGCATGTGTTTGTATTTATATGTACATAAATATGTATAAGTGTTTCGAGAAAATGTAATAAAAATAATATTACACAAATATCAACCCTACAATAGTATTTGAACAATACTAGAATACCACTGTCTCTGAAATACTAAAGAGTACATCTCTTCACCCCTTGAATTCAGCGTTGTCCTCGATGGGCGGCAGCGGAGACTTGGTGGGGTGGCCTGAGGCAGACATGGACTTCACATGCCTCGGTCGAGTGGACGCCAGCGCGGAGGATGCTCCTGGAGACACTGAGGAAGGTCCACTCGCCGAGGTGGACATCTCCGTCAAACTGAGACAGAAAGACAATGAGAAAGAGACATAAATGAGATAAATGAGCCAGAAAAATAGAAACATTTGCAAACATCAGTATTGACATCATATGTGCTCAAAAGACTACTGAACTGTTTTGTGTATTATGTTCTTTGGGGGCTAAACAAATATTTATGTCTCTCTCACACGAAATGCAACAAACAAATTGCAAGCAATTTTGCACATTTTAATGTAAAATAAAACCCAAGACCAGGCCTTTTTTTCAGTATTTTCTGCACTGATTCAGAATCAGAATCAGAATGAGCTTTATTGGCCAGGTATGTTTACACATACGAGGAATTTGTTATAGTGACAGAAGCTCCACAGTGCAACAGAGAGACAGCAACAGGACAGGACACAGATAATAAAAGAATAATATACAAATAGGCAATGTACAAAACAGAAAAAACACAATATAGAATATAGACAATTATGTGTGTACAGGTCTGACGTGCAAATTTGAATGAAAAAAAATAAAAATAAAAATAAGTATGTGTGGTGAATAAATGATGTATAATAGAGTTGTGTGTTCTGCGTTTAATGTCAAGTGTTCATGAGATGGATTGCCTGAGGGAAGAAACTGTTTCTGTGTCTGGTCGTTCTGGTGCTCAGAGCTCTGTAGCGTCGACCAGACGACAACAGTTCAAAGAGGGAGTGTGCTGGATGTGAGGGGTCCAGAGTAATTTTGCCAGCCCTTTTGCTCACTCTGGATAAGTACAGTTCTTGGAGAGTAGGGAGGGTTGTACCAATGATTCGCTCAGCAGTCCGGACTACCCTCCGTAGTCTTCTGAGGTCAGATTTGGTAGCTGAGCTGAACCAGACAGTTATTGACGTGCAGAGGACGGATTTAATGATGGCGGAGTAGAACTGTTTCAGCAGCTCCTGTGGCAGGTTAAACTTCCTCAGCTGCCGAAGGAAGTACAACCTCTGCTGGACCTTTTTCACAATGGAGTCTATGTGAATGTCCCACTTCAGGTCCTGGGAGATGGTGGTGCCCAGGAATCTGAATGACTCCACTGCAGTCACCGTGCTGTTCATGATGGTGAGTGGGGGGAGAGCAGGGGGGTTTCTCCTGAAGTCCACGATCATTTCCACTGTTTTGAGCGCGTTAAGCTCCAGGTTGTTAAGACTGCACCAGACAGCCAGCTCTTTAACCTCCTGTCTGTAAGCAGACTCGTCACCATCCTGAATGAGGCCGATCAGTGTGGTGTCATCTGCAAACTTCAGGAGTTTGACAGAGGGGTCTTTAGATGTGCAGTCGTTGGTGTACAGGGAGAAGAGCAGTGGGGAGAGAACGCAGCCCTGAGGAGCTCCAGTGCTGATGGTGCGGGTGTTGGATGTGAATTTACCGAGCTTTACTGACTGCTGCCTGTCTGTCAGGAAGCTGGTGATCCACTAACAGACAGAGGTGGGGACAGAGAGCTGTGTCAGTTTATTGTGAAGGGTGTCCGGGATGATGGTGTTAAAAGCGGAGCTGAAGTCCACAAACAGGATCATCACATAAGTCCCTGGTCTGTCCAGATGCTGCAGGATGAAGTGCAGTCCCATGTTGACTGCATCATCAACAGACCTGTTTGCTCTGTAGGCAAACTGCAGGGGGTCCAGTGATGTCCTTCAGATAAGCCAAAACCAGTCTTTCAAATGATTTCATGGCCACAGACGTTAGAGCCACAGGTCTGTAGTCATTAAGTCCAGTAATTTTGGGTATCTTTGGGACGGGGATGATGGTGGAGCGTTTGACGCATGAAGGGACTTCACACAGCTCCAGTGATCTGTTGAAGATCTGTGTGAAGATGGGGGCCAGCTGGTCAGCACAGGTTTTTAGGCAGGCTGGTGACACACCGGTCTGGGCCTGGTGCTTTCCTTCTTTTGTTCTTTCTGAAGACCTGGCGCACATCTTCACTTATCTGAATTGCAGGTGTGGGGAGAGGGGGGTTGCTGGAGGTGTGAATGGTTGTGTGGAGGAGTGTTCAGGGCGGCTGTGGGGTGTTTTTTCAAACCGGCAATAAAACTTGTTCAAGTAGTCTGCTAGTTGTTGATTCTCCAGAGTACATCACTCTGGAAGCTCGCTTCCCCCGTCTTGCGCGTCTTGTAGCGTTTGACCAGAGCTACGGCTCCGCCAACTACAATGTCCAGCAAAACGTCAGAATATTCAAAATCCGGTAAAAGATTTTGTGGTGTGTTCTGCCGAATGCTCAGCAGGTCATCCCTGGTAAAACTGATCGTATTTGAGAAACAAAAAACAGGAAAAACAAACAAAAACAGTACAAACACTGAAGAGCAAAGCACAGTAGCTGCCATCTGCGGCGCCATTTTATTTGCCTAAAAAAATAAAAATTCTGGGGGAAACATGCAGAATCATGATAAAATATATTAGTGCTGTCAAATGATTAATCACGATTAATCGCATCCAAAATAAAGGTTTTTGTTTACATAATATGTGTGTGTACTGTGTATATTTATTACACACACATGCATGTATATTTTTAAGAAAAATATGTTATGTTTGTATATTAAATATATTTATATATAAATTAAATTATATAAATATATACATGTAAATACATGTAAATATTTTTTAAATATATACTGTATGTGCGTGTATTTATATGTACATAATAAATATACGCAGTACACACATATATGTAAACAAAAAAATGACAGCACTATAAAATATGTAAGACTGAGCCGAGAGTATATAATTACATGCTACAAAATATTTATTTTAGCATCATTAAGATTAATTTTAATCATTTTTTATTAATGTTTTCAATTCGTTTTTATTAGTTTTAATTTATTTTAGTACATTTACTTTAAACTAAATGAAAATGAGAAATGTTGAATTTAACAATAAGCTGAAATAAAAATAAGTTTAATGTTTTAAAGTTTATTTTATTTCAAGAGACTCAAATGTATTTTAATGGTTTTAGTTTTAGTTACCTATAATAACCCTGGTAGAAAAAATATTCTAATTAAACAAGACCTCACAAGAAAGACTGTGCTGACATTCAGTACAAATCACAACGGCAAGTGTAATATTTGCATATACAAATTTGTGTATGTATATTTTCACAAACAAATCATGATCCATCAGTAACTTTCATACTTATTCTAAATGTATGCATTTATTTTTAAATCACATTTAAACATGTAGGAATAACTGAAACCACACATATGCAAAAACAAACAAACAAAAAAAACACTCTGGATGGCCTTATAAATGTGTTAAGATGTAATTTAATTTAATTACATTTAAAATATCTGTAAAGAGAGAGCACTGTGCGAAAAGCCCTTTTTTTCGTTTTTACTTGTTTGTTACCGTTATGGTTTCCACATCTGCTCTGGAATGAACACATGACCCAAGATCTTATGTCTTATTGGTCAGTGTTTTTGTTAAGCTAATCTTCATGAGAAGAGGTTTATATCAACACACAGTTTTAAAAAGTTTACGGTGAAGATATACGGTCTGAGTCTGCTCACCTGCTGTCTTTGCCGTTGGGTATGGCTGGGTACCGGTCTGTACTGGATCTCTCACAAACGTACGTATTTCTCCTCGTCATTCCGCCAGCAGCGCTATTCTGTTCACACCGACACAAACACACATTATTATAGACTGAGAGTGTGTGATCTACTGTTAGTCATATGTATTAGTATCCTGCATCTGTGGCACGTGATGTAACGGCTGGCGTGACCTCTCACCCCTGAAGCTGTGGAGGACTTCTTGCGTTCCTGGGCCACCAGAGGAGAGGCGGCCATGTCTCCTTTAGAGCTGGAGGAGGGCAGCTTACACTCCTCCTTCTTCTCTCCCTCCACACTGTTGGCCTGAGAGCGTTTGGTGTAGGAGACGGCCGGAGGTATGGACGGAGCAACTGCACAGAATCAGACTCATGTTCAGAACAACACAGAACTTTTACATCCATGAATAGTTTAAAATGAAAACATGTCATCTCAGAGTCAAATACATTAGATAGCTAGATCTTTATCATTAAATTTAAGTTCTCAAATATGGGAACTTGTTTTTGAGGTTCAGTTTTATTTAAAAGGAATATCTCATCCAAAAATGGAAATTCTGTCATTTACTCATCCTTATATCACCTCACGTTAAAACCTTTATGATTTTCTATGGAACAGTTGAAAGTTATTTTGAAGAATGCTGGTAACCAAACAGTTTTGGGTTCCATTGACTTCCATAGTATGCACAAAAAACGCTATGGAAGCCAATTTGGTTACCACCATTCTTCAAAATATATTCTTTTTGCATTCCACAGATGAAAGAAACTCATACAGGTTTGGAACAACATGAGAATTGAAATTTTTGGGTGACCTTTACATTAAAATGGTCTTGGAAACCCCAGCAAGTTTTACCCCAGACCTAGACTCCCCGAAACGAAGAAAATCCATAAAAATTAATTAAAACATTTTTAATTTAAATTAGTGCTGTCAAACGATTAATCGCAATTAATTGCATCCAAAATAAAAGTTTTTGTTTACATAATATGTGTGTGTACAGTGTATATTTATTATGTATATATACATCCACTTACATACAGCCTATATTTTGGAAATATTTACATGCATATACATTTATATATTTATATTCTAATATTTTGATATATATAAATATATTTAATATGTAAACATAACATATTTTTCTTAAATATATACATGTATGTGTGTGTATTTATATATACATAATAAATATACACAGTGTACACATATATTATGTAAACAAAAACTTATTTTGATGTGATTAATCGCGATTAATCGTTTGACAGCACTAATAATTTTATATATATATATATATATATATATATATATATATATATATATATAAAAATTCTAAATTATATGAATATAAATATATACACGTAAATATTTTCAAAATGTATACTGTATGTGTGTGTCTTTATATATACTGTATATACACACAATAAATATACATAGTACACACACATATACATATTATATAAACAAAAACTTTTATTTTAATCGCTGCCCAGCACTATTTTTAATATAAAACCTATGCATGCCACATTCTGTATGAAGACTACACATCCAAAATGAGCCAACAACTGTTTCTGAAAAAAACAACATTAGCAAATGAATTATTAGATAACTGATTATGTTTTTTTGGGGGCTAAATAAATGTATTATTTAGAATGAATTGAAATGTTGTCTGTGTGTGTGTGTGTGTGGTGGTGTTTTGTACCGTGGTCGCTGAATCGTCGCTGTTTCTGTGTGGCTGAGATACTGCGCTGGACTTTGGAGTGTGCGGGTGACTGTGTAGAGCTGTTGTTCAGGTCGCTGCTGGGGCGTGACCTTTGACACAGGTTTGTGGTGGACAGCGAATCGCTTCCTTCAAACTAAAACAAGCAAACAAAACAAGATCAAGGTTATTATAGTTGACAAACTTTTTCATTTCAGCTAGCTACAGGGGCAAAATTTTTATTTTTCATGTACTTTAACTTCATGTAATAAAATAAAATGAATAACAAATAATAATAAATGAAACAGAAATAAAAACAACAGACATTTAAAAAAAGAAAAACTACTAAAATTGATTAAAAACAAATCAGAATTGCTCAAATTTTAACTAAAATTAAAACAGAAATATAAAAGTAAAAATTAATTTAAAAATATTGATAAAAACTATAATAGTAATCTCAATGATGGTATAATAGCACTGCACAGAATACACTGAAGTGCGTGTGAGTAAACAGTAATTATGACTGATGTTTTGGTAGTTAATTAACACGTATGACTTGCCTCTGGAGGTTTCCTGCCCAGCAGAAGATACGTGGCCATGACCTCATCATACTTCTGCCCTAATAATGCCTCTGTGACCTCATCTTTAGGGAAACCCATAGTGATCATCAGCTCTGAAAGAGGGCAAAAGAGATGATATATAAAGAATTTCTTTCTCATTCTGTGTGATCTCTGCATAAGCGCACATACTTTTGGCCATGTAGTGTATGATAAAGACATAATATCTTGATTTTTAACCATTATTTAAAAAAATGCATTAGAAGGATATAAAGAGAGAAACACAGAAGGGTCAGGGAAGGTCCAAACTAGTGTTGTCACGGTACCAACATTTCAGTATTCGGTACTGATACCAGTGACAATCCACAGGTTCTCGGTACCAAAGCAAAACACAAAAACATGCTAATTAAAAAACACACTATTTATATTAATAAAGTCAAACAAAAATAAAACGTACAAAAATCAATGCCATTCTTTATATCTATTTAAAATTGTGTTTCAAGTTTTTCCGCAAGTAATAAAGTATGAAAAACAGTAAACATTTAATTTGTCTTTTAATTAAAGAAATTTAAATACATTTATTTTTTTTGGTAAATAAAGGGGATTTACTATTAAAATTAAAATATGGAAGAAATATTGTGTGATTATTTCTTTAAAAATAAAGATTTATAATTTTTTTCAACATTTAATTTTTTTGGTAAATAAAGGGGATTTACTATTAAAATTAAAATATGGAAGAAATATTGTGTGATTATTTCTTTAAAAATAAAGATTTATAATTTTTTTCAACAGTAGTAATAGTATCACATACATTCTACTAAATAATAGTAATATATTTCTGGCACAATGTCTTTAAGATACACTTTTATTTTGACGGGTTGCCGTGAATACCTTTACATTTCTGTGTGTATATGATATGACGCTGGTTTTACTCAAATGAAATGAAATGCTCGTGAAGTGACTCTCAGATCAGTTCTGGAGATGTTGTTTATGTATTTATGTCCTCATTGAGACGGCAGATGATGAAATCACCACGAGCGTCACACGCGCTTCAGTGTATGTAGTAAAAAACCTGCATGTCTCTGCCATTCATTCATTCATTCACACAGAGACATGCAGGATTCGTATTTGAATCGACTTTTGCGGTTTACTATTTACAGATACTAGTCCATATCACGATTTGATTTAAGTGTAATGACCTACTTTTGATTAATTAATCCAAACTTTGACAAATTCCTTCACATTCCGCGTTAAACTGTAAATTCCGTTTTTATGACTAGATTCCAAGATTCTGTCTGTTTTCTGCATGACGGAAATCATAGGGTCCGAAAAATCATTGGTACCGAAGTACCGGGTCTTTTGACAACACTAGTACAAACCTATCCGTTTGGTGTCGCTGAAGTCTGGCTCAGGTTCTGTATAGGGCTTCAGTTCCTCTTCGTCATGACCTACATTTATCCAGCGGTCCTTCATGATTTGCTGTGAGACATTGACAGACATTAAATTACACCTTTGCATATGAATGTATATTTATTTAGTATTAATATTTCAGCAATTATCAATTTTAGCATGTTAATGGATATTGTCAAAAATATATATTTTTTCGAGATACATAAAATCAGTAGTCAACATTTGAAGTGGATCAAAACCTTATCAAAGTCGTCCTAAAACCCAAACGCAAAATGCGCTCTTGTCTTAGGACAACTTTGATTAACTTTTTTGATCCACTTCAAATGCTGATTACTTCAATACTCAGTTTCAATACAGCACTTTCTCACTTTCTGTTCTCTTCGTCATGAAGTTTGCACACTGGGGTTCAATGCCAGGTTTAATGTTTACAAATGTGTGATTAAGATTTGATTCCACATGACTTCAAAAGACTTGGAATAAAGTGTACAGGACTACTTTTATGAAACTTTTGTTCTTTTCTGAGTTTACAGTTGCCCTGTTCACAGTATGCTTTCGTTGTATGGAAAATTAGCATTAGACATCTCATTTTGTGCTTCACAGAAAAGTATATTTTTCTATAGTTCTTTTCAAAATTCAGACGGGTGTGTGAAGTGTTTATCAGTCTCACCTCTAGACTTCCACGTTTGCCTGGATTAAGCACCAACAGCTTCTTCAGAAGGTTTTCACAGTCTGTGGACATGTAGAACGGTATACGATACTTCCCTCGTAAAACTCTCTCTCTCAGCTCCTGTGTGGACCGACATTCAGAGTGAGGACCAAACACAGCACATACAGCCAGAACAATATGCTTTCAGGGAAACCTGCTGTATTTTCATTTAGGTAAACTATATAAAAACATAAGCCTAAAATGGAGCAGTGGAACAGTTTTTTGCTGTGGCAGACTTTAAAGCAAACAGTGCATCACTATTACCCTCTTCAAACCAATGGTGAAAATTCACACTGCAATGAAACTCCAAATAGAGTGTTTTTCAATACATAAAAACTACATAAATTACCAACCAACCAAACTAACCAATAAGAAAAAAACAATGCTTTTGAGCTCCAACTACAAGAACCGTAAGTTGTTAGCAGCAAGCACATTTGACAATTTTATATGGCAAACAAAAGGTCACAAAATAGGAATTACACATTTAAACAATAATACGGAGAGGTTAGTTGTGCTACTGGGAACATATTTACAGATAATAGGTATTTTATATGTCTTAAGCCCCGTTCACACCAAGCACGATAACGATAAAGATAACTATAACGATATTAGCGTCCACACCAGCGAACGATATTGTCTGTTTATTCTAAGCGCACGTGCGTCTGCCGCTTTAAATTCTGGAGCACATTATAGCAGGATGGATTCTGATTGGCTGTCAGTGTTTTTATCATTCATCAGCTGGAAGAAAAATCGTTCTGGAAGTGATTCCCAACGATATCGTTTCTCTGTGCCTTTATCGTTATAGTTGAGGTGTGGACGCTGCTATTCTTTAATACTGAGAACGATTTTTAGAACCATATATTTATCGTTATAGTTATCGTGCTTGGTGTGAACGGGCCTTAAGGATACATTAAAAATCAGAAATCAAAATATTTGGGAAGCAGTTTTAGGATTTCTGAATATTTATTCAATTCAATTTCAAGTTTCAGGGGTTAAAGCAAAAAAAAATCATGAGCCTGAACTTTTTTCCCGGGTGGGGGTTTGGTTTCGGGGGTGGACACATACGCAGGAATATTTGGCAAAAAAAAAAAAAAAAAAGAACATTATTTGAATGATTTTCCTTGAAACTAACTAGTAACTAGGCTCAGACTACTGAAATTGTTTTGTTCAAAAGAAATAATGCAAATTAAATACTAGGAAATGAATATAAAATAGGAAATATACAAAGACAGTTTACTACAGAAAACTACAGTTCAGTTCAATTAACAACAAAAACAATAAAATGAAACTTAAACAGGATTCGTAGTTCGTACAGAAACTGCAAAATGAAATTCCAGGACTTTCAAGGACTTTTCAAGCACTATTTTGGTTTTCAAGGACTAAAATCAGAGATCTCACTTATCAAACAACATCATTATTATCTTTCAAATTCTAATTAATAAACTAATACAACAAAATGGTACTAATAAAGTACAGCATATGCAAAGAATGCAATGACCGTGGCAACTTTAACATTTGAAAGGCTACTATGGCAAAGTTATCACGTTCCTTATTACTTATGATTGACCTGAAGAATGAAAGCTATATCATACACTTGGACAATTATGAGCTATATCACTGCTTATCGACACAAGGGGTGTGACAATGCACTTATCACAATATATTAATACTATTTTAAAGAAATGTTCAATGACAGAATATTTGTCTTTTAATCACAAAAACAAAACAATGCAGTTGCATTTTGAAATGTTTTAACTAATCTAGGGCTGCAACTAACGATTACTTTGGTAATCAAGTAATCTGCTGATTATTTTGACAACTGAGTAATCTGATATTTTTTAGTAATACAAATAGACCTAAGTGAAAACGAGGCTTTAATATGACTATATTTACATAAACTAACAAATAGGCAATAATAACTGGCTTAAATAAAGTATCAAAACCAAGTAATTACATGGTTTTATTGAACCACACACCAATATGCCTATAATATGAACATAACCAACTTAAGTAGGCCTATATTATGTATTATAACAAATAGCCTACCAGCAGAGGGCGCCAACGGCCTGGTGTTTCACTTTACAGCGTGATTCAACGACGTTTAAATCCACATGCAAACTCAGAGCGAGGGTTTAAACTTTTATTTTGAAATCGCGATGTACAACAAATCGCATATAGAAATATGTTGATGTATTCCTGTGTTGGCATAGGTTTATAAATGATTTATGTTACAAATCTAGTGAGATAATGCACACAGTTTTCCCTGAAGTAACCCAAACTCACAGCATATGCAGAGGAAGAGTTTAGCGCCTTTCACACATGTAAAGTTCTGTAAAGACTGTATAGTCTTTACTGGTAAACTACCGGTAAGTTACCATTAAGAGATCATGTGTGAACAGGACCTTTTTAAAATTCGTTCTGACAATCATATCGTTTTTATGGAGATGACGTGAGCTGTTTACAAAGCTCCGCTGCTTTTTTAATAGTTTTCCTATGTAAATATGTGCTAGACTAGAGTGACATCTTTGACCATTGCGCCTCGCAGCTTTTTCAACGTGTCGCGCTCGAGACCCAGGCTCGGGAATAGTGGATACTATTATGCGCGTCTCGTGTTTATAAGAGCAAAAACTTCTGATTGGCTAGTAATGTTAGTTTGGTTGAGAGTGAAAGCGGTGTTCCTCTCATACCATTGGTAGGCGAACTTGTGAATTCGAACATGATCTTTTTTTTTTCCGCACGCAGGAGATCCGGCACGGTGCCGGAGAAGCCCTGAAGTTTATTTGTATAGCGCTTTTCAAGACACAAATCGTTGCAAAGCAGCTTTACAGAAAATTTTAAGTTTCTACATTATATTTAGGAGTAGGTTATTAGTGGTGACTGTGGCAGAAATGTACAGTTAATGTTGTGTTTACACCAAAAGTGTTCCTGTGGCTCAGTGGTAGAGCATTGCGTTAGCAGCGCAAAAGGTTGTGGGTTCGATTCCCAGGGAACACACATAGTGATAAAACATGTATAGCCTGAATGCACTGTAAGTCGCTTTGGATAAAAGCGTCTGCTAAATGCATAAATGTAAATGTAAAAGCTAATTTAATTATTGGCGCGATTAGATTACATACAAAGTCAATGCAAAGACGTGAATAGATGCGAATTCGCACCGGTCGATGCGAATGACGCGAATTGGGCGACGCGATTGCCGCAAACGTGCGATATACGCCTCAATCGTGTCTTCTGTGTAAGTTCAACAATTTGAATTCGAGCAGAAAATTCGCATGATGTGTTGTCGCGCAAGCCAATCAGCGAAGAGCTTATTGACTCGACCGGTTTGACATCCGGTTGTACCAGAATTTGTTTTTTTTTAATTGTTTTTATGTTCTTATTCGCGAGAGTGACGCAAAAAACATCCCGCAAGGAAACTAGAGCGAGTAACGCGATGCAAATATTCGCTTCACATTTGGTGTGCACACACCATAAGTATCATGCTGTTAGCTACAAATTACACAATCAAACAGACGGTGAACACTATTAACTGCAATTAATATATGTTGCGATTAAACGTTGCGATTGCGATTAAACGTTGCAATTAAGCAAAATTTCATAGTTTTATATGTTGTTCCAGGGTTAATGCATTTAAATTTGAAATACAGACAAACCTTTCTGATTATTTTATTATTATTATTTTTTTTTGTGGAAAGTGTTTTTTTCAGGTTTCATTAATGAATAAAATGTTCAAAAGAACAGCATTTCTTAAGATTATAAATTATTTGTAACAATGTAAAATGTCACTTTTGATCAAGTTAATGCATATTTGTTTAATAAGACTATTATCTTCTTTCAAATAACATTCTTACTAACCCCATACCTTTGAACGACAGTATGTGTTTATGTATGCATGTGAAAAAAAAAAATCAGTAATAGAGTGCGAATATAATACCATTAAAGATTTTTAACAGTGATTTGCATTATTTTGCTTAATTTTGTCACATCATTTTTAGTGTAAATAGGCCTTCAGTGATCTTGAATATAACAAGAAATGACCTTCAAATTCTGTCCGTCAAAGGGAAGCGAGCCGCTGACAAGAGTGTAGAGAATGACCCCCAGACTCCAGACGTCCACCTCTGGCCCGTCGTACTTCTTCCCCTGGAAGAGCTCGGGAGCCGCGTACGGAGGACTGCCACAGAACGTGTCCAGCTTACTCCCAATGGTGAACTCGTTACTGAAGCCAAAGTCCGCTATCTTTATATTCATGTCCGCGTCTAGCAGCAAGTTTTCAGCCTTACGGAGAGAGAAGCACAAAGATGTAGCAATGTGGCAAAGCTGTCTGCATAGTGCACGGTTATTAGAAATCAATGAAACACAAATCACTAAAGGTGAGCAGATCTATACCACAGCCTTAAACGATGTGTTTCTCACCTTGAGATCCCTGTGGACTATTCTCTTCTGATGGCAATATTGCACTGCAGACACAATCTGTAGTCACACACACAAAGTCACATTAGCATGACAAATAATACATCATTCCACAAACCAGCTCTTTTGTTTATCTGTGAATAGAAGTTGAGAAAGCCTGCAAATCCAGCATGTGTTGTTATGTGCTAGACAGACACTAACATGTCTTTATGTCACTGCAGTTGAGAGCGAGAGAGACTGGGGTCTTATATTCTCTCTAATCACCTCCTGCAGTGAACTGCAGTCCGGGGGTTTCATTCGCCATCATTAGCAAAGCATGACGGAAAATGGCCAATTAATTATTGCAGCGCTGCAGGGGGTTTAATTACACTTAAACTGATGTCTGTTCATTTGCAGTTATCACACGAACAGCTGATTAGAGGGAAACTTGACAAACACTGTAGTGTAGTATCACCACTAGAGGGTGTGCATGTGCTCTATACTAAACCGTATTAAAATGAATCAACATTCATTAAAAGGTAATAAAGGAGGAAGATGCCCCCAGCGTATTTCCTGATCATGACATGACTATTATAAATCTTTCCTCCTTCTTTCTTTCTAAATGTGTCATTAATGTCAAATACTAAATCAGTTAATCCAGTTAATGCATTTAAATAAATGTTTTTTTTTTCCCTTTCAGTTGGAGAGTTCATCTTTTCCACCAAACCACTGTCATAATAATGAATCATTTGTTTACACTGAAATGCAGTGTAGAAGAGAAGCAAATATCTTTCTAAAAAATCTAGCCCATTCACTGTGATTTGCTGTTGTAAATATTACACTGTTTACAGACAATATATGCTAGAAATATGCATGCTATTAAGCAACTAGCTAATAGTGAGAATTAGTCCTTAAAATAAAGTGTTACCCAGTTACCTAATACAATAACGATTTGAAGTTTCGATTTACTTTTAAAAAGGTATTTTTGATCTCAATAGTCAATAGTCACAATGTCAGCTGGATAGTTGATTTAAATCTCAGCAGATTTTCAATGATTCTGGTTCAGATGTGTGTATAGTATGTGTGTGTCTCACCTGTCGAAACTTTGCTCTGGCTTCCTTTTCCTTCATCCTCCCATGAGCGACTAAGTAGTCAAACACTTCACCTGACATAAACAGGAGACATTCAGAGATGTGTATCATGACCTGCGCTAATAGTGATATTAAATATGAATCTCACCCGTCCATCACACTCACCTCCACTTGCATACTCCATTATTAAATAAAGTGTCTTCTCTGTTTCAATTACTTCAAATAACTTAACTGGAAGAGAGAGAGAAACAGATACAGAGAGTGATAGACATTCAAAACAATTAAGCACATTTATAACAATATGGAGCTAAAAGAGTATCAAAATTATCATACAAAATATTTTTCACAAACTTGCAATCATACTTGTGCATTTATGAATTGTGGTTTGAATCACATTTTGTGGATGTAAATTTGGTTACACATTTGCAAATCATATTTTGTAAATACAATAATTTTTGACGCTATTTTAGCCCCATACCACAATATGACGACAGATCTGATCTGTGCTTGATTCTCTCAGGAAATAATCTATGACATGGAGAAACAACACACCAGGGATGCTTGTTATGGAGATGTGCTAAAATACACAAGACTTCACACACATGGCTTCCAGTTTCTTTCCATTTCATCGTGTACTTTACTGTATGTGAAGAGCTTCTGTAATTCAATTTACTCTCTGTGGACGGACGCTAATAACGTCTGACTGCTTCCTGCATGCAGTCTTTAACATGCAGTGTGTGTGTGTGTGTTTGGAAAGATGAGAGAAAAAATGTCAGGAATAGGTGGGTAATCACAGCTTTTAGTCTGATTAATCTAAAATCCAGCTCAGTCTCAGCCAATCAGAAGCCAGCACTGACACGCATGCGGCCCCAGGAAGGGTACGCCAGAAACAGCCAGTCATGCTAATCGATAGAGAAGTGAAAACAGAGTCTTGTGCCGTTAAGAGAGGCACAAAAGAGCTGAGCTGGTCAGACATCGGCCGTGCAGAGCTGATCGTGCTAAAGCAGCCCGTCTGAATGACTCTCCCGTGATTCCCTTCCATTAGGAATATAAATAATCCAGTTAACATCTCGTAAAAATGGAGCGAGAGAAAAGAGATGGAAAGTGCCGTGTCACGGATGAAACTGAGCTGTGTATTAAAACTGATTAAGGAAGACATCATTTCCAGTTAGCAGGTCTAAACAGCTCCAGTCTTGATCAGGTGTTATGAGGGTTAGTTTGGAGCCTCACACCAGGGGCCTGTACTATGAAGCCGGTTTAGCTGGCTAGCCAGGTAAGTTTCAGTTTAGTTTGCACCAATCCTGGGTTTTAGGTACCATGAAAGTGGCTTGGCTTTTAGCTGCGTTCAGTGCCATAGTAACTTACACTCCACAGCTAACCTGCTCCTTTTTAAAGAAGTAATTAGTAATTTGTAGTGGATTTTTGATTAACTCACCCAACCTTGTGTGTGTGTTTGTGTGTATGTATTAGTGCTGTCAAACGATTAATTGCGATTAATCGCATCCAAAATAAAAGTTTTTGTTTACACACATTATATATATATATATATATATATATTTTAAATAACGACAATATTAATTATATTCATTTTTATCTTGTGGGACAGTGAAAATGCCATGTCACATCAACAACTCATATATATGCGTGTGTGTGTGTATATATACAAATTTATGTTTTACTATTTTTGCAATTCTTAAACGACTTAAATTTGATTTGATACAGCATTTTTTTATGCATTTATATGATTCTTTAAATACTTCCCATAATTTATTGTAGGCAACAAAAAGACAACATTTAAACTATTTCCCACTCAAATTCAGCATTTCCCATGTGATTATGTTAGCCAATCATAACAGTTAATTTACACCATTTTCAGCAAACAGCTTATTTCATTATATGGGTCAAATTATGACTTTAATTACATAAGAGAATTTCATAAATAAAAGTGCAGAATATGGTCTAGTGATCTTTACTTTAAAATAAATTTTAGCATGATGTCTTACCTATATTAGGATGATTTAAGACCTTCATAATCCTCACTTCACGAAAGAGCTGTGGGTAAAAATAGAGACAAAAACATTAGAGAAAACATCTTATATTTATTCTTTTGCTTTTATGTAAGGTTACCTGCATATTCTGACCCTGAATTGTGGCATTTTAATATTTAACCAATACTTTGCGTAGGTTCAGCCAGTAACGAAAACTTACCATGGAAAAATATGATTTTTAAGCAATAAATAGCACTTGACCTTCGGCAATTCGGCAAATTATTTCTTGCGCCATCAGTCGTGCAAAAAGCTCAAATGTCCTCCTGGTTCTTGATTATTTTGTGTCAGACATGAACAATTCAGTGAATTGTGAATCTGACTGAATCACTGAATCAGTCCAATTCACAAATGAACGTTTAGTGTGATTCGTGAACTGATTCAACAAGCTCATTGTAAAAATCAGCTTGTTCATGAATCAGACATCACTATTGTTTCTCGAAGCAGAGCGGGTGTTGAGTTCTTCTGTTTGAAACAACAATTAACAATATGTTTTCATGAAATATAGTGGAGTAAAAAGTGTAATATTAAAGTGCTTAAAATACTTGAAAAATTAGTACTTCTGAAGGCTACAATAAGCACTTTTGAGGAAGAACTTGTCACTTTGCCAAAGTTTGCAAGATTCATGGTATTGATTCAGAAACATAATCAAGAGTTTTTTTAAGCACTTAGTAGCAAGTAAATCAAATATTCATGAGCACATATACCACACTTCTCTCCTGGATTTATCCGTTTTCACATTTACCCAGCAGAAAATGGAAAAAACAAACTGTGGTTGGTTGCTTTACATGTCAATCAGAGTCTCTTCCGGTCTAAGTGGGCGGTTCTTGGCCGAAGCAATCCACAGTCAGAAGTCCATCTCTGAGAGTCACTGACAAAAACTAGCAGCGCAGCGGCCTGAAGGGTCAATGCTGGATGGATCCTAAACACTACTCCAGGTTCCTCCCCCAGTGTCTCTTCATCCTAAAACCCTGCCTCTCTCAGACAGCTGCTCTTCTCAGAGCTCCTCACAGATCCTCTTTCTTTAGTCAAAACAACAGGAGGCCGTTTTCTGTGAATGAGTGCCGCATGAATGAGTGAGCACATCCAGCCCTGCAACGTGCAGTCACGTAGACCAAACTGTGACACGTGACTGCAACGGGACGGGAGACAGATGTGATGTGACACAGAATCCACCGAAATATAGACAAGTAATTGAAAATTCTGTAAAATACGATACAAACCAGAGCTTGAAACTATTGAAAATAAAATAAAAATATAAATAATAGTACATAAAACATATGGTTTCATGTAAAACACCCACTACCGTGTCACATCGAGAGTGAAAGTGATGAGCACCGTCTGAAAGCATCCACTGCTGAGGAGAACAGAGCAGGGAAAAGCTGAAAAAGGTGGAGTGACCCATCAGCTCCATCAACCACGGCCCAAAAAGACACAACAATACAGACTGACAGATCAATTTATCTCACGACAAAGCCGCCCAAGAACGCCTTTGTTCTGTGGTGCGCCTCTTCAGGAATGGGCCGTTTTTAGGGATCACAAACACATCTATGTGGGAACGTCACTCCAGAAAACACCTACATACAGAGAGACTCTAGAATTACACCTCACATGCAAACAAACAAACATCAAATGCTAACATTTAGACTCAATAGCATTTTTTTTTTAAATAAAACAATTTAAAAGTCAATCTCTATAATTAAAAAGTTTTGACAAGGTTTTTTTTTGTTGTCACTTTCTATTTGTACTTCATAAAAAAGCAATTAAATGCACAAATCTCATGTTCTTTGGAGTGGAAACTATTAGATATGTAGATATAAATTATTATAAAACATAAATCATAGACGATTAGCTGGCTTTCACAACATCAAACATCTGTCTCATTTGAACCTTATCTTATTTTCTCAATTTTCAAATGAATTGTAGTTTTGACTGCATTCGCCAAGCTCAACCATTCAACCGTATTCATCATTTGTTGATTGAGCAAAAAAAAAAAAAAAAAACAGTTCTTTAATTTATAGATAATATACCATATCTGGTCCCAAAAGTAGTCATATCCTAATTTGAGCTAAATTGCAACTGTTACTTGCAACAGTTAAGGTCCTTGCACACGGAGACCGAAATTTTCGTATGCGTTTTTTCTAGGGATGCACGATATTGGATTTTTGCCGATATCTGAAATGCCGATATTTTTCAACTCATTTTGGCCGATACCGATATATTTCCTTTTGTTTGGAAACAACACAAAGTCTCTCCTGTGCAGAAATTATAAGCAAAATATTTTAAATTTTGGTTAGTTATTAACAAGAACTTTTTTGTTAGAATAAAATAAAAAATAATGAAGGTTTTTTGACAGTTTTGAAGCTTTGAAAATAACTATTAAATAAACTATATATATATCAATCACTGCATTTTTCCCCCCCAAAAAAGATGCAGTGTTAACCCTAACATTTTATTTTAATATTTAACATTTGTAGATGGTCTAAAGCAAAAGAGTTGTAAAAATTCTAAAAACATTTTAGAGCTTATGATTTGTTTAAAAAATAAAATATATTACACATTAATGAATAAATCAGAATTTATTAAATTATTTAATTTACAAGTGTCATGTTTGTGATTTATTTTCATGTAAGCTATAGCTTCTGACCTTTAAATCAAAACATACTCATTATTTTATGACATCAATTACTGCTTTATTTAATCAGAAACACAGTCTAAATGTTATGTGTAGGCTATTTTACGTTTAATTTAATTAGAAGTAGGCCAACAGCACCCCCTACAGATAATCTGTATTATCTGTAAGAACCCCCGTGATCTAATCACTAACACACCCTGAGCACGTGAGTTAACGTATTCCTCTTATCGGCAAGACATAGACATAATTTTTCATATCGGGCCGATGCCGATATTTACATTTAAAGCCATTATCAGCCGATTCCAATAACAGTCCGATAATATCGTGCATCCCTAGTTTTTCCATTTTATTTTTTTTGTATTTGTCCTCCTTTCCTATCAAAACGCTTGCTATGGATGCGAAAATGCAGAAAATCAAACCGATCCGTTTTTTTTATGATGAGTTTCGGAGCCAGTGTGTAAATGTGATTGACACAACGTGAGGTCGTACTTATTTTTTTACGTGCGAAAAGTTCGTACGAGAATTTCAGACTTCAATCAATCAATCAGCAAATAAATGAATATTTTTTATACAAAGTTATTGAATGCACATTGCTAGAAAAAGAATAAATCAGGATTTTAAACAGTTCTCAAACATTTTTTTATTATTCTAAGTGTGAGTTTAAAATTTGGAAGCAAAACTAATTTTCAGATTTACCTCCTGAGGTTTAACAATGAGTATTTTTGAAAGTTAAGCACCTCCTTTCACTGAATCTTTGATGAAAAAATTTAAAAATAAATTAGTTTTTATTTTTCTTTAAGGCCTTTTGCACACCATGTTCATGGAAAGTGTATCTTACTATTTTGCATAATGACAATAAACAGTAAGCAAACAAAAAAAAATGCATTTCACAATAATTTTATTTTTAGTTTAAATTTGGGTTTATTAGTCCAAAAGTGATCACATTTTCAGCAGTCTGGAAAATGTGACATTATAATGATGGATGCAAATGTGGAATTAAGATTGCATTTGCAAAAACATGCACATATTATAGTGGCATAAACTAGACCAGCAAATTATTTTGTTCTCCAATGAAATTTGTAAAAGATCTCATGAGCACAGCAGAGATGTCTCTTTACATGTGACCTCTGACCTCTCTCTGTCCCGTGGAATGTATCCTCACTGTCCTCTGAACAGTTGGAGGCAAAAACAATGAAGGGAGAAAAAGGGAAATCAAGGGAAAAAAAAAAAAAAAAAAAAAGAAGAGAAGCTGTGTTTTTTCTTGGCAGTCTGCTCTGGTAAACAATCAGCAGAGGAGCCCGAGCTTCTATTTTTAAAGTCATATTTCTAAAAACAACCACAGAAACATTCCAGTCACACACTGACAAGTGTGTCATTTCCTGTAGTGGGTCCTGTGTGTGTGTAAATCCCTCTGATTTATAAAGACGTGATCACAAGCAGGCACGACATGTCTGTTTCCTGTCACTAGTCCTCGCTAACAGAGGCTGAACAAACACACTCTGGATGAATTACACTGTAAAGTGAGCATCACTATGACCAACATACTCAATAGAAATCTCACTCTCACTGATATAACAATTAGGGCTGTCAAAATGGCTGAAAAACTAAATTCAAATTTGGTACTTAAATATCATCAATATTCAAATTATATTCGGATTTAAAAGGCAAAATTTCAGTTAGGTGGAAAAAAGCTTTTGGCTTCTCTGCTGAGGCCACAAGAGGGCGCATCGAGCAAAATATTATTAATGCACGTTTCTTCAGAGCAATAAAAATAACAGGACTATCTTTGGAAAAAAGTGCATAATGTTTAAAATAATGCTTATAAACATATATAATTAAGTTGCTTAATTAGCAACAAAATAGCATCGTGCATGTATGTATAGTTTAATACAAAGGATCGAAAACCAATCACAGAGTACTTTTTCTATTTAAAAATATGAGATGCGAAAAAAAAAACCCCGACATAAATTCGAGATGTCTTTTAAAAGTTGAACTTACATTAATTTTACATGCTTTCTAAACATGCGGCTCTCTTGTGCGAGACGCGAGTGCAACAGTGATAGACGTCCATCTAGAAAATGCGATAAATATGCATTCTGTGTGAACGGCTTGGTTTCAGTTTTGCCGTAGATCTTCTCCACATTGATGTTCTCTTTTTCTGCAATATTTTGAATGAACAACGTAGCAGTGCTGCATCTAGTGGGTTCAACTGGATAGGCTAAAAAAAAAAGCATTAAAATGCAATGATACCTAGATCGTCATCACATCTTGTGCACCACTGATAAGGCTGCCTGACGCACACCTAATTCGACAAATATTCGAAATTCGAATATTCAACAACTATTAAAATATTCAACAACTATACTATTATTTCTGACATAACCTTCCAGCCCTGGCTCAGTTAACACTAAAGCTGCGGTTACATTTACCATTGTTTGACAAGTCTCCATAGGCAGAATCTAGCCATTTCAATAATAATCCACAGAATCAGGAATTTTACGAAAGATTTCTGATGTAAATTGTTTTCAAGTTGGTCACATGATTTCGCTTTGTTGACCAAAAGAAAGCTGCTTGGTTTGAAAATGACTTTTGTTTGAGCTGTGCTTCAGATTGGGCCTACATCGCTACTCAAAATACTTAAATGATAATGCATTTGAGAACAACAAACGTGGTTGAGATGATGGACCTTTTTGCCTGCGATAGTGAGAGCTCACCAAAATTTCGCTAATGTGACCGCCCTTGTGGCAGAGTTAGCCGATGAATTGCATGCAAAAACTGAGTATGTGTTTGTGCCGGGTATACAAAATCTCACAGAACCAAAGACATAGCTGTTATTTTCTGTTGAATACTATATCTTGAATAGGAATGTTACTGGAAGAGGATTCTTGATAACTTCTAGCAACATTTTGTTTATAGTTGTTCCTCTGTGAAAAACACAAATTTCTTTAACGACCCCCTGGAAAATTAGTTAAGCTGTATTTGACAAATTGTACATGTAGTTTTTCCCTTCAAAATCCCCACAGAATGCTAATGTGCACAAAAGTCATCAGATTGGACAAGCCTACTAATTATTCAAAATGATATTTGACGACGGAAACAAAACTTAAATTAATTTGAGAATGCATTTGAAAATGAACCCAACAAACGCTGGTTGCCAGAGAAGATGGACGTATAGTGAGAGCTCAACATAAAAATAATAAAAACAACGTATTTAACAATGACACAGAGCTTGTGGAATGCTCTCGGACACGCTGAGGCCCTTAGCCGATAGCATTTAATTCCCTTCATTAACGCATGCAGAGGTTTCCACAACTGAGGAAAATTTCAATTTGTGACCCTTTTGATCACGCTCCAATTTATCAGTGAAAGAGCTTTATTGCCAAGTGTGTTTGCATACACAAGGAATTTGTCTTGGTGTTAGGAGCTTCCAGTACAAAAACAATACAGTACAAACAGACAACAGTGCAAACAGAGACAACATATAATTAAGGTAAAAATAAACAAATAAAAATATACAGAAAGAAAAATGTCCATAGACAGAACTGTGAATGTGCATGTGTCCTATGTACAGATGAAGGTTTGATGAGTTATTTACAGATGTACAGTACCGGGGTGTGTTATGTGTTGTTCAGGTGGGATACGGCCTGGGGAAAAAAATATTCTTGTGTCTGGCTGTTTTTGTGCTCAGTGATCTGTAGCGCCGGCCAGAGGGCAGCAGTTCAAAGAGAGAGTGAGCTGGGTGTGAGGGGTCCAGAGTGACTTTCTTAGCCCTTTTCCTCACTCTGGAGATGTAAAGTTCTTGGAGGCTGGGCAGAGGGGCACCGATAATCCTCTCAGCAGTCCTGACTGTCTGTTGTAGTCTTCTGATGTCTGTTTTGGTAGCTGAACCAAACCAAACAGTTATAGAAAAACATAGGACAGACTCGATGATGGCAGAGTAGAACTGTATCAGCAGCTCCTGAGGCAGGTTGAACTTCCTTAGCTGGCGGAGGAAATACAGTCTCTGCTGGGCCTTTTTTGCGATAGAGTCAATGTGATTGTCCCACTTCAGGTCCTGAGAGATGGTGGTTCCCAGGAACCTGAATGACTCCACTGCAGTCACAGTGCTGTTCATGATGGTGAGTGGGGGAGAGCAGGGGGGTTCCTTCTGAAGTCCACTATCATCTCCACAGTTTTGAGAGTGTTTAGCTCCAGGTTGTTAAGACTGCACCAGACAACCAGCTGCTCAACCTCCTGTCTGTAAGCAGACTCGTCACCGTCCTTGATGAGGCCGATGACTGTAGTGTCATCTGCAAACTTCAGGAGCTTGACAGAGGGGTCCTTTGAAGTGCAGTCATTCGTGTAGAGGGAGAAGAGCAGTGGGGAGAGAACGCAACCCTGAGGGGCGCCAGTGCTGATGGTGATAGTCCTGGATGTGAGTTTGCCCAGCCTCACTAGCTGCTGCCTGTCTGTCAGGAAGCTGGTGATCCACTGACAGATGGAGGTGGGCACAGAGAGCTGAGTCAGTTTGTCTGAGAGAAGGTCAGGCATGATGGTGTTGAAGGCCGAGCTGAAGTCCACAAATAAGATCCTTGCGTAATTCCCAGGTTTGTAGAGGTGTTGCAGGATGTAATGCAGTCCCATATTGACAGCGTCATCCACAGACCTGTTTGCTCTGTAGGCAAACTGAAGAGGATCCAGCAAGGGTCTAGTGATGTCCTTCAGGTAGGCCAGGACCAGTCTCTCAAGTGACTTCATGACCACATACGTGAGTGTGACAGGTCTGTAGTCATTAAGTCCAGTGATTTTGGGCTTTTTGGGGACAGGAATGATGGTGGAGCGTTTGAAGCAGCAGGGAACTTCACACAGCTCCAGAGATCTGTTGAAGATCTGTGTAAAGATGGGGGCCAGTTGGTCAGCACAGACTTTTAGACAGGCAGGTGAAATACCGTCTGGTCCTGAAGCTTTCCTAGATTTCTGTTTTCTGAAGACCCGGTTCACATCCTCTACACAGACTTTAAATGCAGGTAGACTGGTGGGGGAGGGAGGAGGTGGGGTTGCAGGGGGGGTAGGTGAATGTGTGAAGTGCAGATCAGAGCGGGTTCTGGGTGTCAATCTGGCCTTTTCAAATCGACAGTAAAACACATTGAGATCGTCAGCCAGTTGTTGATTCTCCACAAACTGTGGGGGTGGTGTCTTGTACATGGTAATGTTCCTCAGACCAGTCCATACTGACGCCGGATCATTTGCTGAAAGTTCTTCCTTCAACTTCTCAGAGTAGTTCTTTTTAGCCACTCTGATCTCCTTTGTAAGTCTGTTCCTTGCCTGGTTATACAATATTTTATCCCCACTTCTGTAAGCGTCCTCTTTGGCCTGACAAAGCTGTTTGAGTTTCCCAGTAAACCACGGTTTATCATTATTGAATGATAAGAATGTCCTGGTGGGGATGCATATATCCTCACAGAAACTGATATATGAAGTTACAGTCTCTGTGAGCTCGTCCAGATCGGTGGCAGTAGCTTCAAAAACACTCCAATCAGTGAGGTCAAAACAAGCTTTTAAATCTTGCTCTGCTTCATTAGTCTATCTTTTAACAGTTCTTAAAACAGGCTTAGAAGATTTAAATTTTTGCCTGTAGGTTGGTATGAGACGAACCAAATAGTGATCGGAGAGCCCCAGAGCTGCCTGTGGGACAGAGTGATATGCATCTTTAATTATTGTGTAACAGTGATCCAATATATTACTGTCTCTGGTGGGAAATGTAACGTGCTGTCTGTATTTTGGCAGTTCGCGGGAGAGATTTGCCTTATTAAAATCTCCAAGAATGATTAAAAGAGAGTCCGGGTACCTTTGCTCCGTTTCAGATATTTGTTCGGCCAGCTGTTGCATCGCGGCCCTCACGCACGCATCCGGAGGCACGTACACATTCACGAGAATGAAAGAGGAAAACTCTCGGGGTGAATAAAACGGTTTACAGTTTATGAAGAGGGCCTCCAAATTAGGAGAACACATCTTCTTCAGAGTTGTTACATCTGAACACCAACCTTCATTTATGTAGAAACATAGTCCACCACCTCTCGTTTTCCCCATTAGCTCCGTGATGCGATCTGATCTGAACAGCTGATAGCCCGGCAAATGAAGCGCGTTATCCGGGATGGTTTCACTCAGCCAGGTTTCAGTGAAGCACAATGCAGCAGAGTTTGAAAAGTCCTTGTTTGTGCGGGTGAGGAGTAGTAGTTCATCCGTTTTGTTAGGAAGGGCTCGGAGATTCGTGAGATGAATGCTTGGGAGCGCAGTTCAGAAGCCGCGTTCGCGGAGCTTAACCAGCGCGCCGGCACGCTTCCCTCTTTTCCGTCTGAGCGTGCGTTTGACTAGGACCGCTGCCCCTCCGACCAAAACATCCAACAAAGCGTCTGAATACTCAAAAACCGGAAAAATATTGTCCGGTGTGTGTTGCCTTATGTCCAGTAGTTCGTCTCTGGTAAAACTGATAGAAATAGATTGACTAAACACAGAACAAACAAACAAAAACATTAAAAGAACGGGAGCGTTCCACACCACAGCAGCCATATGCGGCGCCATCTTGAACATATCACAAGACTCACTTGGAATTTCAAAACCATGAACTGCTCTTAGTGAACAATAAAAGAGGGGGAGGGAAAACTATTTGTATTTTTTTCGCAAAGCATTTTCGCAAATCCAGATGGTCAGCGGACGGTTCTCAATTTTCTCTTAAATCTATGCTTGACAAAGCATTTAATGGGGTTTTTAATAGTAACCCACTAATGGAAACGGTATGAAGAAAATGTCATGCTTCTACAAATATCCCACCGGTCAACATTGCCTAAAAAAATGACCCTCTGAGTGAGCCAGTCATCGGCTAACATCATTTTATGACAGCTTTGGGATTTTGGAAATCACCCACTGTACTGCAAGGAGAGAAAGGACGTGAATATTGCTGTAAAATGTTCAGTGGACATTAAGACTGGAGTTTTCTCCGCGATTGACTTGCATGAGCTCTGATGTTGTTCTCATCATGAGAGGCTGCGTCATTCTCTTTAAGGTCATCGCTTCTTATAAAAGCCAAGAAACAGCCACTCTGACATTTTCTGCTCCAAGACAAAAAGGCAAGCCCTTTATTCACTGCTATTATCATGCAGTTCGGCAGACATTTATGTTGGATTGAGAACATTTGATCTACATGACAGTCTCTCTCTCTCTGTCTATCTATGAAATGCTAAAACGTGTCAGCAGTGTGATAAAAATGGTGGCAACGTGCTAACAATGCCCTGAAACAAGCTAAAACATACTAGTAACACAAAAATAATGACAGGCTAACAGTGCATAGGAACATATTAAGCATGCTAGCAACTTGCTAAAACACTTTAGCAAGATACTAACAATGCCTATAAACATGTTAAACATGTAAGCAACATGGTAAAATGCCTAGGTAAATGCAGATAACAACACAAACATGCTAGCAACATGCTAAAACATGTTAGCAACATGCTAACAATGCCCAGGAACATGCTAAACATGCTCGCAACTAGGCTAAAACAAGTTGGCAACATGCCAACAATACCTACGAAAATGCTAAACATGCTAACAATGTGTGTTTATGAGTGAGGTGTTAAAATTACTACTTTTTACTACACTGAAAAAACACAATAATGACAGGCTAACAATGCATAGGAACATTAAACAAGCTAGCAACATACTAACAATGCCTAAGTGCATATTAAACATGCTAAAGATGTTAGCAACATGCTAGCAATGCCCAGGAACATATTAAACATGCTAACAACTTGCTAAAACATGCTAGCAACATGCTAACAATGCCTATAAACATGCTAAACATGGTAGCAACATGCTAAAATGCGTAGGAAAATGCGGTTAAGAACACAAACATGCTAGCAACATGCTTAAACATGTTAGCAACATGCTAACAATAACAAAGAAAATGTTGAGTGAGGGGTTGCAATTTTACTACTTTTTACTACACTGAACTAGATTCTTAGTCTAGGAAAACATCCTCTGAGGTTTGCGTTAGTTCAGCAGTAACATAACGACCATATTTTTTTGTGATCAAACATGTATCTTGAAAAACCTAGGTCAAATGCATAATGCAAACAAAACGAAACCTTACTGAGAGTTTAGAGCACAAAAGATTTTGAGGATTAAATAATCAATTGATATTAGAAGGTTAGTAACATCAAAACGTAATGTCCATGTTTGTTTCAATTGTTTCAATGTTTACCGTACTAACGTTCACAGGGACTTTTCACCAGTGTTTAAATTATGAATTATTAAATTAAATTATTGACGTGTCTACAAAGATACTGAGAACAAAAATATCACAACAAATGTGAGTTTCAAATGTGAGTTTGCTCACAGAAAATGAGACATTTTTAACATGATTAATATTTCACATTGCAAAATAACATCACAATTAAGCAAAAAAACAAAACACCCAATATAAAACAGTCTCAGTCAAGACATTGAGGTCTCACCTTTTGTAGACTTGTTGGATTGAGCTGTGTTTTATCAATGATCTTCACCGCTACCTGAAAAACAAATATATTGTTACTGTGAAATGTGCATATTTATAGATTCCTATAAATAGCCTATACATCTAAATATCTAAAGGCTACAGGGCATCCACGTCATCATCCCTCCCCGCGTCAGAGCAAAACGGCTCCATTTCTTACATAATCTGGAGTTTCTGTTGGTCCTGCATGCATGTTCTGACGTACAGGCTGTTAAATAATGCATGCTGTTTCCAGCAGAAGCTAAGTGTCTTTATTTTAAAACTCAAAATAATCTCTTCCGCTTCCCTGAATGAGGGATAACTGAGAGTCAAGAGTTAAACAGGATAAATGTATAATGTGATATGTTTTCTGAGTAGGGGTGTGCGATATTGAAAAAAAACAAAAAAACAAATCTCTATATTTTTTGGGATTTTTTCAATAACGATAATTAGACGATATTTTGCCGAGTGTGTTATTGTGCTGATTATCTGACTACCGTGGACAGCTGCAGTTTTTGATATTATTCATATTCTGTGTGGTCAGTTCACATCAGTGAACAGAAATTAATCTTTTCATAAGTTTAAATTGATTTTTACCTTTTATTGGCATTTTAATCTTTAACAAAGCTAGAATATGCGGCGTCAGATGCCGAAAGCTTCGTCATTACTCCATCACTCCGTTTTTACTTTCACTTTCTGCTTATAGTGAATTGACTGAGATTAAGACGTTCACCGGCATAAATCTTGCGCAAAGTTTGCACGTGTGCAAACCCTGTTGCAAACGCATGCTTGTGTGATATCCATTGGCTCGCCTTCATGGTTTAAAAATGACAATTGCCCCGCCCCCCCGTATCGAAAACGTACCGAACCGTGACACCACTGTGTCGTATCGAACCGAACCGTGAATTTTGTGAACCATTACACCCCTATGTATAAATACACACACAGGCATGCATATATTTCAGAAAAATATGTTATGTTTATAAATTAAAAATATTTATATATAATATAAAGTATATGAATACAATGTACATACATTTTCAAAATACATCTATACTGTATGTGTGTGTATTTATATATACATAATAAATAAACACAGTATACACACATATATTATGTAAACAAAAACTTTTATTTTGGATGCGATTAATCTCGATTAATTGTTTGACAGCACTAGTATAACAATAAAAAAATGTATCTGCTCACCTCTCTTCCCGTTAAAACATGGCGGGCAAGTTTGACTTTAGCAAAGTTCCCTTTGCCGATGGTTTTGAGGAGTCTGTAGTTCCCGATGTGAGGTTGTTCGTCTGTGATGGACGCCACTGAGTTGCGGCAGCGCGGGAGACTCTGTCGACTCGCTGATTTTGTGGGTGGTGCTGGTGTGTCCGTGTAGCCATCGACAGATGTGTGCTGAGAGATGAAAGGAAAGGGTGGTCAATTCAAATTACATGTAAACAAAAAAACAAAATCTTGCAAGTTTTCAAAAAAAATTGACAAAAAAAAAGTAATCAAAAAATGCACTCACACTCAACCTTTCTATACTCCTATAATTTCCTAATTAATTTTCAAAACTACAGAAAAAGTGTTGATACAATTTATTATTAAAAAAATAACATTGACATGATTTGAAATTATTTAAATAACATCTAATTTCAATAGTGGATTTCATGCTATCATATCAACACTATTGTCTTTGTGTTATTGCTGGATTTCAGATTTTGCTGAGAAGTAAATCAAATCAAATCTATCTGTAAATATATGCACGTATAAATATATTTTATTTTGATTTGATTACTTTTTGTCTACTAAAACTGCATTAAAAAAAATCAAGTTACAAAACCTCAAAATAATATGAAAAAACATGTTGGACCATAACAGGGCAGACTGCATTCACTTTTAAATGGTGTGTGAGTAATACCTATTTGTTTAAAATAGATATAAAGTTAAATTTGTGCCAAACAAAAAATGTGTAATATAATAAAATGTATTTATTTATTTATTAAAACTAATAAAGTTTTTTTTCTTTTTAAAAATTCCATTAGAATTACATTCTGGTGTAACTTGTACTGTAAGGGGTTGTTCTCTCAGAACGCATTCTTCTATTTCAATGCGCTCCTTTTCAATTGCTTTTCTATGTAAACAGGTGCTATATGGATGTGTATGACCACTGCGTTCACGTCTTGCATCTTTTGCAGCATCTCGCACACACATGAGTGCTGTGATTTTAAGTTAAAAGAAAATCAACTTTTACATGCAGCGCCGCTAAACAATGTCAGTTCCAAAACAGTGGACAAATCAGAAGACCCCGGAGGCATAAAATTCATCCCCTTTCAAGAATTAAGATTATTTTTATTTGTCACATACACAATTACATAGAGAGTATATAACCAGTAGTGAAATGTATTCTCTGCATTTAACCCATCCTAAGTGAACACACACCCGGAGCAGTGGGCAGCCGTGTTACAGCACCCGGGGAGCAGTTGGGGGTTCGGTGCCTTGCTCAAGGACACCTCAGTCGTGGTATTGAAGGAGGATACTCCCCCCACCAACAATCCCTGCTGGACCTGAGATTCGAACCCACAACCTTCCGCTTACAAGTCCGACTCGCTATCCATTAGGTCACGACTGCCCCATAACATCACACTATCATAACATTAATGAATAACATCACACTATCATAACATCAATGAATAACATCACACTATCATCCATTAAAGCAGAACGTTTGTAACAAACTCATCACCTTCAACAAAAAAAAAAAAAAGGTAATTACAGTAAAACATTTAAATTGTAGGAATCTGTACACATTCAGATGTGTTTGGCTGTTATTCTGTCCCTATTTTTTTCAGCATCTCACGCCATGAGCATTTTTTAAAGAGAACACATCACATTAAAAATGGTTTAACTTTTAAAAGTGTGTAAAGACCCCAGCATTCTGTTGCACTCAGTCCGGCAGTTTCTGAACACACACACACACACAATTAGTCCTATGTGAATGACACGAACATGACCCTAAATGAGTGTCACAGTACAAGACTCCCTTAAGGCCTTTGCTTCCCTAGCACTTTCTGAGCTCAGTCAAACAAATACATCAATGTGACGAAAGCACTGGAGCTAGTTAACTTCAGCTAGACCGCAGTAGAAATCTGCCGGTCAATATACAGAAGCTACTGGATAAAGTGGAAAATGAGCTGAGACCTTCAGCCTGAACCACAGAGAGCACTTAAAACAGAATCCATTACCAGTGGAGCACTGGGACCACAGGAGTGGAGCTTCATTTACCTGAGACTGTGTCTACGCTAGGAAATCTGATCTGTTTTGGCCATCATAAAAGCCCTCATTTTGAACGTCATGAAACTATATGATTGGTTTTAAGCTACAAAAGAATGGAAAAGCCTTGTTGAAAATGACTTCCCGCATCCAATAAATATTATTTGACTTTAAACTTGCTTATGAAAGAAGAAACTGAGTGCTTACACAAGCTTACATATATGACTGGTCAGTGATTTCTTTCTTTTTTTTTGGTTGGTTTTATTCATTTTTAATGACTTTTCAAACCATTCAGCTCACCAACCACAGTAATGACATAACTAAAAAACAAAGCCATTATGAGTAATACATGCAGTATACAGCACAGCAGGTAACGTTGGATCCTTAGCAGTAAAATAACGGGTCTTGTTCACTAAAGGGGTGGGTGATATAGGTGGTAGAAATTTGTCTATTGGTAGAGATTTTCGACTATTGCCTCTATCAAGAAAACCTGAAATGCAATCAGCAGCGAAAGAAAACTCATTTCGTTATATGCGCGCGCTGTCTGAGAGACGGTGCTCGTGAAGACGGTGCTCATCGAGCGCGGGAGTATTGAATGGAGCTATTTTTGCTGCTTTATAGGCCTTGAACAGTTAAATACACACTTGTATGAGTCAAAATGTGTAACAGTATACTGGAGCCGGGCAGCTCTTAAAGTGACAGCAGTCTAATATTCCTGCTGTCTGTCATTCATGTTAATCAAACAACAAAAGAGAAAATCTCTCACTGATCTTGACTAAATCACTTTTGTATTTTAATAAGAAGGTATATTTAATTCACACGCAGTGAAGAATATGTGGTGCTTTTATATATTTGATTACTGTATGTGGTATTTCTTATTTATTTGTTTTACTGTAGTTTTTTGTAATTAGTTTCTTATTATTTAATTGCTGACTGTTTACTTGTCTTCAGTGAGCTTTTTTTATTTAAGCTAGTATTTTTTTGTGATATTGACACTTTTTGTTAAAGCAAAAACAACTAATTCGCGATATACTTATTGTGAAATAATATGACTCGTATCTTGATATAAGATTTTGGTCATATTGCCCATCCCTAGCAAGAGTATGCACAAATTTGTGCAAGAAGTCCATGAACAAATCATGATTCGTGCTAAAATTTATGCTAAATTTACAAATAAATGTAGGAACACCTGACACCACACATACACACAAAGAACATACTCTGGGTGGCCTTATAATTGTGTTAAGATGAACATGTTTAATCTAATAATGATTATAATTATCCATAAATTATATATAGTTAAGATGAAATTTATATCTATATATTTCATGATATACAGTGAAAGAGTAAGAAAAACTGTGTTATAGCAGCAAGGTTTCTCTGTATAATAATGCAGATAAATGTATGTACAGCTGGCTAATAAGACTATTAAACACATTTATTGTCACATCATGCAAATTCATATAGCCTAAGTTCCAAGATAGCCAAACCAAGACCAAATGAAAACAGTGAGATGGCTACAATAGAGTAGCTAATAGATATTCAACCAATAAATAGACTAAGTAACTATAACTTGCACAAAACTTTGAAAATGTTTACTAGAAATTTTATCAAAAATTTAAATGAATTTGGAATCACATGTTTTTGGAGATGGCATTACTACGCTGACAGTCACAGTTTCTGCTAGACTTTTAACATGGAAAAGTACGTTGAAACTGTTGTCTCTTAAATCAATTCCCTCAAAATTAATTCACACAAAAAAAAAAAAAAAAAGAAAAATTTTATTTCATGATACTGGTTTATTTATCAATATAATTATTTTATACCAGAACAAGGTTGTTCCGATATAAAAATTTTAGATACTGATACAACATTTCACAATGCTAAACACCAGTTCCACAGCAAAATTAAACTAATACTAGACTAACTAATGCAAGTACAAAGTCCTGAAGCAACCGGTGAAGACAAGTGAACAAAGAACAGAATGTGAGAATGGAATTAAGATCTCTTTTAAGGCCCAATGTGCATTTAATAACTTTTTTATACCTAGCACATCTCGTAGTTTAGCAACAGTAGACTGTGTTTTACGACAATCACGTTAACTTTGTACAAACCAGTTTGAGAATAGTAAAGATATTAAACGGGTTAAATTTTTTTAACCGTTTTTCACTTGATGTCACAATTAAACGTTCATAGTGACTAGGGTTGCAAAAAGTTGGAAAATTTCCAATAAATTTCGGAAACTTTCCGGGATTTTTGGAAAGTTTCCGGAAATTTACTGGAAATGTTCCGCCCCTTTGCAACCCTAATAGTGACAGATCTCACCACAAAAGTCAAAAGATCCAGTTATGGCATTTTGATTAAATATTACAAGGTCTAAAAATCTGAAACATACACACGGATGAATTGTTCACAGTAAGTAAGATCTATAACATGTATTTGCAAACTAGGTGCATTTTTATTTCCATGCCGACTTTCAAACTGGCTTTAAAACCTTACACACCCCAATTCATTAACTATAAGACGCTAAACAACTAGAGTCTCTCACCCATCCCTAACACAAACTACAAAAATTACAGAGTACATTTCTCTGAAAAGAAACACAATGGTAGGACTTTCAAGACAAACTGACTGAACTGAAGTTGTCCAGACCTCAGTGAATGGAAGAGCCTGTTGTGAATAATTGCTGAGTCACTTGTACAGTAAAGTCCTGTGACTCTGGTGAACTGAGGATGACCTGTGCTATATAACACAATAAAACACAAATGGAACAATGTCCGTCACTCTAACACTAGAGAAAAGACCTTCTCTAGTGGTCTTACTATCACCGTGTCTCCTCTATTGTTCCTCATGGCACACAACAACATTAAGGTAACCCAATAAAGATCTCATCCATTTACCCTGGTCAATACACCGTCTTTACTGCCTCACAATGAAGGTTAGTTTAAGGGCATGAATGTCACGTGTTCAATGCATGTTAAGCTTTATCAGCAACATTTGTGGCATAATGTTAACTTGAACTCATCCCTGTTTACAGTAATGATGGTCTCTGACTCCAGCATTATGGAGGGTTTAAAAGCATGAAAGTTTGGAATTGTGTTACATTTTACTGAATTACTGAGTATTTCAGCACCGAATTACTCATCTTTTATAGGCAATTTTTATTTTTAACAGAGGATAAAGTCAAAAATATTTTCTTTGGTATGATTTCCAAAATTATTCCACTAATGTTGTCAATAATGTTTAAGGTTACATATGGTTTCATTAAAAATTCTTATGCCCTTTTCTAGAAAAGTTTCAATTTAATGTCAAGTAAAAAATACTAACATATTTTACATACAACATGAATGCATATTTTTGAAGATTTTTAACCTGTTTTTCCCTATCACATATTTTAGTAATTATCCTAAATTAGATATCATTCGAAAGCCTAAACACTCAAAATTCATCCTGTGAAAAAAGTTTGGAAATTGGACATTGCAAACCTTACATTGCAGGCTCCTCCCCCTAGTGGGCAGTGACAAGTGTCATATTACAAAACTTAGGCTACTACAATAACTGCAATAGCTACTACAATAATAAGGCAATCCTCTGAGAAAACTAATCCCATCCGAATACGAACGTCTGTGATTGCCGATGAAATTTCTTTCACAATGCGTTTCCTTGTGTGTTTTGGTCAATGTGAATTACCGTAGACGCTCTTAACGTGCGCATTTTTGATATGTTTGCCTCTCGGCAAAAAAACAAACAAAATAAAAAATAATAAAATCAAGAGCCAGATCAAGTAACGTTAAACTGTTAAGACTGGCTACTTTAATATCAGCTTCAGGTAAGCCTCACGTTCATTTCTGCACTCAATTACATAATGTTTTAATTACATATGTACCTTTTACGAAAATTAAACATGGTTTTACTACAAATTAGGGCTGTGCAATTAATCGCATGTGATTGTCATGCACATCTCGTCAGTAAAGCCGATTCCGTGATTAGCAGTAAATCTCCATCACCTGCTTTCAGATGGAGCGGCATTTACTGCACAGAGCCGTAGTTCACTGACAAGCTACGCAATATCGCAAGCGATTCATTTGCGATAATGAACGCGATATTGCGTATCTTGTCAGTGAACTACGGCTAGTCCCGTCCGAATAGGGCTTTTGGTGGTATATTTTGTGATATAAGCAATATTGTGACAGACATTTAAAAAAATTCGTCAAATGCGTCAAATCAATCAATCAAATGAAAGTTTGGGTGTCACCCGGTGACTATTTTTGGTATAGCACCTAAAATTCTCACAAGGAACCTACGTTTTTGTGATATGACCTAAAATTTGGAACATAACTTGGACATATGGCTTCAATTTTTTAACAGTTTTAGATTCCAAAATATTTTGTAAAATATTTATTTTTTATGAAATAAAATATTAGTACAGTGCATTTTCTTTATAGTAAATTTAAAATAATTAAAAAAAATGTTTTACACTTTCATTGTATTTAGGTCATTTCACAAAATCCATGTCATCCCTGTTACTCTAAAAAGTAACAGGTTTGACAATTTCAAACAAATTTGCTAATTTCTAGCTAATAGTCAAGTTCACAAAGGCACATGTTGTACACTTTGAAAGGGTGTTACTTGTAGATATTGATTATATTACATGCAAGAAATAATTGTTTAAATTTACATTTTAAAAATGGTAACAGTATTGACACTGCATGATGCCCCCTCCCCTCAGTCAAGCCTCATAACTCATCAAAAATAGAGCATTATAGAGGAGTGAGAGAAACATGCTGGTGTTTTAAGTGTAGGAATACAGGTTTAGACATGATGTAAACTCCTAGAAGTGATGTTACCTGAATGTACATTATTTTTTTAATGAATGTAACAGGGCTGACATGAAATCAGGGGATGCCAATAAAATAATTAATATTTTAGAGAAAAAATGCATACAAACATTGCTTAACAATGAGACTATATTTAGAACCATATGCAAATGTGATTTTATATCATTTTGCCTTCATTTTGCAAATTAAAAGTCAAAATCATAGTGAGGGACAGGCCAAAATCCTTTCAGCATAAATGCTATTTAAAATAATATTTAATTGACTTTTTTAATGTAATATTGTTGAAATACATAGTATTGGTATGTTTTTAAATTGCAAATTTATTTGTTGTTATATTAATTCTATGTTTGATTATTCCTTAGGGATGCAAAATGCACCGATTTCGTGGAATGCCCCATTTGCATTTAAATCGCGTTCAATTGTGGAATAATCTTCTGATTGTCTTCTTTAAAAGAGACCAACCTCAGGTCTCTATTCCAAAGTGTTCATTAATTACAACCATTTGCATTTGGATAGTGCATTTTCACAGTTAAGACTTTAAATAGACTATATTTTCAAGTTAGAAAGTTTTTTTTAATTCATGAATATCATTAAGCTTTCAGGGAATTGCACCACATGACATTGTATAACCTTTCCTTTTCATAAAAAGATCAAATTATCTTTAAGAGACTTATTGATCTTGACACACAATCGTGCAGGTCTTCGGGGTCCTCTCTATGATATCATTTCCTGCTTTAAGTTTTTTTTTTTTTCATGCATGCTAGCTGCTACCACATGCCATTCCTGGGTGTAAAGACATAACTTTCTTTTATGGACATTTATTTTCTAGCTTAGCAGTCAAATAAGGTCACGGCTCCCCTAAACAAGGACAGTTGGCGAGTTCTGTGTTAGTGATGCCTTGCCTTGAATAGAAAACTATTTTTGACATCAATGCAATCAGAATTCAGTATTACAAAAAGCTAAAGCACATTTATACTCAACAAAGAAGCTATTACAACACGCATGCAGAGTTTTGAAGAAAAACAACCTCGTGCCAGAGAGGAATCTGGCTGCTCAGACACAAACCAAAATAACTGAAATATGCCAATTTTCAGTCAGCAGAGCTGGTGCCATCCCTGTGATCTTCCAGAGCAAACGTCAAATTTTCAACAAAATCTGGCTGGACTCCTAAAACTTGCCAACACACCAGCATTCAGGCCGTGTGATTTACTAAATAAGTCACTCCTGAAGCCTCAAGAAACGAAACTAGGATCCACATTATCTTGCATTTTGAGCACAATGGCAGAAAGCCCAATCTAGGCCTTGACAATCAGCATTCAGTGTAACTGGTGACTCAGCGACGTATCGAATGATCCAAACACATGATACCCAATGCTGGCCAGGAGCAGATTTTGCACTTGAAGGTGGCTATACAGGCAAAACTGAATAATTCTGTAAAATAGCCTACTGCTTCTGAATTATTAGTGCGTTTATATATGCACTTTCATCCTATTTTTATTAAAGGGGTCATTATGACGTGAGTTCATGTTTTCCTTTCTCTTTGGAGTGTTACAAGCTGTTCGTGTATATATAAGATCTGTAAAGTCGCAAAGATTAAAGTCTCAAACCCAAAGAGATAGCCTACTCTTTCTAAAAGTTAAGACTCAACCACGCCTTCCTCATTCAAACACGCCCCCTACGTCACTGTGTTGCAAAACACCGCCCAAATGTTTACGCAAAGACATAACTTTTATTCTCGCTGTAGTATTGTTGCCGCTGCTGCCGCCATGTCGTGCAGACGCTGTGCGTTTCCAAATATGGTAAGGGGCGTAACATTTCCGTCACATGCTTGAGGAATTCGGCCAATGACAACGAACTGGATAGCTGGCCAATCAGAGCACACCGCGCTTTTTAAAACGATGAGCTTTGTAAACATCGACGCATTTCAGAAAGGAGGGGCCGAGAGCAACAATAATGTACGGTATGTGAAAAAAATTTTTTTTGAACCTTAAACTGCGTAAATATTGCATTACACCAAATACAAAAAAAATAAATATTTTTAGCATCGTTATATGACCCCTTTAAATTAGACCAAAATAATTTAACAAAACTGCTTTACTGCTCAATATTTAAAAAGAAAACAAACTTGTTCACCAACAAAGTCATGTGGTTAATTAAAAAGACAAATAAATTAACTAAATAATTTGACCTTTTTAAATCACAAGGCATTCGGTGTGACTTCCCAAAAACAAATAACTTTTTACCTTAAAAAAAACTATATAAAAACATATCTGCAAATTACGATGACCCCCAATGTTGATTAAATATAAACACTGATACCAGTAGCTCCAATTATATTTAATCCAAATATATCAACCTAATATTTGTATTTGTAGACAGGTTATGTTATAGCATCATCATTCAGCTTTCATCAGTCAGTAAGTTCGGTTGGAGATCATCTTTATTTTGACTGTTGAGACTCGTCTTGCACCATGAGCACTGCATTAAGTCACCATGTCAAGTAAAAGAAGTTAAAACTTTTAAAAAGAACTGCATTCAGTTATATTCTGCTGCACTGCGTCTCAAAAACACACACTGTTTGAAAGGCCCCTTAGAAGGCATCCAGGCAGCTCACTTGGTTTTCATCTCAAATTTGATCAGAAGCCACAGATAAATAGTGAACCCTGAAGAGAACACAGATGAGATGAAACAGCTGCAGTTTTCCAGACTTTCATGACACAGCAGCATCGGCATTCCTGCTTTAGCATGACAATGAACACACTGCCTGGACAAAAACATTCCGACAAGGTACGATCTCCGTAAACACATCCCCCCGCACACACACACACACACACACTTGTCCTTTAAAGCACTCCCTTCTCTCGCAGCCTTTCCACTGTTACACAACTGCTCTAAAAGTGAAGGCCTTCCAATGCGCGTCTGCAAGAACTCTCTATAACACCCTGACTCACGTTTGTTTTGATGGTGACGGCTTTGTTCGATCCCTGCATCACTTTCACTTCCAAACAATGTTGTTGAAACATACTATAAGCAAGTAAACAAAAGGAAAAACACTTCTAGCAGGCTCGATTTCATGCATCGCTGCTTTCTGAAATGCAACCGTAACATTTACACACTTGCAAGCATGTATTGCATTCTCAGGGTGGCCACAAGAGGAGCTATAGCATCACAAGTTAGTTAACCATATAGGGTAGCAACAACTATCCATAACATAATCAATAATTAAAATAATCTACAATGAATCTGATGTTGATTAATTTGCATCTGCTTGTTTCCACCTCCACCAGTCACATTATTTTACAGCAGTGAATTACGCAACAAAAGGCCGTTTCACACTGAGCGCGATGCGAAAAAGCGAGGCGAATCGCATACGAATGGTCTATTGTTTCGATTCAAAAGCGTCATCGTGCCGAATTTTTGCATTTAGTGTGAAAAGGCCTTTTGGCATGTTTACACCTGTTATTAAAGTGCCCCAATTATGCCATTTTTAAGGTTGCTAATATTGTTTTACGAGTCTCCTAAAACAGGTTTACATGCATGCAAGGCCAAAAAACAGTTTAGTTTTCTCAAAAATAGCTTTAATTTTACCTCATTTCTAAATGATTCCTAAACGACTCGTGCAAAGCAGTTCAAAGAATCAGTCTCTAAACCCCTCCTTTCCGTGAGCCCTCGCTGCTGTGATTGGTCAGATGGCACAGTCCTTTGTGATTGGTCTACTGCGTACAGCGCGAATGACAGCCATGGGTGGTCATTATGCAAATGTGTTACTTCGTGACGTACAGCCGTAACAGAATAAGATTCGAATTCCTAACGACTCGTTTGGGCGATTGCGAGCCGACTCTTATTTTTACAGACAATAACTTTATATATCGTGCACTTCTGGCTTCACAACTTTGCAGAAAGTTTATGTTCACATACTGCTACACGACACACTGCATGAAAGGTAATATTCGAAAAGGCATAATAGGGGCACTTTAAGATTTGTTTTTGTCAAAACGATCACAAGTGGATGTGTAAATGGGGTCTAAATTTTTTTTTAGCTTGTCTATTTTTGACTACTTCCAGAGGTAGTCGAAAACGCATTCGCTATCCAGACAGGATTTCAACTTTGCCGTCTAAAATCGTAAGTTTGGCTTGAAAGGAGATTTTTTTTTTTAAAAGCACAATGTTTTCCTACCATCCCTTATTCTTATGCTACCTTCACAAGCTATCGGAATTATCATAAATACAAGTTTCCTAATTAGACGTGAATGCCTCTCAAGTCGTGTTTACTACTGAGAAACTCAGAGATAATTTTGACGCCAGAGTTTCTGAGTTGGGTGGGCCATAAACTTTAAACATGGTGGCTGGGACAACCAATGCTATTCAATGCTAGTTTTTTTTTCACACAACAACTACATCACTTTGTCTTGTTGCTAAAGTAGTATATTTATAGGCTATATGAACAATCATTTGAAGCATACTGTATGTTTTATAAATAGTGAAAGAAGCATGTATTCGACCGAAATTCCAGAATCGTCAGAAAGCTGACTATTAGAGATGCGTGGATCAGCTCAAACATCAGCGGAATCTGCTGCTTCAAATAAATTATCCGCCCGCACCAACACCCATTCAAATGATTCTAAAGCCTCGTTCACACCAAGAACGATAACTATAAAGATAACTATAAAGTAGTGCTGTCAAACGATTAATCGCGATTAAATCTCATACAAAATAAAAGTTTTTATTTGCATAATATATGTTCTGTGTATATTTACTATGTATATAAATACACACACATACAGTATATATTTTGAAAATATTTACATGTCTATATTTATATTCATATAATTTATATTATAAATAAATATATTTAATATATAAACAAAATTTTTCTGAAATATATGCATGCATGCGTGTGTATTTATATATTAGGGCTGAGTATCGATTCAGATGTCCCGATTCGATTTCGATTCGCAAGCTCTCGATTCGATTCTCGATTTTTTGATTACATTCAGTGAATATAGTTTTAATACAAAAGTTATTGATATTTCTAAAAAATTAACAGTAAACATCAGTTTACAAATGATGGATTAATAAAAAGAAATTAAGAACCACAGGCCTGTATTTTAAACCTATTCTTTTTTTGTATAGGGTCCTTTCTTAAACAATAATAGGGCCCTATAAAATGTTCTTCTTAATTTTTCTGGTAATCAGATGAAGGCATAAAACAAAAATGTATCCTAATCCTAATGAAAATTAAACCCTTTTATTTTTTGGCAAACAAAGTGCTGCACAACAGAGGTTTACTGTTAAAATTAAAAGGAAAACAAATGGGGTTATTCCTTTAAAAATAAAGATTTATTAATATTTAGTAGTAGTAGTAGCATTGAGTCTAAATACTGCTAAATAGTAATATATTCTGACAGTTTCTGCACATTAAACTTAACTTTTATTTTGACGGGTTGCCGTGAGGAGCTTGCAGCTGCTGTGTAAGTGATATAACGGTAGTTTTCTCAAATCAAACGGTAAAATGCAAATGAAATGACTCTCAGAGCAGCTGGAGATGATATTCGTGTGTTAATATCATCATACAGTGAGACAGCAGAAGATAAAAACACCGCGAGCGTCGTCCGCGCTTTAGTATGTGTATAGTAAAAAAACAGTGCGTCGCGCCATCCGCCATTCATTCATTCATTCATTCATTCATTCATTCAGGAAATCATGGCGCCTTATGCGTGATATCAAATGCTTCCACAGATTTATAGTATTACTATAGCATTTCACCTGAGCATTACGAATAACGCGTATGGCTTTGTTCTTGGTTCTCATCAACAGTATCTCCACCATGATAAGCACTGAATGAATGACAGGCTTTCTGTTGTAATATTGCGCAAGGTAAATAAGAGGGTGAGATCTAGTGGAGAAGACTAATGATAAGAATCACATTAATCAGATCTGGTTTAAAATGTGTGCTGAAATAAATACCGGAAAAGATCGATTTGCGGCTTTTGAGAATCGATATCGAATCGACGTCATTAAAAAAAACGATTAATCGAAATATCTTGCCCAGCCCTATTATATATATACATAATAAATATACACAGCACACACATATATTATTTAAACAAAAACTTTTATTTTGGATGCGATTAATCGCGATTAATCGTTTGACAGCATTACTATAAAGATAATGTTATTAGCGTCCACACCAGCGGACGATATCGTCTGTAAGCGCACGCTCAGCTGCCGCTTTAAATTCTCGAGCTCGTTATAGCAGGATTGATTCTGATTGGCTGTCAGTGTTTTTATCGTTCATCAGCAGGAAAAAAATCGTTTTGAAAATGATTCCAACGATATCATTTCTCTGTGCCTTTATCGTTATAGCTGTGGTGTTGAGAACGATTTTTAGAACTATATCTTTATCGTTATCTTTATCGTTATCGTGCTTGGTGTGAACGGGCCTTAATTCTTAGTGTTGCATTATGATATGATGAATGGATGGTTCATTTTTAACAGCAGATTCAGTGACGTGAAAGCTGATCTGTGTATCACTGCACACGTCTGCGGTGCATTAAGCGGGATTTATACTTTTGCCTGGCTCTCAGCGCTCGCCGTTGTACTATTCTTTGAAACGACAGGGGCCGACTGAGTAATTGCCAAGCGGCAACCTCCCGCTCTCTCTCGTGAAACCAACACGGAAGTGATTTAAACTGCAATTCATCGACAGGCCGCTAGAGGCTGGCTGCAAAAGGGAGTCAGTACCATAGACTCCCCATGTTAAAATGCCCAACTTTACAGCAGAAAAAAACATGTTTACAGCCTGGTACAAAAAATTATTTGTGTCTATATAGCTAATTTTACCCTTCATGACAACTGTGAGGGGGGTGAATTTTTTTATAACTCGTCCGTTTAAATTATATTAAGCCTTAAAATTCTGCATAATTAAGGGCGTGGCCACTTGAGTGACAGGTGCTCTGCTCCAGACTGTGAGACTCGCTAGAGTGTGAAACTTAGAAAAAAATGGCTTTAAAGATTTTTATTTGTACAGAAAATTTAATTATAGGTTGGACACTGGACATCTGGCAATTAGATGTTTTAATGAAAATTATCATTTACGATTAATTATTGTTGCCAAGTTATCTAGTCGTTGCTCGTTTACAGTGCTTTGTTATATGGAGCAGTTTGTTAGATCGCGATCTATCTAATTTGTTTGTCTAATGTGCCGACAGATGTATAAAAGTACACAAGTCACACCGTAATTTAAACGCGGTAGACTTTAATGGACAGTAAAACAAAGGCAGAATACCATATAACTCCAGGCTGGCACAGTATTGACGAACGAATGCAAACTAATGCAGAGCACCATAACTTACTTTGAGCGCTCCAAAACAAAATCAAAGAGTGGTAACTGATGTTATACTGTGTTCTGCCTTGGATTCTCCGGGGCTTTTCTCCATGATACTTAAACACATGATAAAGGAGCTCAATGTCCCAAAATTATCAGTAACTCATTTTTGACCAAAAACTAAGTTATGGTGTTTTGTCTTTGCACGGCAACACTGCTGTCACTATAGACGGGCGTGGTTTCAGCTCAGCTTCACCCGCGTCCCGCCTTTTTGCCCATTTTCGATTATCTGGGAGTGACGCGCGGTGACACGCTACCAAGATGGCGGCGGTCGGCTCCGCCCACTTTAGGCTTCAAAAACGTCCATATTTTTTACAGTCTATGGTAATTGCCCTATAAAATTCAGGAAACAGCTGTGAGAAGTAGCAAACTGCGTCTTGCGTAGAGTGGATGAATGAATGAATTTCTTTATGTATAAGCGTATTAGGTTGTGGGTTCATTTGGAGGACACACTACACACTACAAAAGAACCAAAGAATCATGTAAAACCCTGTAAAGCTTGAGATTATTTGTGCCATTAAAGTATGGATATAATATGTGCCGTTAAAATATGGATATAATATGTAATATGGATATAATATGTATGAAACTAATAAAACTAAATTGAACAATAAAATATTTTTTTCTCATTAGTCATTTCATTAACAATTTTTAGTAATCGGGGACCTTTCACTAAAAAGCTCATTTCTGCCTAATACGCTAATAATAGGCTGCTTTTAAACTAAAAATGATCTAGCGCAGTGAATGTTTATATGATTGTAAACCAATGGGATGCTACATTTTATTCTTTCTGACCAGAAATCACTTGAATGTGACAAGCTCGTAATCACGACTTCACAAGTGAGAAATAGGAAATTTCACGTAAAGGCAGCATAAAACAAAGCGTTCTGAGTAGTTCTGTGGCTATCAGAGCAGAAACAAAAGTTGATGCGCTCTGTATCATTTCTCCTTTTGCGTTCATATGTAATTTGCATGAGCTCATTTCACAATATTGGATCGAAAGATCAGAAAAGGCCTATATAGACACACCCATAGATCCTCCCCTCAACGAAATCAGACTAGAAAGTGGACAAAAGTGCGTAACATACATTGTACAGTTATATCCTTGTGTGTAAATGTTTCAAATTCATGCGAATATTTCCATTTTGAATAATGGTTCGGTTCTGACAGCAAGCATTTATCCACTACACACTTTACAGACTTCACTGAAATCTTGGGCAGGATGTAAAATAAAGTTTTTTTCTCAATTAAATAAACAAAAAACTGGTTAATTGAAAAAAATCAATTAATCGATTAATATAATCTATCACAATAATAGTTAGTTACGGCCCTACAACCCATAAATCAAAAGAGGGAGGGATACCATTGTGTATAATTTCTAATGAATTTTAAATTAAGTGAAAGGTCACATAACATCCTAATTAATCTGTACATTTTGAGTACTTGAATACTCATGTCCATCCATACTAGGGGTGTGCGATATGACGATTTTTGATCGTGGACGATAAAAATGTCTCCACGATCTGCTTTTGGAGAAATATCGTAGTATCGTGCTACAGCGCACATTCTTTCAGTTACAGTTCTGGCGCCTCCGTATCGATATACTGTACAACACAACATCCATTCAGTGTTAACTCAGCGATAGAGTTACTCTCACAGGACACTGCACTTATTCGCAATCACAAAAGTACATTATTTGCGTGTTTTAAAGCCTTGCCGGTTAAACTTTTCATTCAAGCGGTGGTCTGACGTGCACTTTTTCTGAGCCCGTAACGTTACACCCGAAGCACGCAAAATAAAAAGCCTGTCTAACAGCGCCTGATAACTCAACTAAGTTATCTTTTGAGCTAATACTGTCAAAACACACAAGGTTTACATATAGACTCGATTGGTTATGTCTAAAATGAAAGTAAACCGTTGAGAGAGAAACGGATGCGTGCCTTTATATTAGAAGCGTGCAGGTCTTAAAGGGACAGTACTAAACATGCTGCTGACTGTCATTAAAGGGATAGTTCACCCTAAAATTTAATTTCTGTCATTATTTACTCACTCACATGTTGTCCCAAACCTGTATTAATTTCTTTCTTGTGCTGAACACAAAATAAGATATTTTGAAGAATGTGGAAAACCAAACAGTTGCTGGTCCACATTGACTTTGATAGAAGGAAAAAAATCCTATGTAAGTCACTGTGGACCAGCAAATGTTTGGTTTTCCACATTCTTCAAAATAGCATTTATGTTCAGCAGAAGAAAGAAACTCATTCAGGTTTAAAACTAATTTTGAGTGCGTAAATGATGGTGTAAATATTAAATATAACATTATGACAGAATTGACAGACAGATGGCAGAATTTTTTTTATTTAATGTTAAAACAACAAAACACAAAGAGAAAAAGAAAATCACTCGCTACTCTTGACTGAAAAAAAATATAGTTACTTTAATAGGAATCAATCTATATTAGTGTTGGGCGATATGGTCATTTTTCATATCGTCATATCGCCAGCCTGTGAGATCGCCGATACACGATATTATCGTCTATCGGCACAACCCTAATCTATATAGTGTTTTATTTTTATATTTGTTCATTCAATTTCTTGAATGCTCCTGCTAAATACACCTACTGTACCTGAAAATTAAACACTGTTTGTTTTATTTGTATATTATGTGTATTTGTAATGTGTAACTTTGTACTTATTTTTTAATAACAAAGATAAAATAATGACAAAGGTTTTCATCTTTGCCCACTTTGGCCTAAATATCCACCATTCATTTTTATATTTTGTTACCTTGAAAGGATTTGTCTTTATAACAGGGACATTATTTTGGCTGCACTGCTCAGACAAAATAGTAAAACAAACATGACAAAGAATCGTGATAAAATCATGAAATCGTGATATTTCAAAAAAAAAAATGTTTTGCCATATCGCCCACCCCTAATCCATACTAGTGTAAAGTCATGCCTGATAAAGCACAACATGCTAAAGCCCTCTCAGAGAAGTTGCATCTCTAAATTCATAGCGACAAGAAAGTAATATTCTTTCGCACACTTGAGTGCCACCAAAATAACTTGTGTGGTCAAACTAGGGCTGGGCGGTATATCGAGTTTGTACGATATATCGATATATTCTTTATAAGCGATACGATATGAGGCAATACCGTTTATATCGATATACAGTAGTTTGATATGAGCGCATCTGAAAAAAATATCTAGGGAGGACACAGACTGAACTGCTGCGGAGAAAGTGCATCATACAATTTGTTCTAAACCTGTGACAAACTTTATATGAAGGGCTTTAAAAAAACAAGATATAGAAGCCTATAGTTTAGTTTCAGTTTAAAACGGCTCTGACAGAAAGGCTGCGTGTGCCGTTGACAAGAGACTCGCGCTGTTTAATGCGTTTAAGATGTGCCGTTTTCCTAAATGCATAACTTACAATTCACAGGTATATTCTCCATCTGGAAATGTTAGAAAGCCATGGAAATATTTCCATTTTGCTGCCAGAAGTGCATGAGCTTTTGCTTTGAGATTCTCCGCTAAACTTCACAGACAAACAGATGCACAATGTAATAGGAGCGCAATAATTCTGACTAAAATATACATTTTGATGAAATATTTGTAGTTAATAAACAATAAATGTGGCATATGTAGAATTTTAAACCTACATGTAAGTGTATTTGTATGATAGCACTAACTGTAAAGTGACTGTAATGGGGTAATCAAAACAGCCTTTTTACTCAATTAGTCTGCTTTTTTATTATTTTAATTTTTAGTTTAGAAAATGTAACTTCTGCTTTAAAAGCATTATTTTTGTTTTTAGATTGCAATGTTATAATGTAATGTGATTTTAAGCCTTTTTTAACATAATATATGTCTACGGTTACATTCATTTTATTTGTTTATTTGTTTAATCCAAATACAAAACTGTATAAATACCGAAATATTTACCGTATACCGCAAATCAGCCAAAAAATACCGATATATGAATTTTTGCTCATATCGCCCAGCCCTACAACATACAATCACAATGAACTGATAGTCCCCCAAAAATGAAAATTCTGTCATTAATTACTCGCCCTAATGTCATTCCAAACCCGTAAGACCTTTGTTCATCTTCAGAACACAAATTAAGATATTTTTGATGAAATACGAGAGCTTTCTGACCCTCCATAGACAGCAAGGGAACTACTCCAAGGCCCAGAAAGTTGATAAGGGCATTGTTAAAATAGTCCATGTGACATCAGTGGTTCAACTGTAATTTTATGAAGCTACGAGAATACTTTTTGTGTGCATAGAAAACAAAAGTAATATCTTTATTCAATGATTTCTTCTGACAGAATTTTCATTTTTGGGTGAACTAACCCTTTAATGAATTTGTGTAGGGTCTGTTTTTGACTTCAGGGTCCTGGTCCAAACTGGCTCATCAATCTAGTAGTGCTGTGTTAAGATACAGGAATAGTTACAGAATAGTTCATCCATAGCCTGCAACCTAAAAGCAAAGGTCACACCACTAGCTTTTGATTTGCTCTTAAACAATTAAAGTCGACAGAAGATTATCGGCACTTTACCTAGTGATTCTCATCTCAAGTCCTCGAGGTCCACTGTCCTGCAGAGTTTAGCTCCAACCTTTATCAAACTCATCTGCCCATAACTTTTTAGTGATCCTGAAGACCTCGATTAGCTTATTCAGGTGTTTGATCAGGGTTGGAGCTAAACTCTGCAGGAAAGTGGACCTCAAGGGCCAGAGTTGAGAATAGCCGATTATAATTTATTGCATTAATTGACCAAAAAGTCAAGAAATTGTTCAAGCAATTCAAGTAATACTGGTTAACTACCAAAATAACTAGTCCTTGCAGCCCTGTTCTTCAATTACTGGGACCACTTGGGCTTCCTGTGCTTCTGTTCACATTCTCCAATTCACACACAGACAGTAAGGCAGCTGCGATGGAGGGGGTGAGAGTGTCTTACAGTTTGACAGCTGCATTGATTATAACAGAGAGGAGTGCACTGATATCCAAAACCCTTTGACCTCTGTCAGGACACGCTGCAGCAAGCAGTGCTTCACAACACTCCCTCCTCTTATCCACATATCAGCCCGTCTGCGACTTCAAGCCCAATGACAACAGACAAGAGCGAATGCAAACCAAGCAATAAATCTGAATCAATATCTAATGACTATTTTAGGGCTGCCACTAACGACTAATTTTATTTCGATTAATCTATCGACTAATTTATCAATTAATCTAAACGATTAATTTCCCGCAAAAAAAAATTTTTTACTTACTATTTTTTATTAAACCAAATGAAATAATAATTAAAAAAAAAATTCATTTAAAGGGGTGGTTGACTGGATTTTTTCTAGGCTTGATTGTGTTTATGGGGTGCAGTCTAGCATGTGTTCATGCTTGTTTTTTTTTTTAAACGCATTATTTTTCACATAATTTACCTTTATTCCACACCTCTCTGTCCCTTCTCTGACAAACGCCTCGATTTATTTCCTGGTTTTATGAAGCTCCTCCTTCAGAAAACGCGATGGGCTGAGATTGGTTAGCTGGCTCAGTGTGTTGTGATTGGCTAAACCGCCTCTACAGCACGTCTGAACGTCCCGCCCCTCTCCTCAGTGGCATGTGCTCCGGTTGAATTGTAAACAGTGGCGTTGTCTATAATGCTTATCAATTTGAGCCCGATTGAGACCCAGAGGATATTAGTGAAGAGGATCGTGCAGAACCTGTGCAAGCACGGCTCTTAATGGTATGTTTGGTTGTTGTTGTCTCATACTTTTAAATACGCTGCTATTTGTAAGTGCTACTGCTTCTGTTAGCTTTTAATATACGGTTTTATCCTGATTAAAGCTTTAATACAGCACAGCAACCGCACGCGTGTCCATTTATAATGCTTCTCATTGCTGTGTGAAAATAAGTGTATAATTGGAACAGTTTGTTGGAGCTGATCTGATGATCTGAATGAGAGAGAGAGAGAGAGAGAGAGAGAGAGAGAGAGAGAGAGAGAGATGCAGGGCGACAGAGTAACAGTATTAAGAACCGCTGCTTTAATGATTTTGAAACTTGAGAATCCATTAGAATCGTTAGAAGACAGAATCGCGATTCATATGAAGAGATTTTTACGTACATCCCTAGTTTTCTCTTCCTCTTCTCTAAAGCAGCACAGCATGGCCCTGCCCCCTTTGCTGCGTGTTCCCGGGGGCGGGGTTTATCTGGGTCTGTGACGTATCAGACCCGGGAAGTAACTCGTTGTAGTCCCTTACCTGTCGTTTTTGTAGGCATTAAACTGCCAGACCTACACGCACACTACTGTATTAGAACTGCTTTGCATATAATTATTTAATTAAATCGTAGCGTTTGTGAATTCACAATTACGCTTATGATTTTTAAATGGGTTTAATAACATGCATCCTTGGAAAACAGTCTAATAATGTGTTTTATGGATTCTCGTCCGTGAAATGCGCCACTTCCGATATTTTGCCGGTTAGTCGACGCGAGCAAAATAAAGTCGAGGATTTTTAAAAATCGACTAGTCGACTAAAATCGACGAAGCGCGACAGCCCTAGACTATCTCAAACTCTTCTTCTTTAGGTTTATCACCTAAATCACTCTTCTTTTTAAGTTTAACTCATATCATGAGCTCACTGCATCATGCAAACCTGGGAGTCTGCAACACCTATAATGTATTTAAAGAAATAATTCACTGAGAAATGAAAGTTGCGTCATCATTTACTCACCCTTGTGTCGTTCCAAACCTGTATGACTTTTCTTCTTCTGTGGAACACAAAGAAGATATTTTGAAGAACGTTAACCAAAGAACATTGGTGCCCATTGATTTCCATTGTATGGAAAAAAAAAGAGGCATTTCTCAAAATATCTTCTTTTGTGCTCCACAAAAAAAAAAGTCATATAGAGTTGGAACAATATGAGGAGGGTGTAAATGATGACAGAATTTAAATGAAATGCTGATATTGTAAGTCACAGGAGTTTTTTTTGTTTTTGTTCTTGAAAACGGAAATATATTATATATATATATATATATATATATATATATATATATATATATATATATATATATATATATACATTTTTAAAAATCTCAAAACATTTTCTGATGTACATATATATATTAGTGCTGGGCAATTTTTGTGTGTGTACTGTGTATATTTATTGTGTATATATATATATATATATAAAGACACACATACAGCATATATTTTGAAAATATTTACATGTATTTACATCATTTAAATTATACATAAATATATTTCATATATAAACAAAATTTTTCTTAAATATATACATGCATGTGTGTGCATTCATATATATACATAATAAATATACACAGTACACACACATTATGTACACAAAAACTTTTATTTTGTATGTGATTAATCCTTGCCCAGCACTAATATATTTTTATTTTATATATGTTTACATTTCATATTTACTAACTCTGAGAGTATTTTTGAATCGAGTACAAATATTTCCATGACTTTTGAGACTTTATTAACTTCTATGATTATTTGCGAATTGGAAATCACTGTTTAAAATTCATATGCTTCATTTTTCATATGCTACAGGAAGTTAGTGTAAGCAGTGTAAAACATGTTTAGTGGCTATGCAAAAGACATTCGATTTAAATATTCAAAACTGAGGAGGGAAAAATGTGAAAGTGTACGAATCCTTCACTAAAAACCATGATCAGCAATTACAGACAAACTCTTAATTTAATTGCGATAGCAGTACTGACATGGTGAGATGTTCAGAGCCAATGACAGCAATCTCTAGATGTTTCCTCCACTGATTCAGCATAAATTACTTACATTAATGACCCACGCCACACACCCAGACGACCTCTGAGCATTTCTGTGCTTTTCATTAATCACGGCCTGTAACAGCCCCTCTGTGACCATTATCAGCAAGTCATAAAGACTCCCCCACAGGCCGCAGACCTGATCCTGACTGAGTGTCTTGCTGCATCACTGGAGGATTTTAACACAAGTACAGGAATCCTTTACATAAGCAGAGCTCTGCAGGCCTATAACCTGAGATGACATTAAACCCACAGGAGCATAAGACACCGGCTTTATACGGCCTTCTCTCTTCAAAAACTGATTAAGATCATTCCCAGTGTGCTGGTAATGATTATTGCCTCTATGAATCAAGTTTTTTGTGAATCTTGTTAATGATGAAATGCAAAAATCCCAAAACCGCACTGCATTTCCTCATACCTTCAAATCACATTCATTTCACGATAGACTGATATTTCTGGAAGGCAATGTCCAACAGCATTTAAAATCTGGAAGATTTAAGGGCTCAGACAAAGTGGAAAAATTTCAGTCAATTACTACTTAAATTTTGGCAAGAAAAAAGTATGGCTTCTGAAGACTGGGAACATTTATGGTGATTATTTGGTCTTTTTAGAGCATGGCAGAGCGAGAACTAAGATTTTTTAAATATTCTCCTTTTGTGATTCTCAGAGAAAAAAGCATAACACCATGTCCTCACCAATGCAGAAAAACAGCGAAACAGGCCGAATGAAAATGCAAACTCATTTTGTGACTGTTAGGTGTCGCTTACAGAAAAGCAGAGCACAAATGTTCATTTCTGACTTCCGCTTTTGTGTTTCACAGAAAGATAAGCAGCAGATTACATCCAAACCTGAAGTGATAAAGCAATACAAACTCATCACTTCCTTCTTAAGTTGTCCTAAACAGCTGAGGAAAGCAACAGGGCATTAATGTTATCAAACTCTGCACCGAGTAGCCCCACCCACAGTTAAATCTGATTGGTCCAAATTCACGCTAAAATCCAAATTGCTAAAAAACCTGGTGAGGACACTGTGTGAAGGCTGGAACGACAAGAAGAGGAGTAAAATATCATTTTTAGGTAAAGTATTTCTTTAACGTCCCCTTGTGTCAGTCCAAATATCTACCAACAGCTTTGTCAGTGGAAAAATACCATGTAAAATTCATTCTAGCATTTGATTTTCTACATCCAATTTGCTGTTATTCATTTGTATTAAGAATATCGACTGCCGGTCACTGAAACACATTTAATAAACTCTAAAGTAGACCTACTGAGCTTATTATATTTGTGAGCCCTGGAGCACAAAAGCAGTCATAAGTAGCACAGGTATATTTGTAGCAATAGCCAACAATACATTGTATGGGTCAAAATTATCAATTTTTCTTTTATGCCAAAAATCATTAGGATATTAATTAAAGATTATGTTCCATGAAAATATTTTGTAAATTTCCAACCATAAATATATCAAAACTTAATTTTTGATTAGTAATATGCATTGCTAAGGACTTCATTTGGACAACTTTAAAGATGATTGTCTCAATATTTAGATTTTTTTTCAGATTCCAGATTTTCAAATAGTTGTATCTCAGTCAAATATCGTCCTATCATAACAAACCATACATCAATGGAAAGATTATTTATCAGCTTTCAGATGGTGTATAAATCTAAATTTCAACAAAATTGACTGATTTTGTGGTCCGGGGTCACATATGAATTATAATGTAGTTACATGTAAACAGTAAGAAAATTGGTGCCGGTGTTGAGCCCAATTCTGACCCCTGCCAGATTATTACCCCCCATAGGTTTAGGGTTAGGTGTGGGGGAGGGGTTAGGATTAGGTACTCATATAGTGATTTCAACGAGAGGGGTAATAATTTGGCAGGGGGTCGAAAATGGGCACAACACCGGGACCCTGAAGCATGAGCTTGCAGTGTGTCTGATGATGGGAAATCAATCTGATCAGATCAGTGTGTTGCATTGGTTAACAGCACAGGGAAGCATCATACGCACCTGAACGGTCCTGAGCAATCCATACAGTTACACAAACAAATATAACTCTAATAATGGCTTTAAATCAACACTGGTCACGATTATCAAACCTCAGAAGACAAAACGAGTATACGTTCAACCAATCCGGCTCGTGAAACCATTAAAAGCTTGTGCCCGCGTCAACGAAACCACGAGAACAAACGCGTGATAAACGGGAATGTTAATGCGGAGTGATACAGTGTATCTTTGACTTACATTCTCGGCGTCGCGCTCGTTAACGGTGGGCAATGGCGTTCTGGTCGACATCTTGTGTTTACAGGCCGCTCGCTCCAGCACCGGCGCTCGGTACAGCAGAGCCGCGGAGCCGGGCTTAGCGAAGATAGCGCGGAAGATACGGATATCCGAGCCCCGTCACACCGGCATGTCTCCTGGCCTTCGGCTTTCCGGACTATAACATGCACATATCCAGGAGCGGCCCGCGTCAGCCGCGAGCGAGAGAGAGAGAGAGACAGAGCGACGCGACGCTGCGGATACGCGGACAGGACGAGTGTGTGTGTAGCTCAGGCTCCTGCATTGATCCACCCTGATAGAAACACACACACACACACACACACAGAGAGAGAGGACGATGAAAGACCTCAGAGCTTCTGTCGCAAAATAATACATCTGTTAGTTTATATGGCTATTTAATCCGTGCATTTGATTTTAAACACACACACATACATATATACATACATACATATACACACACACACATATATATATATATATGTAGAGAGAGAGAGTTGTATTATATTAATTGCAGATCTTTGCAAATGCTTTGTCACGACAAGCTCAATCAATGCTTCACTTTGAGACTATGCCATGTTTGGGGAAAGTGCATGAACCTGCACTGCTAAAATAAGAAGCTCACTATAATATGCCTCTCTACATTTGATCTGCATCACCACCTAATGGATTTAAAACAGTACTGCGTTTCTGACACCATCTCATTAAAAGCTTCAGGGATTTTTTTTTTTGTTAAAGCACAACAAATTAAAGCGTAAATGTGTATACCTAAATAATTCATTAAAATTTTATGTTGGGAATATAATCAATAGATTGTGAGGTCTCACAATTGTTCCTGTTAACCATCCTCCACACCGCCAGAGGGAGCCATCATCTGAGTTCTAGAAGTGGTAAAACATACTATACTATAATTATTTATTTATTGTCTGTCTGTCAAAATACAGTTAATTTTGCAAGGCCAAATACAGGGGTTGGACAAAATGTGAAACCCATTGTGAAATCCTAGCAATTATCTTTATCATTTGTTGTCTATATTCTCTAGTTTGTGTATCAGTGTAGTATAAGTTGTGTTCAGCAATGTTCAGTACAAGCATTCTGGAAATAATATGCTTGTTAGACATCCAAAATGGAAAAATCATGGTAGCACGTTTAGTGTTTGTAGATCAATAGTCTTTACGATTATGACTGCTGTCGCAAAGCATGGCGAGAATTCATTGGCGAAGAATAAAAAAATTAAAAGTGAATGATAGGGACTGTCAAACACTCAGGATTGTGTCTAAACACAGATCTGCAGCCTTAAAGACCCTGTTTCCACCACAGAGATCTTCACAAAGCCAGCATCCATGAAAGAGCTCCAGCTGGGTCATTCTTCAATTAGGGTGGCAAATGAGAGGCATGATTTGTAAAAATGCTTGTTTTTCTAATAATATATATTGCTATGCATTTAAAATTAGTTTAATATGCTATTTCCATTAAAATGAAAGCTTAAGAACATTTTGATTTTTTAAAAATTTAAACCAAACACTGGTGACACAGCCACTTATGTCTATGTCATTTTGAAGTAACACCACAGACTTTATATTGCAAGTTACTATTGGCTCTGTGGTGTCACCAGAAAAGACAGTAACACCACAGACAGTAACACCACAGACATTATATTGCAAGTTACTGTAGGCTCTGTGGTGTCACCAGAAAAGACAGTAACACCACAGACAGTAACACCACAGACTTTATATTGCAAGTTACTATGGGCTCTGTGGTGTCACCAGAAAAGACAGTAACACCACAGACAGTAACACCACAGACTTTATATTGCAAGTTACTATAGGCTATGTGGTGTCACCAGAAAAGACAGTAACACCACAGACTTTATATTGCAAGTTACTGTAGGCTCTGTGGTGTCACCAGAAAAGACAGTAACACCACAGACAGTAACACCACAGACTTTATATTGCAAGTTACTGTAGGCTCTGTGGTGTCACCAGAAAAGACAGTAACACCACAGACAGTAACACCACAGACTTTATATTGCAAGTTACTGTAGGCTCTGTGGTGTCACCAGAAAAGACAGTAACACCACAAACTTTATATTGCAAGTTACTGTAGGCTCTGTGGTGTCACCAGAAAAGACAGTAACACCACAGACAGTAACACCACAGACTTTATATTGCAAGTTACTATTGGCTATGTGGTGTCACCAGAAAAGACAGTAACACCACAGACAGTAACACCACAGACTTTATATTGCAAGTTACTATTGGCTATGTGGTGTCACCAGAAAAGACAGTAACACCACAGACAGTAACACCACAGACTTTATATTGCAAGTTACTATTGGCTATGTGGTGTCACCAGAAAAGACAGTAACACCACAGACAGTAACACCACAGACTTTATATTGCAAGTTACTATTGGCTATGTGGTGTCACCAGAAAAGACAGTAACACCACAGACTTTATATTGCAAGTTACTATTGGCTATGTGGTGTCACCAGAAAAGACAGTAACACCACAGACAAATCAGCCTAAATCCAGACTTTTCTAAAATGGAGGCTGCCATCATGATGATTTCAAGATCAGGGGACATTTTGGAAATATTAATAAGTATGTATTTATCAAAATTTTGATTAAAATATGTCAGATCTGCAAGTTATCAACATAACACCACAGACACTAATAAAGTGAAATAGTCAGAAATGTTGTTAAATTTAATAAAATTAATAAGAATGTACTCCTCATGCACCCCTCAGATCAACCAGCACCTGCAGTGACCTTTACACACAGGAAGTAGTCCAAATACCATTCTCCCTTTTCTTACAGGGGCGACATCCATTGTTGTAACACCACAGACTTGAATTTGGGGGACACAACTTTTTTCTTAAATATAACAAAATATGTATTTTTTAAAACAATTTAATAATATTGTACATGTTAAATAAAATCTATATTCACATCACCATATAACCCCTTTATTTGTGTTAAAAATGTTATATTGTTACAATTACATTCCATGATACCTCTCTAAGGTGTGGATATTTTGTTACAAATGCAATCTCTCAAACTCAATTAAATATGTATTTTAAAACAAAAAATGTAACTAACAGTGCACAAATTGTGTTTACCCTACAGAATACAAACATTTTATGATTTATTGGCATTTAAAGTTAATTTCAACTGTTGTAAAGTAGAGGGACACCACTTGACACCAGAAATGAAGAATGATGACCCTGCTAAAGTGTGAAAAAGATGACCATGGTCATTAAACCTAGACAGTTGGAGGACCAAGATGAACTTCAGCATCTGCCCTGGCGGCTCAATCACCCGACTCATGATCAAACCACAGTTTTGGAGAGAAGAGTGAGAAGCCGATTCCCTTCTTCAGATGTTCATTCAACTGGAGACTATTCAGAAGATGTATGAACCTATTCTAAGAAGGTTGGAAGCTGTGTTAAAGGCAAATGGTGGTAAAACACCTTAAAATAATATTGCATATTTCCCAGGTCCAAGCCCTGTAGGCTTTAAAGGGATAGTTCACTTTGAAATAAAAATTTGGTATCTATCAGCTTACCCCAAGGGCATCCAAGATGTAGGTGTCTTTTTTTCTTCAGTAGATCCAATTTTGATGTTTTTAGGTCAAACCGTTCTAGTCTGTCAGTCATATAATGGCAGGTATAGGTCACTGTCTCTATAAGAGGGAAAAAGAACCTGCGCCGGCGTCAACGCCTCTCGTTGACTTTGAATGGAGTGACGTCAAGCGTTGCCGAACTGAATTGTGGGTCCATCGCGTCGCTTCACTGGCGCTGCAGAAGTTGAAAACTTTTCAACTTTTCAAGCGCCAACGGAGGCGTCAGCCAATCAGATGCAGCGTGAGCCAGAGCGCGCACACACACACGTCACACACCGGATGTGTGTGCGCACTCAGATCACTTGGACATGGTTGTGTACAAGAGGTAAAAAACGATATAAATACTGTTCGTTTTCTCACACAAACCGCTCGTTTCGTGTCTTAGGCCATCAATGTGTAGTTACGATGGGGAATTGTTTAATTTGGATTTCTCTGTGCATGTTCTTTTTCCCTCTTATAGAGACAGTGACCTATACCTGCCATTATATGACTGACAGACTAGAACGGTTTGACCTAAAAATATCAAAATTGGATCTACTGAAGAAAAAAAAGACACCTACATCTTGGATGCCCTTGGGGTAAGCTGATAGATACCAAATTTTAATTTCAAAGTGAACTATCCCTTTAAGGGATTGAATAAAGGCATATAAGCTGATCAAGCATGTAAAGATGACTCTTTAAAAGGTTAATTTAATCCAAAAATGGCCATCACTAAGTAAAAGACTGCTCCTGAAGTCTGAGGCAGTGATGCCTCCCTTCCACCAAAGCTTAAGGAAGACTTCTTTCTGGTCCAGAACCACCTTTTCTTCAGTGAAAATGAAGATCTACATTTCCTCCAGAAAATAAGAGATTCTAGCCCTCACCGCTTCATATAAAAGCACTTCAGAAAGTATACAGCTGCAAGCAGTTTCTGGAAATGGGAAAATGTCAGCCATGGCCAATGAGCTTCTTACAAGCTATATGGCGCATATAAGGTAACTTACTTATGCTACATTTGTTTTTTTTTACATTTACAAAACATGAAATCAAACAAGCTTTGTTAAAAAGTGAAATTTTATTGCAACAGCAGAGTATGTGAGAAGCGTTTGTTCACTATTTTTTTTCCAGAGCCAAGAATACCTCTGAATTTTTATAGAAACCGATATGTAACGTGTGGGTAGCAATTACAAGATAAAACACTGAACTCTTACTAAGCAATAAAACACTATAAATGTATAAAAAACCAAAACATTTCCAAATCATAACATACAGCATACTAAAATCAAGACATCCTTCATTTTACAGGCACTTGAAATTTGAACTCAATGAAAAAGTCGTCTTATAAACAGTTTTCTCGACAGTTTGTTTCTATGAGTACTTCTGAATTATATAAAAAGGTCATAAACATAATAAAAAAGTCATATAAACAGTACCTTTCTGTACATTGAACAAACAGGACCTTTTAAATAAATTAAGAGGCTCCCGAGACAATCCTTCTAAAATATAAAATTGGTCAGTGCATGGTTTGGTATTACAAACGCACTATATTTTACTTTATTTCAACGTTTTGAGTGGGCAAACTCAAACTGAGAAGTGATGGGGAAGCTTTTGGTACCCCATTAAGAACCAAATGTTTGAGAAACCTTCTAAAACATAACATATATATATATTTGTTCTTGAGGCAAGACACTGAATCTGAATGTTTAGGATGGAGGGTTTTGAACCACGGCTTGCAGGACGATCCATTTCTCTCACACTTTACTTTCAGAGGGCAGATCACTGAGGGCGGCGGAGATGTCGCTGAAAGACAGTCTGTCTTTGGGGCTGGCGGCCCAACAGCGCACCATCAGCTTGAAGACCCGAGATGGAGACCCCTGAGGAGGAGACAACTTCAGCTTCCCTTCCTGCAGAGCTGTAGAGACACAAAGAATGTTAGGAAGAAATCATAACCATAAGTCAATAAGGGGTGTAACGGTACACGCATTCGTACTGAAAATCTTCGGTATGGTACGCAATGTGTATCAAACAAATACAGCATTGTTTTAACCATTGCATGAGTGGAACTTCATTGGAAACTTCCAATTTTATATATGGTTACTTTTGATAAGAAACAAAGTCTCATCTTTCAAATGATGTCCTTTTTTCCAGTAAATGCCGTTTTGGTGCTCTTTGATGTGGCGTGACAGATCGCTGTATAAACGCCTCCGTTCTAACAGCTTTACTACTAGTTATAACACACAAAAAAAACATGAAGGAACATCTCATGCCTCATGTAATCACTCAATCAGTGTTTCAACCGCGGAAAGACGTCAATGCACAGCTTCTAAACAAAATGTCACATAGCATTTCATTTACCTCAGGCAAGTCATCAGTGTCCACAGCGTGTTAAATAAGGTCTAGAGAAGAGCATTTCACAAAATATTAGACTATATACTCATTATATTTCACCTATTAGTGATGTCTTATTTAATGTATGTTTAAACAAATCTGTTATGAAACAAGTTATGCCAGCCACTGTGTAAATGAATATATTTCAACAACAAATAGAAATTGTATAATTTAGTTGTTAAGTAAACTGCATTATGTGCAATTTACATGTATGCATACAATTTTTTTAAGTTGAGTGCTGATTATTATATTTAAGAATAGGAGTTAAATTTAAGCAGCGGCTATTTGCACTAAGTGCAATGTGCATGTTAAAATAGGATTTTCTGCTATTTATACTACTAACTGCAAATAGTGGCAATTATCTGCACCTCAGTATTGTAGTACATTATAAAACAATATGCAATAACTGAGTGTAAATTATAATTTTAAATTTAGTGCTGTCAAACGATTAATCGTGATTAATCGCATCCAAAATAAAAGATTTTGTTTACATAATGTGTGTACGGTGTATATTTATTATGTATATATAAATACACACACATACAGTATATATTTTTTAAATATTTCCATGTATATATTTATATTCATATAATTGATATTATATATAAATATTTTAAATGTATAAACTTAACATTTTTCTTAAATATGCATGTGTGTGTATTTATATATACATATTAAATATACACAGTACACACATATATATATTATATTATATATGTAAACAAAATCTTTTATTTTGGATGCGATTAATCATTTGACAGCACTAATTCAAATTAATAAATGGATGCAACCTTATTGGGACAATAAATCCCTCCCTACACCTACCCGATACTTTATATGCAACTTTTTGATTATTTCCTTAATTTTTATTGAAAATAAATGCATTTACAATGTGATCTGAGATTTGAAAAGTTCAGCAAAAGGTGGATTCGAACTCGGGTTGATCACATCAAAAAGACTACGGTACACGCTTTAACTCCCACGCCACTGGAGCTGTTGTTTGATAATTGTTTTTTGTAATGTAGATTACCCCAATAACACGTCTGTGGGGGAGTTAGTGTAAATAGTTTCTGCCAACAAGGCGGGATATTTGCACTTAATGTAAATAGACACTCCGTTAAATTTAAGTTTGGGCTCTGTTGTTAATTGTAACCTTACAGTAATGTAAAAGGACTCCCTTTTAGAGCATAAGCTGTGGTAAATGAGAGAAAAGTATTTATAATGTTTTAAAGTGCCATTTTTAAGGTTGCTAATATTGTTTTACGAGTCTCCTAAAACAGGTTTACATGCATCCAAGGTCAAAAAACAGTTTAGTTTTCTCAAAAAATAGCTTTAATTTTACCTCATTTCTAAATGATTCCTAAACGACTCGTGCGAAGCAGTTCAAAGAATCAGTCTCTAAACCCCTCCTCTCCGTGAGCCCTCGCTGCTGTGATTGGTCAGATGGCGCAGTCCTTTGTGATTGGTCTACTGCGTACAGCGCGAATGACAGCCATGGGCGGACATTATGCAAATGTGTTACTTCGTGACGTACAGCCGTAACAGAATACGATTCGAATTCCTAACGACTCGTTTAGGGCGATTGCGAGCCGACTCTTTTATTTTGATAGACAATAACTTTACATATTGTGCACTTCTGGCTTCACAACTTTGCAGAAAGTGTATGTTCACATACTGCTACATGACACACTGCATGAAAGGTAATATTCGAAAAGGCATAATAGGGGCACTTTAAATATGGATATTTTTCTTACAAAAATTAATCGATTCGCTACAGGAGGCCTTTATTCACCCCCCCCGAAACCGTGTGAGCATGTTTTAATAAGGATGGATGCGCTTTATTTGACTACTTTTGGACTGTTGAACAAAAACACCCACCTACCCCCATTCTAACGCTGGAAGAGCAAGGATAATTTTTAATATACCTCCGATTGGATTCTCTGAAAGAAGAAAGTCTATACACCTAGAGAGCCTTGACATATGCTAATTTTCATTTTTGGTTGAAAACCAAAGGGGTCCTATTATGCTTTTTCCACTTTTTGAATTGTAGTCAGTGTGATGTTTGGGCGTCAAAAGTTACAAATCTCAAGTCCACTCCAAAGGGAGATATTTCGTTTAAAAAAAAATCCCTTTTCAAGAACTACAACGAACGGCTGTTTGGAACAAAGTTGTTTTCCTGTATTTGTGACACACAAATTGTAAATCCCGCCTACATAAATTTGAATGTTGGTGGGTGGGGACCGTTACACCCCTACAACTCAATACATAACCCATTTGACTTTTTGTGAGACGTACCTTCTAGAACTTTGTCATCCGTGAGGTCGGCATACGGCAGCTCCCCAAAGCTGAAGACCTCCCACATGAGCACTCCAAATGACCACACGTCCGTCTTAGTGGAGAAATCGTCCTCAAAGACGGCTTCAGACGGGAGCCAACGCAGAGGAATCCAGGACTGGCGATACTGGTAGTACTCGCTACACAAACACAGAAAAGAAACACCTTTGTCACCACAAGGGGGAAGCAGTGTGCACGGTAATAAGTGGAGAACATTCACAAGCCTGTGAACAATCACTACAGGAAGCATTTGCTTGGGAAAAAATGACTTCAGTGAACGTTCTTTTCATTCCTCATTTTATAAATCAAAGGCTTTGGCTCTAAACGTGGATTAGGACTTGCTAGTGAATTTAATTGCGTTAATAAAAAGCAAATGTTGTAGAATGTGTTTGGCTGTACCTGTTGTAGACGTCTTTGCTAAGGCCCAGAGCAGACACTTTGATCTGTCGTTTGGAGGAGATCAGGCAGTTACGTGCAGCCAGGTCTCTGTGGACGAAGCGCTGGTTGGATAGGTGCTCCATCCCTCGAGCCACCTGCAGACACACCGACACCTGCGAGCAGACAGCAGAGAGTGAGTGTGGTTCGTCCTGACGTGTGTTTATGTACATATACGGTATATAAGAGAGACTGGAGACGGTTATTAACTACCTTCTGCTTGGTGCTGAGTGGTTGGACTTTGACTTTCTCGTCTTTGCTCTTGGACACTCTCAGGTATTGCTTCAGATCACCCTGAAAATAACACACAGCAAAATGAGACAAGAGCAAGAGTGAAGAAACACATCTCAGGACAAAATACTTCAATCAGCACTTCAAAATACAACTAGAATAAAGCCATATTCCACAAGAACACATTACTGTGATTACTGTGAGCAGTAATTATTCATGGCTAAACCTTATTCATGGCTAAACTGCACAGCCCTGAGTGTTTCTTAGTGTGAAGAAGTGTACATGATAGACAGATAGATGAAGGGATGTGGTGTGTAATGTCAAAGATAGATGGATAGAGAAAGACATAAAAGTGATTAAGGGATGAAATATGTAATGACAGACAGACATGTAAACAGATGGACAGATGGATAAATAGACAGACAGACAGATAGATAGATAGATACAGTCATGGCCAAAAATATCGGCACCCTTGGTAAATATGATCAAAGGCAGCAGTGAAAATTAATCTGCACTGTTAATCCGTTTGATCTTTTATTTTAAAAAAAAAATCACAAAAATCTAACCTATATAATAAGATATTTAATAAGAATGTAAAATGGGGGAAATATCATTATGAAATAAATGTTTTTCTCAAATACACGTTGGACACAATTATTGGCACCCCTAGAAATTCTTATGAGTAAAATATCTCTGAAGTATACACTGCCCTCCAAAAGTTTGGAAACACCCCTGGCAAAGTGTGGTTTTGGACGATATCGGCATAAATCCTTTTTTGCTGCAAATACATTAAAGTAACTTGACATTATCATTGAAGACCAGCAATAAAACAATAATGTCAATATATACATGTCAAAGTCAGACATGCCCCTTTGCCAGCTGTGATGCCTGGTTACTGGTTTAAACTTGGCCCAGGTTTTTAAACGATTTTGGGGTCAGCACACCTTAATAGCTTCAACAATTGATTGCCAATTCAAAGTCAATGTTTGAATAAACAGACAGCTCGGATGCCCAGATTATGCAGAGCTGTAATAGCTGCTAATGGTGGATATTTTGATGAATCGAAAATGTAAGTTTTTTCTATATATAAACTGTTTATGTAATAAAATATGTTTTCGTAGTTTGTGTTGTCCCTTATCAGTGCAAAATTATCACAAATTAAAAAGGATTCATGCCAATATTGTCCAAAACCCCACTTTTCTAGGGCGTTTCCAAACTTTTGGAGGGCAGTGTATTCCCATTCATATTCACAATTTTGAGCACTCCAGGGTGATTATGAACATGAAATTATCCAGCCATGGCTTCCTGTATCACAGAAATATAAATAGGAGGGAAAACAAAGCCCACAATGAGAAAAAACAAAGAATATATTTCTGATGTGCAGCAAAAGATAATTGAGCTTCACAAATTAGTGAAGTTGCTTTAAGAAAAGAGCTAGAGCAGTGAAAATTCCCATTTCCACCATCAGGGCAATAATTAAGAATTTCCAATCAACAGAAAATGTTACGAATCTGCCTGGAAGAGGACGTGTCTATATCGTCCTAATGCACGGTGAGGAGGAGAGTTTGAGTGGCTAAAGACTCTCCAAGGACCACAGCTGGAGAATTGCAGAAAATAGTTGAGTCTCGAGGTCAGAAAACCTTAAAAAAAATAGTCAAACAGCACCTACATCACCACATGTTGTTTGGGAGGGTTTCAGGAACAATTGTCCTCACTCATCCAAAAACAAACTCCAGCACATTCAGTTATCAGACACGACTGGAACTTCTAATGGGACTGGCCTCTATGGTCAGATGAAACTAAAAAATTAGCTTTTTAGCAGCAAACACTCAAGATGGGTTTGGTGCACACAGGGATAAAAAGTACCCCAATGTGTACAATGAAATATACTGCTGTATTTTTGATGTTGTGGGCCTATATTTCTGCTGGAGATCCTGGACATCTTGTTTAGATGCATGGCATCATGGATTCTATCAAATACCAACATATAAAAAATCAGTAAGTGACTGACTGTTATAAATCTTATAATGGGCCATGTTTGGATCTTCTAACCGTACAATAATCCAAACACAAACCTCAAACACAACACAAAAATGGGTCACTGAGCACAAATCCAAGCTTCTGCTGGCCATTCCAGTCCTCTGACCTGAACCCTGTAGAAAATGAGTGAGGTGAACTGAAGAGAAGAAGCTGTGAATCTGAAGGATCTGGAGAGATTCTGGATGAAGGAATGGTCTCTGATCTCTTGTCAGGTGTTCTCTAACCTCATCAGGCATTATAGGAGAAAACTCAGAGCTGTTAAACTGGCAAATGGAGGTTTCAAAAAGTATTGAATAAAAGGGTGCCGTTAATTGTGGCCGATGTGTATTAGAGAAAAACATTTATTTCATAATGATATTTCCCCCCATTTTAAATTCTTATTCTCCAATGAAAGGTTAGATTTTTGTGAATAAAAAAAAGATCAAAAGGATTAACAATGCAGATTAATTTTCACAGCCTTCTTTGATCAATTTACCAAGGGTGCCGATATTTTTGGCCATAACTGTAGATAGATAGATAGATATATAGAAGGACAGACAGATATAGATAGACAAACAGACAGATATAGATAGATAGATAGATAGATAGATAGATAGATAGATAGATAGATAGATAGATAGACAGATAGACAGATAGACAGACAGAAGGACAGACAGATGGATAGATAGGACTGACAGATATAGATAGACAGACAGATATAGACAGACAGACAGATATAGACAGACAGACAGATAGATTGATAGATAGATAGTTCAGTCATGTCTGTCAGTCATGGGCCCTGTCATTTAACCCCAAAAAGACAAAAATAATGATTTTCCGAAAAAGACCCAGCCACCAAGACCAACATCATAGTTTTAAATTAGACAACATGCTCTTTGAGCACACGCAGAACTACACTTATCTTGGCATAAATATTAACAACACAGGGAATTTTAACAAAGCTGTGAACGACCTGAGAGACAAGGCATGGAGAGAGCTTTTTACGCTATTAAGAGAAATATCAAAATTGACATCCCAATCAGAATCTGGATAAAAATAATCAAATCAGTAAAAGAACCCATCGCACTCTACGGGTGTGAAGTCTGGGGCCCACTCACAAACCAAGAGTTCACTAAATGGGACAAACACCCAATAGAGACTCTGCAGACCGAACTATGCAAAGTTTTGCTCCGAGTACAGTGCAAAACCCCAAATAATGCCTGCAGAGCAGAATTAGGATTATACCCACTTATTATCACAATTCAAAAAAGGGCCATTAAATTCCACGCCCACCTAAAAAATAGTGATAAACAGACCCTCCATCACAAAGCCCTGAACTACCAAGAGCTGACACCAGAAAGAAACGCCCTCGGCCAATTGGTCTTAGAGCTGACTACACAAACCACAACATGTCTGACTGAGAATAAAAACTTAGCCAGACCAAACCAAATTATTAAAACTCAAAAAGAAAAATACCTAAAACATTGGAGAGACGCAACAGCCCTACAAAGTAAATTGGAATGTTATTTGGCCCTAAATAGAGAATATGAATTGGCAGGATACCTGAGTACAGTGAGTGACCCTAAACTGAGAAAAGTCCTGAGCATGTACAGACTCAGTCAACACAATCTCACCATAGAGACAGGCAGACACAGACAGACCTGGCTACCAAAAGAAGACCGGCTGTGTCCCCACTGCACAGGAAATGAAGTGGAAACAGAACTGCACTTCCTGACATCCTGCCCGAAATATGACCAAATTAGGGACACTTTCTATCCCCATTTCACAACTCACCACAAAGACTTCCATCAGAAACCAAATATGGACAAACTCCCATACCTGATCCGGGTGTGTGTTCACGGTGTGTGTGTGTTCACTGCTGTGTGTGTGCACTTTGGATGGGTTAAATGCAGAGCACAAATTCCGAGTATGGGTCACCATACTTGGTCGTATGTCGTATGTCATGTCACATGTCATGTCATACCTGCTAGGAGAAAGCCCAGCAAGCTCAAACCTGGCCGCCAGGTATGTGAGGTCCTGTCACGACGAAAGAGCCTCCAGCGGGACAGAACTACCAACACACTCACTATATGCCTAGAGGCACTCCTATAAATATTATAAGACTGATTAAAAAAAAAAAATGTTTATCTGTATTCCATTATATTTTACTCTAGATTTCTTTTTTTTTTTTTTCATTATTATTTTATTATTTATATTGTATAGTGTTATTAAAGCTTTGGCAATGTAAAGATTTCTTTCACCATGCCAATAAAGCTATTTGAATCTTGAATCTAGAAAAACAGACAGGTATATAGAATGACAGTTATATAGAAAGACAGACAGATGGATAGATAGATAAACAGACAGGTATACAGAATGACAGATATATAGAAGGACAGACAGATGGATAGATAGGACAGACAGATATAGATAGACAGATATAGATAGATAGATAGATAAATAGACACACAGACAGACAAAAAGACAGACAGAAAGACAGACAGGAGATAGATAGACAGACAGACATACAGACAGACAAAAAGAGAGACAGAAGACAGATAGATAGACAGACAGACAGACAAAAAGATAGACAGACAGACAGACAAAAAGATAGATAGACAGACAGACAGACAGACAAAAAGATAGACAGACAGAGAAAAAGATAGACAGATAGACAGACAGACAGACAAAAAGATAGACAGATAGATAGACAGAACAAAAAGTCAGTCAGATAGACAGAAGATAGATAGACAGACAGACAGACAAAAAGACAGACAGCTAGACAGACAGACAGACAGACATGATGCAGTGAGCTGATGTTACCATGTCAGAGTACTCCATTATCATGTAGTGCGGCTCCACTTCTCTACAGATGCCCAGCAGACGAGCGACGTTAGCGTGGCTGAGCTTAGCAAACATGTCACATTCGCGACGGAAATCCAACTGCATCTGCTCGTCGCGTGTCTGCAGACTCTTCACCAGCACCACCGTCTCCTCCTCATCCTCAGCGGCCTTCGCTTTGGCCAGCAGCACTTCACCAAACTCTCCTTTACCTACATGAGGAGAAACAAAGTAGATTCATTCGTTTCTCGTTTGAGATATTAATGCCAGTTGTAAACCAGTCCACATGTCTCTGTTTTTGCTAGTGCTTATTGCTGTACCCAGTGTAGTGATGGTGTGCAGGTTGTTTCGGGGGAATTGGAGCTTGTCTTGACTGCTGTGGCGTTTGTCGTTTCCACTGGCGGCCATGTTGGTGAGCGCCACCTCCTCCTGGATCTCTGCTGTGGTGTGGCCGTTCTGTTGAACGTCTCCTATGGGTCGATCAGAGAACTGGATCAGAGAACGGTGTCTATTTTTTCACAATTGCATGATAGCTAAAGTTACCAGCACACACCGTTGAGACATTCCACCTCTCGCTCGTCTCCGTCCTCTCCCTTCTGGAGTCTCTTGGCATTGCGCCTCTGCTTGCAGTAAAACATGAGACCCAGCACGATGATGATGTAGGCCACAGCCGCCCCCACCGACAGACCGATAGTCTGGATCATTTTGTAAGGGGCCTTTTCATCATCTGCTAATGAGTGCTGAACTGGTTTTTCTGTGGACAACCACACACAGAACACATACGTTAAACACCAGGGCTTTTTGAAAGAGCGCTTTCATTCCGGCATCCCTTTTGATCCCAACTTAAATAGGCTCCTTATAGGAATCAAGTGACAAGCTGGCATGAACATTCAATTAGGATCTAACCGTCCTGAACTCGCACCAAAACACAATTTGATGTGCCTCTCCTTTCTCTGAATCAACACACCACTAGACTCAAAGCATTTGTAATTCAGCTCAATGTGGAAATTGGAAACCGAGATGGGCCAAAATTGGTTTAGGGTGAACCTTGAAACTGTATTACAGCATATATCAGGTTTCAAAGAACAGAACAAAAATTGGTTAAACGCGGCTGTGAGGAGCACACAACTCCAAAAACAGCAGTGGCAGATACAGTAAACCTAAAGAATAAAAGGACCGCATGAACAAGAACTCTAATTGGTTGAAAGGATCAGTTTTAAATATAATCATTTACAACTTTTGACAAACAAGAAGTGATCTCAGAGCGCTGCAGGGATGATGTATTTTTGTAGACCAACTATGAAGTTAGCATCACCCAGGTTCCTTTGACAAAAAGCCAATAGTATTTTTCCATTGGCTTTTGGATAAATTGCAGAAAATAAGCTGTGACCGACAAAAGTTTATGATTCTTACATGTTTTGTTCATCCTAATAATCTTCAAATAAATATAACTTTCATGAATTTTTAAGCCAAAATACAACAACTGCTGTTGTCCCATTTAGCCAAACTGTGTATATCTTCACTATCTTAAGCTTGTGTCAACCAGAGACCTTATTTTTAAGCATTTAACCAAAAACTCATTGACTTTGGGACAATGGAATTAGAAGTGCAAAAAAAATGATTCATGTGGATTTGCCGCATTGACCAACAGAAAGCTGCTTGGTTCGAAAGTGACTTCTGTGACACTACACTGCAACACTATTGACAACAGACATATCAAAATATTGCTAATGTGACCTTTTTTACTTCCTTTGCACCATTAATTCATGTTTGGTGTCTTCATGGTAAAATTTGTTGAAGTGTTACAGAAAAACAGGTTGGAATATCAAAGAGTTTCCAAGTTTTAATCACCGAGTGCATTATGTGCTTTCCTGTAGCTCAAATGGTAGAGCATGGTGCTAGCAACGCCAAGATCATGGGTTCGATTCCCAGGTAAAGCAAGAGCTGATAAAATGTAAAACTGTAACTTGAATGCAATGTAAGTCGCTTTGGATAAAAGCGTCTGCTAAATGCATAAATGTAAATGTAAAATGTGCTGGAGAAATTCCAAAAAGTAAATTTGACAAAATTCAAAATGGTATACAGGCAATATGGCTGACCTTAAAAGTTGCCATTCAAGATCATTTAAGTGAGTTACGAGTTTAATTATTAAACAAAGCATTTAAAACTTTGTGATTTTTGATCATTTAAAAAAAATACAGTTTAAGGACTTTTTGACAGTGAAAGCCTCAATGTAATGTCACCAAAAATTGGGGAATAGCCAATAGAATGCTTTAGGAGAAGTTTGAAAAGTATGTTTTCAACTAAGTTCAAGTTTGCATTTTTTTATGCATTCTAAAGTGAAACCTCAATTAACAATTATTTTTATCAATAAGGAATTGATTGTATAGTGAAGCATGGAGATTACATACAAAAATACACTGAACAAAAATATAAACGCAACACTTTTGTATTTGCCCCCATTTTTCATGAGCTGAACTCAACGATCTAAGACTTTTTCCATGTACACAAAAGGCCTATTTCTCTCAAATATTGTTCACAAATCTGTCTAAATCTGTGTTAGTGAGCACTTCTCCTTTGCCGAGATAATCCATCCACCTCACAGGTGTGGTATATCAAGATGCTGATTAGACAGCATGATTATTGCACAGGTGTGTCTTAGGCTGGCCACAATAAAAGGCCACTCTAAAATGTGCAGTTTTATCACACAGCACAATGCCACAGATGTCACAAGTTTTGAGGAAGCGTGCAATTGGCATGCTGACTGCAGGAATGTACACCAGAGCTGTTGCCCGTGAATTGAATGTTCATTTCTCTACCATAAGCCGTCTCCAAAGGAGTTTCAGAGAATTTGGCAGTACATCCAACCGGCCTCACAACCGCAGACCACGTGTTACCACACCAGCCCAGGACCTCCACATCCAACATCTTCACCTCCAAGATTGTCTGAGACCAGCCACCCGGACAGCTGCTGCAACAATCGGTTTGCATAACCAACGAATTTCTGCACAAACTGTCAGAAACCGTCTCAGGGAAGCTCATCTGCATGCTCGTCGTCCTCATCGGGGTCTCGACCTGACTGCAGTTCGTCGTCGTAACCGACTTGAGTGGGCAAATGCTCACATTCGATGGCGTCTGGCACTTTGGAGAGGTGTTCTCTTCACGGATGAATCCCGGTTTTCACTGTACAAGGCAGATGGCAGACAGAGTGTATGGCGTCGTGTGGGTGAGCGGTTTGCTGATGTCAACGTTGTGGATCGAGTGGCCCATGGTGGCGGTGGGGTTATGGTATGGGCCGGCGTATGTTATGGACAACAAACACAGGTGCATTTTATTGATGGCATTTTGAATGCACAGAGATACCGTGACGAGATCCTGAGGCCCATTGTTGTGCCATTCATCCACGACCATCACCTCATGTTGCAGCATGATAATGCACGGCCCCATGTTGCATGGATCTGAAGAGGAGTGGACCAACATTCCACAGGCCACAATCAACAACCTGATCAACTCTATGCGAAGGAGATGGTAAATGGTGGTCACACCAGATACTGACTGGTTTTCGGACCCTCCCGGACCCCCCCCAATACAGTAAAACTGCACATTTTATTGTGGCCAGCCTAAGGCACACCTGTGTAATAATCATGCTGTCTAATCAGCATCTTGATATGCCACACCTGTGATGTGGATGGATTATCTCGGCAAAGTGCTCACTAACACAGATTTAGACAGATTTGTGAACAATATTTGAGAGAAATAGGCCTTTTCTCTACATAGAAAAAGTCTTGAGATCTTTGAGTTCAGCTCATGAAAAATGGGGACAAAAACAAGTGTTGCATTTATATTTTTGTTCAGTGTAGAACCAAATATACATGTAACGGTTGGTGGTGTCAGACGGTTTGAAACAAACTGCAAATCTGACATGATATATGAGACACTCCTTAATCAGTGGCCCAAATTTAACAATCCAGCTTTAGGGGCTGCAAAAGAGACATCCATCCAGAAAATAAGAAGAGGGAAAGAAAATAAGAAGGTATCAGCCTCACCAACAACATAGAGCTCTGCCGAAGTGTGTGCAATGTTACAGCTGTTTCCTGCAATGCAGGTGTAGCTTCCTGTGTCCTCCATGCTGACGTCATGAATGACCAGAGAGTCATTGGGCATCTTCTGGAATCTGAATAAGAAATAAACAAGGAGAGATTCTTGAAACAATGAAATACTTTTCAAATCTTCCAATAAAACCACTTCAATCTGAACTCAACAATGTTGGAATTGTGATATCTGTGATGATTCAGCTTTACCTGCTCTTGTCTGCCTCCAGAAATTTGTCTTTTTTCTTCCACTGGATGAAGGGAGGAGGGTCTCCAGTGGCCTGACAGTGAAGTACTGCGGTGTGTCCCTGATATACTGTGGTATTCTCTGGCTTGAGCTTAAACACCACATAAACTAAAGAATGGGAGAAGAAAGAAAATAAATAACAGAGACAGAATGGTCAAGGGATGTTAGTTTACTCAATTAGTTTACTCAAACATTTCAGTAATGTCTCTTGTCCATGTGGGTCACGCAAACCCATCAGAAACACTTTTTCCCCAGTACCTGCGACGGTGAGCTGGACGACGGCTCTGATCTCGCCCTGCTGGCTGTTGGAGGCGAGGCAGGTGTAGTTGCCGGCATCCGCCCGAGTCACTGTGGTGAAGTGCAGCGTGCCGCCCTTCTGCTCCACCCATGCAGGGTTCTCACTGCCATCTGCAGGGGCGCCAGACAAACAGACACACATTCACTATGTGGGAACTCATGTACTTTATCCAGTGCCAGATGTTTTCATTTTCAAGGACACACAATGCAAAGTTCATAAACAATTTGCAGTCATTTATAAGCTCAATATGATGTATGTTAGGGTTATGTACTTTTCGGTTCCATGCCTGAAATAAAGGTTTGTGGTTAAGACAAGCTCAAGATATTTTCACATTTTATTCTATGACCTAAAATTTGTTAAATATTGGTAATAGTCCACTTGTGATTTTTAAAGCTTTCACGTGTCTTTTAAAAAGCTTAATGGGACTACAGAAGTTGTTGGGGACATTTAAGTAACGACAGATCATTTGTTCTGTATTGTGACGTTCATCTGACTGAAATGAATTATCGAAAAAGAAAAAAAATTATAAATAGTGCGGGACTCGGTTCTATGCATCACTCATGCATTGTTGATTGGATGTTGAGATGTAGACAAAAGCTCTCAAAAGAGGAATGCGAGCTATAAGAGGACCTTTTCACCAGAAGGTCCAGTTATGACACTTTGATTAAACGTTATGTCAAAAACGTCAAAAAAGTCTAAATAAAAATGAATAAATAAATGTATAAACAAAAATGTGCCCTCTTGCAAAAAGAGCACAGTGTATACTATAGTTTATTGTGGCAAAAACCATAGTTAATGGCGATAATTGGACCTTAAAATAAAGTGTGACCATAAAAAAAAAAATATATATATATGTATATGTATGTGACCCCGGAGCACAAAAGCAGTCTTAAGTCGCTGGGGTATATTTGTAGCAATAGCCAACAATACATTGTATGGGTCAAAATTATAGATTTTTCTTTTATCCAAAAATCTTTAGGATATTAAGTAAAGATCATGTTCCATGAATATATTTTGTAAATTTCCTACCGTAAATATATCAAAACGTAATTTGATTAGTAATATGCATTGCTAAGAACTTAATTTGAACAACTTTTAAGGTGATTTTCTCAATATTTAGATTTTTTTGCACCCTCAGATTCCAGATTTTCAAATAGTTGTATCTCAGTCAAAAATTGTCCTATCATAACAAACCATACATCAATGGAAAGCTTTCAGATTATGTATAAATCTCAATAAAAAAAAAAATTACCCTTATGACTGGTTTTGTGGTCCAGGTATATATATATATATATATTTTGTTTTTTTAAAATAACTTTTTGGAATATCAAATAGTTTCCGAGTTTTAACCACCGTGTGTATTCTGAAAAGTCAATTTTTCAAATTCAAGTTGGCTTTCAAGATCAATTAATTGAATAATGAGTTTAAATATTCAGAATATCAGGCATTTGAAAATTTGTGATTTCTGGCAACTTCAAAATAAAAATACAAACACAAAAGTTTTTAAATAACTTTTGACGGACAGTCTCAACTGTAATGTGACCAAAATTTGGGGAATAGCAAAGATCGCTAAAGGCGTTTGAAATCTAGTTTAGGGTTTGCATTTTATGCATTCTAAAGTGAAACCATATTAAACACACTCTTAACATCTTTCGGGGGAACAATTCACAATAGTCAGTCTTCTCTGGCAGACCTGTCCTGATCCAGCGGATGGTCGGGGTCTGTCGGCCCTTCGCTGAACACTGCAGATGTCCTTCCTTATTGAGCTCCAGGCACTGGTAGGCCTGCGGCGTCGGCGTGAACTTCAGACGCTCTGAAACAGATATCGCAATAGCGACTGCTGGTGAGAAGTGCTCTGTAACACAGCCTCGAGTGACTTTTATATATAGGCATTATATCAGCCGCCTTGACATCCAGACAATGGCCTTAGCCATAGAAAAACCCATTACAAAACAACAGTCAAATTTAGAAATTAAACAGCACAAGAAATGTTCCTCACCAAGAACATACACCCGCGCCTGGGCAGAAAGTTTTCCCGCCTCCGTTTTGCTCTCACAGCTGTACAGGTGACCGTCGTACACCTCCACGTTATTTATACGCAACGTTCCATTGGAGAAGAGTTTGAAGCGACCATCCTGTACAAAAAAAAAAGAGAGAGTTGCTGTGTACAAATTCACCTACTACGCCCTATAAGTATGTACTCTTTTTGTGAAGAAGTACATACTTTTGAGTATGTAGCAAAATAGTAGGCAAGCTTTAATGGACGCTCTGTTGCTTAGTTACGAGCATTCTGTCTAGGGCTGTCAAAAAAAATAAAAAATCTAATTTAGAATATTTGTCTAACTTAAAATAGAAATCCACATTCGAATGCAAAAACGTTGCATTCGAATTTTAGGTGTCCGTCAGGCAGTCTTATCAGTGGCGCACAAGACATGATGATGTAGGTTGCATTAATGTTTTTTTTTTTTTTTAGCCTATCCAGTTGAACCCACTAGATGCAGCGCTGCTACGTTGTTCATTCAAAATATTGCAGAAAAAGAGAACATCAATGCGGAGATGATGTTTTTTACGTCAAAACTGAAACCAAGCCGTTCACACAGAACGCACATTTATGGCATTTTCTGGAGGGACGTCTATCACCGTTGCACTCGCGTCTCACACAATAGAGCCGCATGTTTAGAAAGTTAAAATTAATGCAAGTTCAACTTTTAAAAAACATGTCTCGAGACTTTATGGCGGTTTTTCCCCATCCCATTGCATCTCATGTTTATAAATGAAAAAAGTAGGTACACTTTGAGATTGGTTTTCAATCCTTTGTATTAAAGGGGTGGTTGACTTTTTTTTTTCTAGGCTTGATTGTGTTTATGGGGTGCAGTCAAACACGTGTTCATGCTAAGTTTTTTTAAAAACGCATTATTTTTCACATAATTTACCTATATTCCACACCTCTCTGCCCCTTCTCTGAGAAACACCCTGATTATTTCCTGGTTTTATGAAGCCCCTCCCTCAGAAATATGTGAAGGGCTCTGATTAGTTAGCTGGCTCAGTGTGTTGTGATTCGCTAATCCGCCTCTACTGCACGTCTGAACGTCCCGCCCCTCAGCTCAACGGCATGTGCTCTGGTTGTATTGTAAACAATGGCGTCTTCTATATTTCTTATCAGTTTGAGCCCGACTGAGACGCAGAGGATCGCGAAGAACCTGTGCAAGCACGGCTTTTAATGGTATGTTTTTTTTGTTTGTTGTTGGATCACACGTTTAGACACGCTGTTATTTGTAAATGCAACTATGTTAGCTTTTAATATACGGTTTTATCCTAATTAAAGCCTTAATACAGCACGGCAACCGCATGCGTGTCCATGTATTTACGCTTCTCATAGCTGTGTGAAAATAAGTGTATAATTGGAACAGTTTGTTGGAGCTGATCTGACGATCAGAATGAGAGAGAGAGAGAGAGAGATGCAGAGCAGGGCGACAGAGGAACAGTATTAAGAACCGCTGCTTTAATGATTTTGAAACTTGAGAATCCATTAGAATCGTTAGAAGACAGAATCGTGATTCATATGAATAGATTTTTACGTACATCCCTAGTTTTCTCTTCCTCTTCTCTAAAGCAGCACATGGCCTCGCCCCCTTTGCTGCGTGTTCCCGGGGGCGGGGTTTATCTGGGTCTGTGACGTATCAGACCCGGGAAGTAACTCGTTGTAGTCCCTTACCAGTCGTTTTTGTAGGCATTAAACTGCCAGAATTTTAAAAGAGGATATCTCCGTTTGCATTGAACTTTCAGCGTCGTAACTTTGCAGATATTGTTTATGCTCAAACAGCAACATTACACACTAACTAATGTTAAAAAAGTGAAATCGCAATCAACCACCCCTTTAAACTATACATACATGATGCTGTTTTGTTTCTAATTGTTTAAGCAACGTAATTAATTATACATGGTTTATAAACATTATTTTAAACATGCACTTTTTTCAAAGGTAGTCGCTATTTTATTATATATTTATTTATTTATTTTAATATAAACGTGCATTAGTAATATTTTGCTCGATGCGCCCTCTTGTGGCCTCAAAAGAGACGCCAAAATCTTTTTTCCCCCTAATTGAAATTATACCTTTTAAAGTCGAATATAATTTGAATACTGATAATATTTAATTACAAAATTCTAATTTTGTTTTTCAGCCATTTTGACAGCCCTAATTCTGTCACTGTTTAAACTGCACTGTCAATCATCTTATCACAGTTAACAAAATCCACATTTCGTTTAATTTAATTTCCCACCATATTGGAGAGCAATGAAGAGGCACGTTGATCTGCCAGTCTATCATGCCGAGAACTCTCTTCATATGTTTGCATAATGATGCATTTAAAAGTTAATGACCAAACAAATCATTAAAAAAGTTCACAATGTTGCTGCAGATTAAATATAACACGCATAACATTAAATAAATATTTTTAATCAGGTTAGACACTGATTATTTATCACTCAAACCCCTTTCTCTGCCTGTCCGTCGGTCTTGCATATCCGCCATGTTTGTAGTTTTTAAACACTTTTTATGCGTGATTGTAGTTCTAAATCAATCCTTGTCCCCAGCGCAATGTATTGTTAGTGTGTATCGATCTGCACTTTGAATTTTAATCTCTAGTAGACCATCTGAGAATCTTTGGCATACTCTTTTCAACATACTATGATTTGGGACATACTAATTCTATTTTCGAATACTATTTAGGACGGATAGTATGCAAATTGGGACGCAGCAAGTGTGTGTGACAACATGATTACTACATTGATGTTTACTTCACGATCGACTGTGCAGCAGAGGATCATCTTTCCCCAGTAGAAAAATCACCACCTCCTCGTTTTCAGAGACATCTAAAGGTGCCTCTCGCCTCAGGATGCGGTTAGAGATTGTATTACGAATATGATACCGGCATGACATCACCGTCCCACTCACCTCCGCACTGATTGGCTGCATGTTGCGGTACCATGTGACCTCGGGTTCAGGTGTGGCGTGTGCGTGGCAGTGCAGGTATCCAGCACGCCCCTCCTCCAGCTGACTGTCCACGGGTTTCTGGATCCACTCCGGTTTGGCTGGACACACAGAGCAGATGTTTAGGATCACAGCAGCAATAATGGACAACAGTTTTAAAGACATTACAGTTTTACAGCAGACATCTGGTGAAGGAATATTCAATTTCTTTACTTAGTCTCTTTGAGGGAAGTTAGTTGGCTTAGCAACACCCGCCACCTATTATTTATGCAGGTAAATCTAATTAGATAGATAGATAGATAGATAGATATCTGCAAGATGTATTTTTTTTGCTAGCATGTTTTAGCACATTACTAACATGAGTGTTTGCTCATATGCAATACGTCTATAGGAGGTTTCCTATTATATCTCAAATAGACATTAGATGTCTTTAAGATGTTTATGATTTAGAATGTATGTAAAACTGACATCTTAAAGAAGTCTGTCAGATGTTTGTACACAGCAGATGCTTTCCAGATCAAGCGAACAGACATCTTGCAAACGCGCTTGTGCTATCTGGGTATGTGCTAACATAATGCTAAGATGCTTTAGGATGTTGCTAGCGAGTTTTAGCACGTTTTCTAGCATGATTTTACACATGGCTAACATGTTTTAACACACTGCTAGCATGCGTTTACACTGTCCAGCATATTTAAGCAAGTTGTTAACATGTTTTGTAACATTGCTAGCATGATTTTACACACTGCTAGCATGTTTAAGCATGTTGCTAATGCTAGCATGATTTTACACTCTGCTAACATGTTTTAGAACATTGCTAGCATGTTTTCTCAAAGTTGTATCTTTGTCCAGAGTCGGCATTATTTCTCACCAGAGGTTGTGACCGATAAAAATGTCTTTGTACTCTTTTAAAGTAAAGTTGCGCGCATGTCTGAACCCCTCCAGACAAGCATTTGTCAATGCGGGTGTCTATTGTTGTTGAGTCTATTGATTTGAGTTTGTTATTGTTCCGTTTTCCATTTCTTTTCGATTGTGAAACAGCAGTAGGCTACGGGCAAGTGCTGACACCTTGTGGACAAAGGAAAATACATTTTAATCCAGTTAATTTATTACAATTTTTAATACATTACAAATCCAGTTAGTAAAATCAGGCTTTGTGCGTGCAGTATGCACATACTATGCTGATGACGACATTTCGGTCATGGGCACTGTATGCATAGTCTAGCGTGGTTGTAAAAACCAAAGTATACTTTAAACTTTACACCAATGCATAATACTTGGGTGCAACAACAAAACTGAATTTTTTTGCTGTTGAATATCAGAAATGGCGAAAACCGGGGGGGGGGATCACGTGACCCTTCGACGGCGATGCAGGCTTAGTCTTTCACCCTGCTCACTTTGCCACATATTGTGTGATCCTGTCAGTAAAATTTAAACCTCTGCATTGAACCCATCATGAGTGCTAAGGCAGACAAAGGGGATCGGAAAAGAGAGATTGAGCAATCGCCAATAAAGAAAAAATTCAGAGATTCCACCATCTCCAGAGAGAACCTCGACAATGCTATTGCTAATGGTGTTAAGCTAGCACTTAAAGAGCAGCAAAGCACTTTGAATTCGGTTGTGAATTCGGCAGTAAGAGATGCGATGGACTCGATGCTGATTCCAGCATTGCGCGAACTGCGTGAGGACATGCAAGCGACCAATAAGTCTGTTAAAGAGCTAAGAGAGGAGTTTGAGGCCATAGTTACCACGGCGAAGCAGACACGTGACCGCGTTGATTCTGTTCAGGCAGATACACATAGAAGGACAGTCACGGACTTAAGAAATAAGCTGGAGCGACTCACCGAGCAGATAACGGATATTGAAGATAGGGGCAGGAGGAATAATGTTCGTCTGGTGGGGCTGCCAGAGGGAACGGAGGGTACCAATGCAGCTAGTTTCCTCAGAGTTAATCTTTCCAAGTGGATTCCTTCCTTGAGGGGCCGTGACATTGAGATTGATCAGGCGCACCGCGTGTATGACGGAGGGAGGGGCTCCGATCGGCCACGCACTCTCATCTTCCGTGTACTAAGATGGCATGACAGATCGGAAATCCTGAAAGGTGCCAGGCAGGCTTATCCGGTGAAATGCGCACACTTCTATTTTTTCCCGACTTTAGTCCAGCTACAGCGATCAGGAGAAAGGCATTTAATCCAGTTTTGAAGAAGATGACAGCGCTTGGTCTCCAGCCCTTCCTCATCTATCCGGCAGTAATTAAACTACGGCACAAAGGGGAACAGAAGAGCTTCGATTCCCCTCAGAAAGCAGAGGATTATATCAGCTCCCTGTCTCAGACATATGCCGATGCTCTGCGGGGGGAAACAGCAGCCGCCGGCCCGGCGGGAGGGGCTTGTTGGCCAGGATGGAGGCGGTCCTAGCTGCCCAGGGGGGGATGGTGGCAGGATGGACATGGACACTTGCTAGACCTGTTTTTTGCTTTTTCTTCTCCCCTCTCTCCTACTGGGATATTGTCCCTATATATCCGGTACAACGATCTCGTTGCTGGTAAGACTGACACTCCTTTTTTTTTGGAGGGGACTAATGGAGAGTAGGTTTAATTAAAAATATATATATTTTTTTGGCTGTGTGAGCCCTTCGGGAGACATGTCTTGCGTTGGAGTGGATCGGTCACGAACTATCACTGTTTTTTGTTGCTCAGTCAGACCTATGTTCTCGGTAATGTGCGGTCTGAGTTGTTCCTTGTTTATGGTTGTCAGTTGTTCATGTTTTTATGTTGTTTTTATTTTATTTTTTACAACAGACATTTATACTTTTATTTACTTTACCTTATTTCTAAAGGGATTTTTCATCTAGGAGGTTTGGTATCTAAAATGCACATCAGCGTTTACATGCTATTTACAGAATGGAGGTGCTTCTGTTTTTTTTTCATTTATTGAATACAATCTTGGGATTACGAATATTCAATGCATAGCACACAACAGGACAGTGGTTGCAGACTGGTTTCAAACAAATAGGCCAAATTAATTTAAACAGTAGGTCAAAAGTGCAATACAATAGTAATAACATTATTAATAAACAACATCTCCACACCACCAAATAGGAACTACTGCTGTTCTTAAACCCTGCTTCATCACAGTAATGTTGATGTTATATCCAATCATTCAACTCAGCTAAAAAAAAAAATTATATATATATATATGGTTACTTCAGCCGACAAGTCTCTTAGGCAAGTTGTTCGACTGGGAATAGTAATTTATTTAAAGTCCTGAAAGATCCTGTTGTGTCACACAGAGACTTTCTATCTTAGTGTTATAGATCACCTACAGGACTTTAATTCATAAGACAGTATTGGTCACAATGAAGGAAAATTGCTGGAATGTGAGATATTCAATAGAGGACAGTAGGGCCTGAAACACATGCTAATGGAGTACGTAAATTAAATGCTTCTGGGAACACAAGCTAGTCTTTTTGTGTTGTTGCATTCTGAAATGTGTCACATACGTCTTGCATTCTTAGGCCACATTTCCACTGCAGTTCTTGATGCCCAATTTAGATTTTTTGACCATATTGATTTTTTTTCTAATGACTAGCTTACAGCTTCTTTTTAAAGTGACCCATATCTGATATCTTCATTTATACTATGCACTTGGCAACCCAAAACCCAGAGTAGATGCACTGAAAGGTTGCCAGGTATGCGAAACAAACCCAGCCCAACTGCTATAGCCCAAATCTAACCCAATCACGTTTTTACATGGTTCCCCTCCTTTGAAATAGTGGGGAGAAGCGATCTCTTTAACCCGTGAACTACAAAACAGTGCAAAAAATAGTGCAGCAACAGTGCAAAAGTAGCCCAGTTCCACAGGAAAACTACAGACTTGGCAACACTGTGTACAGATTTTCATATCAGATTTATTTCCACATGTGAATGAGGCCTGGGACTGATCTGAGAATATCGGAAACCATGTGCTTTTTTTACACGGTTGCTTACACGGTTGTGGGTCGTATCCGATCTGTGCCACATGGGAGGAACAATTTGGAATTGGCTCATGTAATGTAAATGCAGCCTAATGCTGTATTAATGCAAACTCTGGACAGAAATCCCTTTCAGGCATAGCAACACTTTGAAGAGCTGAGGAAATTAGTTAACTTAATCACATTTGAAGGAAACTCTGATACCCTTTAATGCACATTATGTCCATTATACACATTTGGCAATGTTTCTGGCCTAAGACTTACTTGCTACAGTGACAGTCAACTCTTGTTTCTTCTGTCCCGCCTTATTTTGTGCAAAACACGTGTAGGTTCCTGAGTCTTCACCACGAGTGGGGCTGAAGATCAGGTCTAGTTTATCCTGGTACACTCTGCCCTCGGCTGGAACTCGCTGTCCCGCATGTTCCCACCAAACCTCTGGCTCGGGGTGCCCATGGGGCGCTCGACACGTCACCCGCTGCAGAGAGTCGGCAGTGAACACACTGGACTGTTTAGGCATCATGTCCTCGATTTCTGAGGAGAAAGAGTGACAAGAAACAGGTTTGAGAGCAAAGCATGGAAACATGTAATGTAAGGTATCAGAGAAGGGCTCCAAACAGTTCATCTGAGCTGTGTAAGCAGCTCTGTTCTGTAAAAGCACCCAGACAGGTGCTGTAAACAGAAAGGGATTAGATGAGCTTCGTCACTGAAGCTGCAGATAATCGCTCTGGAGATACACTTCATCAGGAACTCAAAGTTCACCAGTATGTACCAAGCCTTTATACAATTTGAGTGAGACACAATGGAATCTCTATAAAGGTTAAATAGTAGGGAACTGAACAATTTTGAGTCTGATTTCAAACTTAATGATTTCATACTGTTAAATATTTTCTTTTTTAAAATAAATAAATCACGGGACAAGAAATTAGTTGCGTGTCATTTAAAAATAAAATGAATTAAAGAAGTTGGTCACTTTATTTTAATGTCCAGTTCTCACTATTAACAAACCATTAACTCTTACTTTTGCCTCAAACTCCTAATTTGCTGCTTATTAATAGTTAGTAAGGTAGTTAAGTTTATGTATTGGGTAGGATTAGGGATGTAGAATATGGTCATGCAGAATATGTGCTTTATAAGTACTAATAAACAGCCAATATGCTAATAATAGGCATGCTAATAAGCAACTAGTTAAACGTGAGAATTGGTCCCTATACTAAAGTGTTACCAAAAGTTTTTTTTCTGAAGAACCAAAAAACTAAAGTACGGCTATATAACTTTTTGTCCAATAAACTTATTTCTAATATGAAAATGCACCTAGAACTACCCGGTTCTTAATAGCAATAATCATGGTTCATGCTATAATGTAAACTTAATTATATTGGCTGTTATAAAAAAGCCATTTGATATGTCTAGCTTCTACATCACTGCATGTCTAACCACACATGAATAGGTCTGAGCGCTTTACCTGCAATTCGCAGCGAGGCCTCGAGAGACACAGGGGGGCCACGGGGCCCTTGAGCCACACATATATACACGCCTGTGTTTCGCTGCTTCACCTGAGTGATGAAGAGGGATCCATTGCTCAGAATAAAGACGCTGTAGGAAAGATAGAGGTAAATGGTAAAATGCGTGCTCATTTGCAGGGTAAAGATTCATTTGTCACTAAATGACTGGAGGATGTGTGCTTCCAAAATCCAACTGTTCTCTTTGAATCCTCACTTAAGTCACATGATTCAAACGTTACAATATTGAAATTGTGCAAAAGCATACAAGAACTCTTTCAAACTTTATAAAGAAGTGCACAGATTTCTTCTAATTGCACTCAAACTGAATTAAAGTGTAGTACCGGCTCTTGTTGGCCACCAGCTCGTTCTCATGGTACCACTCAACGGCAGGCTGCGGTTCGGCCGTGAACTGACAGTGGAAAAGTGCTTCCTCATTCCTCAGGACTACCAAATCTTCTGGCTTCACCACCGGTTGAGGGAAACTCTTATCTACAGAGAGAGATAAAGACCATTTATTACTTAACCGGAACATAAGAGTTAAATGACAGATTCTCAAAGAAACAAAAAAGTAGGGATGCACCAAAATGAAAATTCTTGGCCGAAGCCGAACAAAATTAAACACTGGGCCGATGGTCGAACACGTTTTTTTTGCGTTTTTCCCCCCATATATATTTTGCCAATTTTTTTTCACCATTGCATAAATAAAATACCCAAATTTTACTTTTTACAGTTTTGTTTTGCTTTTCAAAGAAAAAAATACATTACAAAACAATTTAAAAATATTTACTTAACACTGAACTTGTTTAACATTCTAGCAGACATTATACCAACAAAGCACAATTTAACTTAAAATTAATAATTTTTTTGGTACTTTTTGAGACCCCCTTCTTGAATCAGGCATGTTTTTTTTACTGTACAAATAAATGCAGCCTTGCTGCAGAAGAGACTTCTTTTAAAACATTAGAAAATATTACAGATCCCAATTTGAACACTGTGTGAATGTTATAATAAATGTATTAATAGAGCTGTTGTAATTATTATTATCATTATTATTGTCTTACTTTTTATTTTACAGAACAACAGTAAAATTACAATACTAACATTTCTGAATGCTGATGGAGCTTTTATTTTGGTGGAAACCCCCAGGAAGACCTCAGTGCTTCTTTTTGTTGACAGCAGCAGATAAATGATTCTCATTAAGAATTTGGGAAGATGTTTGTCGTACGTATCACAATGTCACATCCATGCCTTGTAAAACTTCATAAAAATGTTACTGAGCAACTGACGGGTAACAGTTTCAGTGCAGATTTTCCTCATGCTTTGAACTTTGAACCCTTGTGCAGCACTGTTTGAACATGCAATCCATGTGTGTATTAGAAAGCGTTTTGCAGTGCATTTAATTGTTTGAGGCCATTTTGCGATTTCAATCATAAAGTAACCAGCAACAACCGAAGACATGAGATGCAGCACTAAGCAGTCTCTTGCTGTCGGTGCTTGTAATGATTTTTGAGTCTTTCTCAGAGAGTTTTATATATTTCCACACTGCCGAGAGCTTTGCTGCATTAGCGCGCTACTCTATGTGATCAAGTTACGTCATTGTTCGGTACAATTTATTCGTTTTTTTCGCTTATTCGGCCGAACACTGAAAAAGCGGTTGCCAAACATTTGGTGTATCCCTACAAAAAAGTACCTGTGGTTCAAGAATACATCCAAACACACAATGAGAAACATACACACCTATGATGTTGAGGGTGAAGTTGTTACTACTGCAGACGTGGCCCGCTGCATTTTTCGCACAGCAGTAGTAGACACCGTTGTCGTCAGGACTGGCGTCTGACAGTGTAAGCGTTCTGTCTTTGTTGTTGATTTTGTAGCTCTTCTCTGATGGTTGTGCTCCATCTTTGTGCCAGCGATTGGTTGGCCTGTAGAACGAGTCAAGAGCAGGGTTTATAAAAGCTGAGAAAATTGAATGAGAAGTTTCTCCAGATCAGGGGTAACCAACCCTGTTCTAGGAGAGCTACCGACCTGCAGAGTTTAGTCAACTCTGGCACTCAAGGTATACTTTCCTGCAGAGTTTACCTCCAACCCTGATCAAACTTACCTGACTGTAGCTTTCTAGTAATCCTGAAGACCTTGATTAGCTGGATCAGGTGTGTTTGATTAGGGTTGGAGCTGAACTCTGCAGGACAGTAACCCTGCGTTCCATTCGGAAGGGCTCATCCCTATGCCCTAATCCCTTCAATGGGTAACTGTAAATGCAGACATTGAGCCAAAAACTCATCACCAAACACCAATGACTTGTTCATACACTATATAGACAAAAGTATTGGCCCACCCTGCTTCTTTAGAACAGAAAAATGCACTTCCAAATCTGTGGCAACAACGATGGGAACATAATTCATGTATTTAAAAATTGTATTTCATCTCTGTTGCAACAGTTTTGGAAGTGTCTAAAATGACTGAACCCATATGTACAAGTCATTGGTGTTTGGTGATGAGTTTTTGGCTCAAGGTCTGCATTTACAGTCACACCAGAGGTGTTAAACTGGGATTAGGACTTGGTTTTATGCAGACCAGTCAAGTTCTTCGACACTGACTGAATCAATAATTTTCTTTTTGAACCTTGTCTTATACACAGAGACATTGTCATGTTAGAATAGAAAAGAGTCCAAACTGTTGCTATAATATTAGAAGCACACAATTTCCTAGAATATCATTATATGCTTTAACATTAAGATTTGTACTCATAGAAATTACTAAAGTAGACAAACCTGTTCATTAGAAGGGGCGACCCAATACTTTTGGCAATATAGTGTGTGTGTGTGTATATATATATATATATATGTCCTATATAAACCTGTCTATATACCTTTGTTCACATCTGTGTGTTGCTCGGCAATCACAACTGTTTTGGAGGAACTACATTGTTTGGTGGAAGAATAATGTTTTTTATTAATATCATTACATTTTATTAGCTTTTTTTTGTTTTGTTTTGTGAAACCTTGCTACATATATGGAATTACCGTTTTTATAAAAGCAATAAGCCCCGTGAAGACGTGGTTTACAGTGAATTTATAACAGCTAAGGGGGTTTTAGGCACTCCGTTTCGCCTAACAACGCCCCTTAGCTGTTATAAATTCATTGTAAACCACGGCTTCTTGGGGCTTATTGCTTTAGTATGGGAGCACAGAATTTTTGGGAATATTAGATGTGATATTTGGGATATAGCAATGAATGAATGTTTGGCAAGTGAACTGCAATTGTGATATTAGGACTGGGAAAATACATCGATGCATCGCGAATTGAGAAATGATTCCGCTTCGATTCTTAGATTTTCCGAATGCGTCGCGATTTCTCGAGTCGATTCTGAGCAAAGTTTTGAACAGCAGATGGCGCTGCATGCTTTAGAAACAGCAGTAGTCCAAATCCTTACACACACTTGAACCTAAAATAATCATTTATAAAATTAGAAAAGGTTGAAGAGAATTACAAGGGTGTTCACACTAGGCTGTGTTTACATTAATCTTGCGTCATAAAAGCATTCTGAGCCGAGGTGAAATTACAGACTCAGCCGAACGCACAAGCGCTCTTCTTCATGAGCATTTGAGTGTGTGGATAAAAACTAGATTAGAGCGCCATCTGCTGTTAAAATCTAAGCTCAGAATCGATTCCTGGGAGAATCACGATGCATTCGGAAGATCCCAGAATTGACCCACAAATCGATTCTGCATCGATTTATCATCGCAGCCCTACTAAATGTGCTTAAAAAAATATTCAAATGGCCAATTTACCTTCACATTCTGCCTCATTTAATAGGACACGTTATTCAGGTAGCTGGATATAAGTTACACGCCTCTTAAGCCAAGGGTGTCCAAACCTGTCCCTGGAGAGCCAATGTCCTGCAGAATTTAGCTGCAACCTGCCCCAACACACCAGCCTTCAAGTTTCTAGTAATCTGGAAGACCTTGATTAGCTTATTCAGATGTGTTTAATTAGGATTGGAGCTAAACTTTGCATGATAGTGACCAGTCAGCAGCAGCAATGGACACCATGTGCCTTAAACACAAAGTATAATTCTGGCTCATGGGCAGTGCGTGTGACGTAGTTTCCTTTTTCAGCACAGTTCACTGATGTTCTTGCACATAGTCCACAGACAAAAGAAAAAAGGTCAATTAGGTGTCCATCTAGAAAAGGATTAAGCAAACCTGTTTCTAGAGGGCCACCGTTTGGCAGAGTTTAGCCCCAACCCTAATTAAACACCTGAACAAGCTAATTCAGATTTTCTAGAAACTTCCAGAAGTGTGATGGAGCTGGTTGGAGCTAAACTCTGCAGGATGTTGGCCCTCCAGGAGCAGGATTGGATGCCCCTGATATAGAGTATACAATATTGTGCAAGATGTTGCAGACTGCTGAAAATTAAGAATAACTGGACCTTTTATGACAAGAAAGCAAGGAGTACTTGCTCTGCATTACGAACTGCATGTGAAATGGAGCTTGTGTAGCTAAATGCGCTCACATGCACAGCATGTTTCTGATCTAAGGCTAGGAATCAGACATGCAGTTCCTCACCGTGGGTGTCCATCTATGTTGCAGCGTAGCACCACTTGTGAGGAGCTCTGAATCGTTGCCTCTGATTCTGGACTCTTCAGACTCACCATGCCACTTTCCAACCCTGTAAGACAAGACATGTTAAAGACTAACAGCTTGATGATCAGGAGATGGCTGAAACCCTTGTCGAAACTCTCGGCGCTCATTATCAAAAACAAACTCCCCCATTCACACCATCTGGTCATGCTTTGCGCCTGCCGCAAAAACAGGCCTCTCCATTCAGTTGACCTTGCTTGTTATCTGACAAGCAGCCGGACGCTGCATTTCAACCAATTAATCTTGGCATTGGGCATAAAGGGGCGCTTTGTCTGGCTTCCACTTGCTGGCTCAAAATAACCTTCTCTCACGCGGGCGTTGTTTAGCTTGCTGCAGTCGCAAAGGGGGTGAAGTGGGATGCTAGGAAGGGCCAATGGTTCACATGTGTTTTTACACGCCAGGAAAAGCATTTGCAAGAGGCAGCAAACACAGTTTGACTAATTTGTTAAAGGGTTAGTTCATCCAAAAATGAAAATTAGCCTGTGATTTACTCACCCTCGAGGCATCTTAGGTGTATATGACTTTCTTCTTTCATACGAATCCAATGGTAGTTGCATTAAAATTTGTCCTGGCTCTTCTAATCTCTATCATTGCAGTGGGTGGGTGTTTTTGTTCAACAGTCCAAAAGACGTCAAATAAAGTGCGCGCATCTATAATAAAATGTGCCTCACACAGTTCAGGGGGGTGAATAAAGGTCTCCTGTAGCGAATCCATGCGTTTTTGTAAGAAAAATATCCATATTTAATTTGTAATACACACCGAAATTTTCGCATGCGTTTTTTCGTATTCCTTATCCTTTCCTATCAAAATGCATGCTACGGATGCGAAAATGCAGAAAATCAAACCTGATCCGAATTTTTTTATGACGGACAAAAGGCATGGCATTCGGAGGCAGTGTGTAAACGTGATTGACAACGTGAGGTTGTATTTATTTTTTAACGTGCGAAAATTTCAGACTCATTTTGCAATGATCTTAACTGTCATACGCAGAAGTCGTTCCGGTGGATGACGTAGGACGTATGAGTTGCGTGATTAGTGACGAACGCGGAGAGAGAACAAAACAAAATGCCGGTCATGAATTAGAAGTACAAAACAAGGATTTGTAAAGAAAAATGTCGTAGGATTTGGATATAAGCCAAGAGGAGACTGGTTTTCCTTTGCTAAAGTAAGGAAACTTTGCTTCCTTTGCTCCTGTAAACAAACTCGTGAGACTAGCATATCTCAGAGGCGCGGGCGCTGCGCATACGTCCTACGATATTTAAAAGGTATTTTTACGATATTAAGATATTCGCATGGATTCGCTACAGGAGGCCTTTATTCACCCCCCGGAGCCGTGTGAGACACGTTTTATTATGAATGCACGCGCTTTATTTGACATATTTTGGACTGTTGAACAGAAACACCCACCAACTGCAATGATAACGCTTGGAAGAGCAAGGATAATTTTTAATATAACTCCGATTGGATTCGTCTGGGAGAAGAAAGTCATATACACCTAGGTTGCCTCGAGGACGAGTAAATCACAGGCTAATTTTAATTTTTGGGTGAACAAACCCTTTAAGAAGGAATATATTGAGCGTTACACTCACATTTGATGTTGAAGGAGGCCTCGCCGGTCTGGTATTCTTCGCCAGTGCTGTTCTTTGAGGCAAAGCACTGGAAGTTTCCTGAGTCGAGCGTCCTGTCAATGGCAGTGAATTTCAGGTTTCCCCCTTCCAGAAATCGTCTCTCCGAATTGGTGACCGTCTCTCCGTTGTGTTTCCAGGAGTAGACGACACCTTGAGGGTCGTTTACTTCGCACCGCAGCATGGCACTGCGCCCATGCAGGGCATCCTGGGATTTTGGCTCCTTGGTGAAAGAGAACGAGGCGGCTTGCACCAGGATCACTATCGGGAGAAGAAAACAAAGCACAGGCATGAAGAAAGATAACCTAAAGAACTAATCTAGCAGATCAGTGCCAGCGCTTACAGGTCCAGATGGACAACTTGTGATGTTGATTAGCAAGATGCTGAAACGCAGGTGAAGGAATGTAGCTTTGAGAAAAAGCAGAACACCCCCTCACCCCTCCCTCAGACTCTCAGTTCGTTCTTTGTTTTCATCCAGCTGGAAATTCAAGGCCAGACGCCCAGGTGTGCTTTAGACAGACAGGCCCAGCTGGGCTAGACGAGACAAGAGCTTTTAAAGCTGCCCAGTCTCTCTGACCCAAACGATAACCTTACGCATTATGTATTTGAGTAAAACCATTAGCCATGGCCACATTTCAGATCAAAGTGTGGCTATGGTGTGTAATAAGCGCCTAAATTATATACTACTGAAATGCAGAGTTTACTGAAGGAAAGCATGCGAGGCGAGTGTTTGAATACCTGTATGAACATGCACCATGAAGCCCAAAGTGAGGGCTTTTACATTTAGCATTACCATAATTAATCTGGACAACGTTATTTCACTTCAAAATACATTTACATTTGCATTTAGCAGACGCTTTTATCCAAAGCGACTTACAGTGCATTCAGGCGAATACTTTTTTTTTCTCAGTATGCGTGTTCCCTGGGAATTGAACCCACGACCTTTTGCGCTGCTTACGCAATGCTCTACCACTGAGCCACAGGAACACCCATGCAAGCTTTCCATTTTTCACTATGTGAAGAAAATATGCTAGGGTTGTGTTGGATTCTTAGGATGTTCCAGGCGATGCTAAAATGTTGTGGGTGGCTAATGAGGTTTGTGTGTGTGTGGTAAGTTCATATGTGCTTGCTATGGTGCTCTGAATGTTTGCTAGATCAGTTCCATGATGATGTGGATAGTTGCCAGGACCTTGCTATTAGGTTGCAAATGTGTTTTTAGTGGGGGACTGCAGGTGTTAGATAATGTAATTGGATATTGCTGAAAAAACAATAGAACCATCACGAAAAAATTCACATTATAAACCATCAACTTTTAACCATTAAATCCATTAATTAATTTATTTTTATTTTTTTCTGGTAGTGTGTTTTGGGACATATTCCATTAGGATTTATTGATTTTAACAACCCACAAATAGAAGGTGACCAATTACCAGTAGAGACCCACAGGGTCCATTCCAGTTTCCATTAAAACCAATACAAGTCCCATTATAACCAGTAAAACCATTACAAATTTTGTGATGTGTCTATTGTTTTTTTCTGCAGGGATTGTGTTTTTTTTTTTAATGAAAATGTTGTCAAATATTTTTGATCAGGCCACATATTGCCCAGGCCTATCACAAACAAATCAGCCTTCAAGAATAGTTGGCTACATTGAGGCTGATGAGTTACAGGACAAGCAATAAAACCGAATGAAACATTTTGTAGCCAAACAACTTCCTACACTCAACAAAGATGGCGGTTCAAAAGCACAAGTACATTGAGTGCATAGCTCATATATCCTAAAGTATACCCGGTTCTTGGGTTATTTCGAATCGGACACCACCGAAAAATGACTGGGAGCCAGTTGTGAACTCAGTAACGACTCTGAATGATTCAGTGACTGATTCAGAGTCTAATCTAAATTGCTTATTCGTAAGCGACTGTGAAGCTGTTTTGTGAAATTTTTGACTGACTCATTAAAAAGAACTAGTGCATAAAGAGGTATTTGTTGGCGACTCTTGTTGGTTCATGTTCTGGGAATGAAACTAAGTAAATAATAGCACGATAATATTGTGAATCGACGATCTCACAGGCTAACAATAGGACGATATTATATTGAGCATTTCGCCCAACACTAATATAGTCTCTTCCCTATTTAGGAGTTTGTTTAAATCCCTAATCCGACTATGAGCAATAGTAAAGTTCATGCTTGCTTGCTGACAAAAGCCGATACGCCAGTGATGATCTTCAAACACAATTGATGGTTTTATATCACTCCGGTAAAAACTGCATTCCAACGTGCCAACTTTTACTTCTAGACAAAAAAGAGGCAGCCCTGTGAATGACAGGCGTCTCCAGGGTCTAATCTCTGGCGCGTCTACCCATTTTCTACCCCGCAGCTCTGAAGACGTCCCATTCAGACAGACAGACAGTAGTCAGTCCCGCTCCAACGAGCACAGCTCGTGCTGGGAGAGGACCAGCATGCACTGGGAATGGGAAATGAAGCCTGGATTCCCTGTGGAGCGGAGTTAAACATATTCAATAAACAGCTGCGATGAGTGACTGAAGTTTGAACCCTAGATATTTCATGAGTCTAGCTGATGTTTGAGGGGGTGAAGGAAGGTTGCACCTGACAGGAGCGAGATAACCTCTCTTTAATTCACTCTGACATGAGGTCAACGTCACATCAGCCAATGAAACCCTGTTTCTACATTCAGTTTCTACATGTCTGTCATCTCCACCTGCACCTGTGTCAGCAGGTTATACTTGAGACCAAGTAGGCTATACTTAATTTAATTATTACAATATTCAAATATTGCAAAATTTTATATCATCAGCATACTCTGCGTCTTTCCACCACCTTAGCTTCCTTACCCATCAACAGAGCTGGTTAGTAATTGATAACGTGTAATCAGGATTACGTAATCAGATTCCTAAAATGAAGTACTTGTAGTTAGATTACTTGTAATCAGACAGTTAGTCTTTTTATTGATTACATAATTACATATTCACACAATAGCAATATATTAGTGCGGTCAAACGATTAATCGCGATTAATCACATCCAAAATAAAAGTTTTTGTTTACATTATATATATCTGTGTGTACTGTGTTTATTTATTATGTATATATAAATACACACACATGCATGTATATATTTTGAAAATATTGTATGTACATACATTTATATATTTATATTATATTTTAAATAAATATATATAATATATAAACATAAATACATGCATGTGTTTGTATTTATATATACACAAATATGCACAGTACACACTCATATATTAAAAACTTATTTTAGATGTGATTAATCATTTGACAGCACTACAATAAATTATTTTAAATTGTTTTTTCATCTTTTAAAATTTCCTTTCTAAAATAGACTATCGTTTATGTTTATATTCTTATTATTCAGAAAGTCTTCCAGTTTTGTGGATGTTCACTCAAAAAGTCATGTGGCTATAATTACACTGAAAATTGAGAGGCCACACGGCATTTGACCGCTGGATAAGAAGTGTTTTCTCAACATGTTAACACTGCATCAACTACTTATGAACACATTCATTTTTATTTGGATTATCAGGTCAGTGGGTTATTTAACCGTGCATTAGGCTACTATGCCTTTGGAAGAACTTACAAATTCATGTTATTTCTTGTTTACATGTAGTTCAGGGATTCCCAAACGTTTTGTCAGCCAGTCTTCTGGGATTTTAAGGTAAAAAGTGAATTATTTAGTAACACTTTTGCATGTTCATGGTGCTCTTCTTAATGGTCACATGACATGCAGGTAAACAAATAGTTCTTTTTTTTTTTCATTTTGTTTGAGGTTTTTTAAAATAATTTATTTTCATTTAATATTCTTATGATTTAACTGTTAACGTGTCATTAAACTTACAAACCTCCTGCAGTTCCTTCACGAAGCCCAGTTTTTAATGCACTTCATGTTAATAACAAAGAACCTCACATTTTCTTTTTCTTTGTATCTTTAAACAAGATTATCCTATTTAAATCAACGTGATTAACGAGTTAGGTCAAAAGGTAATCAGATTATATTACCTCAAATGTGTAATGTAATGGATTACGTTACTAACTACAATTTGTGTCATGTAATTTGGAATCAGTATCAAACTACAATTTGCATGTAATCTATCCAACAAAACAACATTACAAGCAAGCTATTTGTAGTCTTTACCAAGGGCAAAGAAATATTCTGCCAACTTGTGTGTTTTCTTATGCGGTTATGATTACGCCTGCAAAGAATGCGCTCCCACAGAACTCTTGACAAAAGCTAATATCACCAAATGCTATACGTAAACCAGCCCTGCCTGTATCATTGTTTTTCCTCACGCAGACAGCAGTCATTACGTCTGTATTCAGAGGTCTATGGAAAGCAGAATCATGTCTGTACATGCAAGTCTCCAGGATACAAGATCTTTTTCCATGAACCTGACACTGTGAGATCTCTATTGTCCTCAAACAGCAAAGTCTGTCATCTTCTTCAGACCTTATTGATAGCATTGCTAGCATTTTGCAGAACTACCATACTAGTACAGCATTAAGGATTGTCCTGAACTCAATACAAGTTAATCTTTATGGACAGCATTCATGACATTCTTTAACATTGATGATTTCATCTTGTCCCTCAGTTACAATGGGAGTCTATGGGGCAAGTGTACCTGAGGATTTAAAAGCATTCATTAAAGAAACATGATTTTTTTCCTTAAAAAAAACTACTATTCTCTTTGTTTGCACGTCATGTATAAGGCTATGCTTATTATTGTAATGAACTGCGTTTTAAATAGTGCTGTCAAATGATTAATCGCATCCAAAATAAACATTTTTTGTTTACATAATATATGAGTGTGTACTGTGTATATTTAAGTATTTATAAATACACACATACAGTATATATTTTGAAAATATTTCCATGTATTTCCATTTATATTCATATAATTGATATTATATACAAATATTTTAAATGTATAAACATACAATTTTTCTTATAAACATGCATGTGTGTATTTATATATACATACATAATAAATATACACAGTACACACATGTACTTTTAGATGTCATCTACGCTAATATTAGTCTGTTTCTTTCTTATTCCGAGGTCACTGCATTCACCAGATCAGATGGTGGATCAGCACCTAGAGATGACCTCTACAGCCCTGAACGTCAGCGGAGACCAGGACACCTAGATGAGCCCCAGAGACAGACCCCCAGTGAGGACCCCGTCACCTAGACAGCCATCAGGACAAGACCTCGGGAACCAGTTGAGCCCTCCAATCTGACTTTGCAGCAGTTGGAATTGAACTGCTGTGTCGTCTGGCCAGAAGAGAACTGGCCCCCCGACTGAGCCTGGTTTCTCCCAAGGTTTTTTTCTCCGTTCTGTCACCGATGGAGTTTTGGTTCCTTGCTGCTGTCGCCTCTGGCTTGCTTAGTTGGGGACACTTCATTTCCAGCGATATCGTCGACTTCATTGAACAGAAACTTTTTGAGCTGAACTGAGCTGGACGATGCCATCACTGAATTCAATAATGAAATGCCTTTAACTGAAAATTGAGTGTTTAATCTTGTCATTTTACATTATTGACACTATTTTCCTATCTTGATATTGTGCAGTTGCTTTGACACAATTTGTATTGTTAAAAGCGCTATATAAATAAAGGTGACTTGACACATTATGTAAACAAAAACTTTTGTTTTATTTTGGATGCGATTAATCGTTTGACAGCGCTAGTTTTAACATTCATACCAATACAACTTCTCACCCCATCTACTTTAAAATACATTTATAAACGCAATTGTCATTTTTTTTACAAACTGCAGGCCAAAGCAAAGTACAGCCGGGCAATGACATGTTCCTCCATCTGTAGCGGGTCAGTCCTGCCACAAACCCTCACCAATACACAGAAACACACACCACTAACACAACTACACAAATAAACACAGATGTATCTCTCTCCTTAAGCACATATTCCCATCTAAGGCTTGGTCAGAGAAACAATCTATCTGTGGCTCTGTGTGACCAGAAGACCTTGTCTGTTAGCTCCCATATGACCATAAGGCAGCATTAACTCGCCACTCAACACCGACCACACAGCTGCACCGACAATCGCTACACAATCCCACTGACCGTGACCGACCACAATCAAAAGTTTTAAATAACACAGGGAAAAAAAAACTCCAAATGCAGATTACGGTAAAAGCGCTTGGTTAAAACAATGGAAAAATACACTATATCTATGGGTCAAAACACAATAGACTCACATTGTGACTACACCAGAGTTATTATAATGAAATAAAATGAAAGCCATAAAAAACCCTGTCATTTAAAAAAAAAAAAAAAGACCCTAAGACTTTTAATTTCAGTTAGATGCCAGGGTGCCATTTCTTATTTTCATTTAGTCCAAGATGTATGAAAACAAAATGAACTAAATATAGTTAACTATATAAACTGTTAAAAAATATAAACTATATAAACTGTTCAAAATTACAAAAACACAATTTCTAAAATTTTACTAAAATTAATTTTTATACATTATATCTTTAATAACTTCTGAACATTTAATCAAACTTAGCTTATGATGACTAGTACACTGTAAAATACAGAAATTTAATCATTTGTAGTGTTGTCAAAAGACCCGGTACTTCGGTACCAAGTCGGTACTAAAAAAATGAAAACGTCACGGTACCAGGTTTTTTCAAGTACCGGTGGTACCGAGTACCCGGTTCTTGACGCGTACGGCCCTATGATTTCCGCGATGCAGAAAACGCGGACAGAATCTCGGAATCCAGTTATAAAAACGGAATTTACAGTTTAGCGCGGAATGTGACGGAATTTGTCAAAGTTTGAATGAATTAATCAAAAGCAGGTCATTACACATTACACTCTGTAAATATTAAGCCGCAAAAGTCGATTCAAATATGAATCCTGCATGTTCTATGCATCTCTGTGTGAATGAATGAATGGAGCAGACGCGCGGTTTTGTTTACATACACTGAAGCGTGCATGGCGCTCGTGGTGATTTCAGCATCTGCCGTCTCAATGAGGACATAAATACATAAACAACATCTCCAGAACTGATCTGAGAGTCACTTCACGAGCATTTTACCATTTCATTCGAGTAAAACCAGCGTCATATCATATAGTTACACACAGAAATTTAAAGGTATTCACGGCAACCCTTCAAAATAAAAGTTTATCTTAAAGGCATTGTGCCAGAAATATATTACCATATTGACCCAAATATAAGACGATGTTTTTTTCTTGGAAATGCATCTGAAAAAACGCGGTCGTCTTATTTTATAGCCCCTTTCGCACCGCTTTAGTTCCAGAACTAAAAGTACAGTACTAAAGTACTGGGACGATTTTGCGCGAACTATTTCCCAGTACTATTTAAAGGGTTGCATTCGCACCGACAGTGGGTACTAGGAAGTGACGTAAGCCGGTCGACAGCGACGTCATTTGTGCGCGGCGTTCAACAACGAAAACAAAGAAGAACAACGACGCTAACAACAAGAGGATGAGGACGCTGTGATCGGAGCTGTGTTTTTGTTGTGTCTCGTGGGTTTCACAATAATGGACATGGAATGCAGACGTATACGTCAAGCAATTGAAAGATCGGAAAGGAGGACTAAGAAACCAAAGCAGTAACGTTAGTGTATGTGTTTTGTTCAATAAATCATTTTAAATGGTACACTATTTTTGTCTGTCCATGCTTTTTTATGACTGCATAAGCCATATATACTACATTAATTACATGTATACTAACTTACGTTTCTCTTATTTTGGTTAAAAATACCTTTTTGGGATTAAAGACGTCGCAATTTTTTAACAGCTGCTATCTCATCATTATGTTCTGCAACAAGGTGATTATCAGCACAAATAGAAAGATTAAGCACACATCTTTTGTTTTGTAAACTTTATTTACATCCATTCTTGCGAAATATAAGTTGATACAATGTTTACACAGTATGTGTTTACACTGCGTTTTAAATCATGGCGGGTGAGGGTGTTTTCGTACGCGTTTAGCCAATCAGCGTACACTTACGTCACGATAGTTCCTACGGAACTGTTTTAGACCCTACTCTTAAGTAGGAGCTAATTTAGTTCCTCCAAACGGAGTTCCGGAGGAACTAACTATAATGGAGTTGTTATATAATTCACAATTAGTTCGGGTACTATGAAAAGGTTCCTGCGGTGCGAAAGGGCCTTATATTCGGGGTCTAGACTTTGACAAGTCAATAATACACCCACAACAATAGGTGGCGCCAAAAACGCATAAAACGAGTGTGCCATGAAATATGTAATGTAAGGTGTGTTGTAAAGATCGAGTGAAAACAAAAGAAAAAAAAGCTTACAGCAGCATGATTCGTGACTGTCATTAGCCTGATGGGACCAAACTTCCTCTGTAAGTGATTTTAAAACATAAGACAGTACCTAGATTTGAAGACTACAATAAAATTTCACTTCTACTGTTAATACAATTTTGGCAGGCTACTATGAGATGGATAGCCTAAATGTTATATAATTCAGATGGGCTACCTGTTATTTTATGGTATATCAAAAAGTGTATATTTTTAAATGTCATTGTTAGTACATTTTACCAGTATTTAGCACGGGGGTCACCAAACTTGATCCTGGAGGGCCTGTGTCCTGCAGAGTTTAGCTCCAACTTGCCTCAACACACTTCCCTGGAAGTTTCAAGTATACCTAGTAAGACATTGATTAGCTGCTTCAGGTGTGTTTGATTAGGGTTGGAGCTAAACTCTGCAGGACACCAGCCCTCCAGGACCGTGTCTGGTGACCCCTGATTTTTCCTATTTTCATTTTTGCTTTGAAAGTATGCTACTTTCAAAGCAAAAATGAAAATAGGAAAAATATGCAATATGAAAATAATTTAAGAAAAAATGTGTTTTACAGAGAGAGAAAAAAAAAAATTGGTTTTCAAAAAGCCTTTTTCCAAAAGGTACATATCTGGAAAAAGGGGGGTCGTCTTATAATCAGGGTCGTCTTATATTCGGGTCAATACGGTACTATTATTTAGTAGAATGTACGTGATATTATTACTACTGTTGGAAAAATTTATAAATATTTATTTTTAAAGAAATAATCACACAATATTTCTACCATATTTTAATTTTAATAGTAAATCCCCTTTATTTAACAAAAAAATAAAATGTGTTTAAATTTAATTAAAAGACAAATAAAATTTGGTTGAAACTCATTTACTGTTTTTCATAATTTATTACTTACGGAAAAACCTGAAACACAATTTTAAATAAGTATAAAGAATGGCATTGATTTTTGTACATTTTATTTTTGTTTGACTTTATTAATAAAAAGTGATTATTTTTTAATTAGCATGTTTTTGTGTTTTGCTTTGGTACCGAAATTGGTACCGAGAACCGTGGATTTTCACTGGTATCGGTACCGAATACTGAAATTTTGGTACCGTGACAACACTAATCATTTGTTATTGTTATTATTATTTACTACGTCCAAGCAAGCCAAGTTTATTTCAGTTAGTCTGACTTATTTTGAACCAAATCAATTGACAAAAAGTCAGATTAACTGAAATAAACCTGGCTTATTTGGTAAACTTGTTTTATGAAACAGGCCCCTGGTTGATTAGGCCCCAAACATTTTAGCCTGAATATCTAAGCAAAAATATCTTAATCATAGTATAAATCAGGGATGGGGAACGTTGATCCTGGAGGGCCGGTGTCTCTGCAGAGTTTAGCTCCAACCCTAATCAAACACTCCTGAACCAGCTAATCAAGGTCTTCAGGGTGCAGTTAGGTATTTTTTCCCAGGGTTGGAGCTAAACTCCGCAGGAGAGTGGCCCTCCAGGATCAACGTTCCCCACCCCTGGTATAAATCATAATATCTATGACACAATAATTGCAATTAAATTTTTTGGCCAAATTAGGTAACCCAAGTGTATATTCGTAAAATCATTCTTACATAAATATTTGCCTTGAACTGAGCTTTATGCCATTTTAATTTATTGCAATGTTTCTAACGATTTTTTTCTTTTTACTTTATTTACATTTTACTGTTACTCAAGCACAAATTTAGCTCAAGCTTATGCAAATTAGCAGGGACATGAGGTGTAAACCACCAATAGGAGTGCAGACAGTGATTCACACCTAGACACAGTTCGCTGTCGAAGAGTAACGCCTGACCAAACCAAAAGCGCGACTGCAATTTCCAGCGTTTAAACCGCAGACAGGGTCTGCAGCCATTTCTGGTAAAAAAAAAAAAAAAAAAAAAAACATTAGATGGAACGGACAACACTACATTACTCAGGTAAGTATAAATAATCAAATCAGCCAAACTAAAAATGGGTAGAGGTTCCTTGATGAGAGATGTAGATGCTAAAAATTGAAGAACATTTTGAAGAAAATTGAAAAACAGTTTTTGACATTATATCAGAATAAGAAACTAACATCAAAAGTACTTCGTATTGGTAATAGGCATCAACGTATTTTCAAATGAGACTAACTAGGGTGTTCAATGTTTTGAATAAATCCATTTATCCATGTTGTGCTTATTCGCAGAGTTATTCAAGTTCTCAAAAGCCAATACCCACACAACTTTCATTGGCCCTGATGAGAGCAGGATGCTTCAGGCCAGGAGCGCTAACCTGGCTGAAGCTGCTCTCCACTTCCTGGATTCCTGTGGAGGAATTTGAATTTTTTGGGACAAAGATGCCATTCATGGCCTCTCTACAACTAACACGCCAGGACAGAACCAGGAGAGGAACCTGATTGGCTGAAGAACATATAAACTTTATGTACATACTAGGCTTGCTCACAAAACCTCTCCAAAGTGCATGGGTTGTGCTCGAACACTATCAAACCCTGTTCAAACTGGCCTCTTTCAACACGCAAGCCTCGAGATACTGGATGCACCAAAACATATGGCTGCAACAGTCTGAATGACGGTTTCTGACATTGCTTTGCAGACATAAAACACACTACCTTAAGAACCAAAATCTCAACAAACGTCAGTCTTCCTTGCAAGCACAAGCAGTGCTTTATTACTACAAATAAAACATTGTTATTGTAGTTAAACCATGGTAACCACAAATTAACCATGGTTTTGCTACACTAACCATATTTTAACCATGGTATTTCTAGTAAAACTATGGTTAAATGGTAAGCAATCCACTAAAACAAAAACATTTCTACACATTTACTATAATTAAAACCATGGTTAATTGTCGTGAGGGCTAAGCTCACCACCTTCACAATGAGCCTTTGATGGCAGGCGATCATCTCGGAGCAGAACTTTATAAGGCGCGTCTGCGGTCGAACTCCAATCCACCGCTGGAAAATCTGGAAACCACTAATCAGCCTGTATCAGAGTTATGACTGATTTTCCATTGAACAAGTGAGGAATAATGTACAGTCAGCCAGTCATTAACACAAAATAAACCTGCCAATTACACAGTTTAGCAGAATGCCGCCATTCACCATCACAATCAAGGATTCCGAAGGAGTTGCATGTCCATTTTAGACACCAAGGGCCAGATTTACTAAACAGGGCAAATTAGCGTTAGAGCGCAATTCCATAAAAGCGCCGATGGGGAATTTTCCCACCGATGGGGGAAAATTCTGTGGGTGATTTACTGACAATGCGCACATTAAAAAACACAGACGCAGCCAGATCATTTCCATAATGACCAGCACAATCTACCAAGAGAAGTGCAAATCACCACCTGCTTTAAGATGTGCTTTTTGGGGCGTTAAATAATGGCACAAATACCAGTAATTTGACGAGCGCAAACATTAGTAAATCACGTTGCGTGATTCATTTGAATATTATACTCCCATAACTTTTTTCGTCTGAAGGGGAAACTCCTACAAATACATAGCCTATTCAATAATGTCAGGCGCAAAAATAACTGTGTCCACGTCTTTTCAGCGCTAATTCGTCACTGCGCGTCTTCAGTAAAACCTGACATTTTTTTTTTTTTTTACTAAAAATTTTATGCCAAAAGACGTTTGCTCTGGTGCAAGTTGTTAGTAAATCTGGCCCCAATTCTCTGTTTCAACACCGGGTAGATTACTTACAAATTGTAGTCCATTACTGATTACATAATGGAAACTGTAGTTAGTAACGTAATCCAAATTAATCAATTTAGGTAATGTATTCTGACTACTTTTCGATTACTTTTTATCAAACTTGTTTTAAACTTACCATTAACCGTACCATATTTATATAAAAAAAGGAAAGAGAAAAAAAGTGTTTAACTTTTTTTTATATCAACATCAAAATGCATTAAACATTACATTACACCACACTGGGCTTAATGTAAGAACTGCAGTGGGTTTGAGAGTTGATAAAATGCTAAAAAAATAACTAAATAAATTTAAAATAAATAATTTAAACACATGAACACTAAAAATAGATATATTTATTTTGTTTACCTGCATGTCAATGTGACCATTAACCAACATCAGAGAACTGTAAACATGCAAATGTGTTGTTAAATTATTGAAATATTAACTTACATGAACAAAAAATAATAAACATGCAAACAGCAATGACAATAGGTTCAAAGCTCATATCAAAGCTAAATGGTATGATAAAAAAATAGGATTTTTAGAGAGGAAAAATTTAAAAGAAAAAACTAATTATGAATGATTTGTGTGAATAATATGTAATCATGTAATCCATAAAAAGTAACTGTAATCTGATTACGAGCATTATAAAATGTAATATACGCTAATTACGACTACTTGATTTTTGTAATGACTACGTAATCCAGATTACATGTAATCAGTTACTACCCAGCTCTGCGTACTTGTGTTAAAAGGTGCAACAGCTGGTATGCTAGGGAGGATGAGTTTGAAAGAGCCGTTGATTTATTAGAAATACATATGAAACAAAGCCCACTAGGGTGGTGGACTCAGACCGTACTGTAATTTTAGACTTGCCCCACACACTGTGCCACCCACAGATGTTGAGACAGAGCAGGGATGCATGAAGAGACCCACATACCCTCATCAACTGCTGCTGATGAACTCCACCTGTCCTCTTAAAACACAAGCCGTTTAATTGGGTTGTTAATCTGATCTGAAACAATGAAAACGGCCCATGTGGAAACGTGAGCACTGAGGATCGACCCACGGATTTTTGCTGACATTAAAGCAACAATATTGTGAGATGTAATACAGTGAATTAGTGCATATTTTACATTTTATATACCGTTATGTGGAGCAGGATTTTGGACCAATGAGTTTTCATTGAAGCCACATCTATAGAAAATTATGCCGTGCATTTGCATAACCAATTTAAACCATTTGTGAAATCTACCTGGGGAAATATTTTGCCCTCAGGCAAAATTACTGATTGAAATGACTTCCAATGTGAAATTAATTTTGTGAAAATTTGGTGAAATGTCATTGCACCATTAGACGTAAAATAAAATTAAATGCAATTGAGCAATAAGTTTGTCAATGGCCGATGCCAACAGAAATCATGGCCAACAGCCAAAATAAGACTAATGAAATAATTTAGTGATAGTAATAAAATTTGAGTAAAAGACAACATTATATGTGTATCTATCCAACCCGATCCCAAGAGAAAACGCAACTATTTCACGAGTTGCTGACTTCATATGAATTTGTATGATTTGATTGAGCTAATAATAAAGGGCCACCTCACCCCTAAACTAAACCCTCAGTGGGGCTTAAACCGATTGCAGGGGCGTAAATTTCATCTAACAGTGGGGGGGGACAATATACATAATTTCTCAAGAGCAGTTTTTGAAGGGGACACAAATAATACAGCTAAAATTGTTCTTGTAAGGATGTATACACAGAGGAAAGCTACTACTATTAGTGTAGCAGGGAAACTAAGGCGTTATTTTAATGACAAATGTCGAGAGCGCATTATTGTAGCGCGAAAGCACAATGTGTGCTTAGGCTAGTCAGAATTACAAAAGACTGTTGTCAGTCGTCAGCTGCAGTGGCGCAGATGGTAAAACGTGTGTCGTACCCATTTTGACGTGAACGACACGGGTTTGAATCCACCTTTTGGCGAACTTTTTTTCTCACTTTTCAAATTTCACATCACATCAGAAAAGCATTTATTTTCCATTAAAAAGAAGGAAATAATCAAAAAGTTGAAAATAAAGTAACGGGTAGGGTTAGGGTAGGTGTAGGGAGGGCTTTATTGTCCCATTAAGGTGGCATCCATTTAATAATTGGAATTAATATTAAAATGTACACTCAACTTATCGCATACTGTTTTATAATGTACTACAATACTGAGGTGCAAATAAGTGCCACTATTTGCAATAAGTAGTATAAATAGCAGAAAAGCCTGCTATTTTAACAGTGTAAATAGAGTAGCTATTTGTGCAAATAGCACCTGCTTTAAAATAATGTGCGAGCGGGAATCTCTTCCCTAGCACGCAGAATTTCTTTGCTCTCGCACAAAACCGGACGCGCGCTCCCAGAAACACGCTGCTCTCGCAAAGAGAAAATAATCACTTCATCCGATGTTTAAGTGAATAAAATAGCCAATAGAGTGGGGCAACTATGACGTCAGAACCCGGAAGAGTAATTCGCCGCGGGTTCCTTCGAGATTTTCCTATGGGGTTTTATAATGGGGTTTTTCAATTTATGAGTAAAATAAAGCCTGTGGTAAACACAACTTGACGATACTTTGACGTTTTGTTCTACAATGTAAACTGCACCCACTCACCGCCCAAACGTTCTTATCTAGTTACTTATTAAAAACATACGTTTTCAAAAATGAACATAACTGCTTCAAATTTTTAGTTTTGGGTATGGGTGTGTGTAATTTACGTTGTAGAACAAAACGTAAAAGTATCGTCAAGTTATGTTTACCACAGGCTTTATTTTACTATCAATGGTCACAGAACAGCAGTTTCTACTTGGTAAAAAGGCACATTTTAGTAGTCGTTAAAAACATCTAACAAAGATCTAGCTTTAGACATAACTGGTATTTGGCGTTTAGTGGTTTCTCTCCCTGAGGGAAACTAGATATCGATGCCGGTTAGCCCTAAAACATCCTGTCTGACCCCTCCAGTCCTTTGACCCCAACACACAGAGATTTGCAAGGTGCTCCATCATCTATTGAATAGGTGGGAGCCTCATTTCACGCAGGAAGGAAGCCGTTTTTGCAGCTGTTCGCGGTATCACAGTCGACATATTGTGCTCGGACACGGCTGAACAGGTGCGACTGCAGGATCATAACGTGAAACAAGATGGAGGCGGCTGCACACGCATGCAGTGCTGGCTGAAGGGTTGGGTGGGGTTAATGAATCAGCCAGAAGAGACCACTGAAAAACCCATCTGATCAGGGCATGGGCGGCTGGTGGAGCTGCCAGACGCCAGAGAGGAATTATATTACAGAGCATTAGCGCCCATCGTGCCGATTTAGTATCGAGGGAGTGTCGCGACAGGAATTTGTTTATGTGCTATTATTTACAGTAATTGCTGGACAAACTATATTAAGAGACAATTACAAGTCAAACAAATAAGTTTAGAGTGAGGCAACTTTTTGCCTAAGTTGATTGTAGCTCCATTGGTTTCAATGGGTCTACGATGTACTTAAGCTTACAATGCTTTTAGGAAACGCAGCACCAGTCAATGACCATAATCTTTACTTACATCAGTGAATTTTCTAATCTTTAGAATTCAAGTCTTAAAAAAAAAAAAAAAGTTTTAGTGGACAATTTCTTTCAAATATTCATAGGAGCTGTTAAAATACTTATTATTAAAAGTGTGTGCCAAACTATCTACTAAGGTGAAGAAGTGTCCAGAATTAGTTTTAATGAGGCTATTATGACATCAGGACAGTGAAACCCGTGACACAGTTTGTATTCAGTGTTCACTGCTATTCACCAGGAGGTCAGAAAGGTCAAACTGAGCCTCCACACTTGTGGAAACCCAACACCTTACATCATTAGCAGGGCCAATGCTTCGTATGCAGAAGAAAAGCATGGCTTCTCTGTGTTTATATGAGCGATGATGGGTGGAGGGGCAGGGGGGGGGGGGGGGGGGGTCGACGGGGGTTCATACCAGCAGAGTCCTGAAAATAACAAACGCCAAAACAAGTCTAGTTTAAAGTAAAGCACACAAGTTCTTAGAAATGTACTCTTTGTACATTTATCATGGTTTCGTATTATTTTGCTTGGGGGGGGGGGACCATTTTCAAGAAAGTTTTACATGTAATGACTCTAAAAATATGTGATGTAACCAATAAAAAACAACAACATTTTCTTTATATTATTTCTTTAATTATTTGCCTTTAAGTTCGTTTTACAAATGTCATTAATTATTTATCATAGATAACATTACGTTTTTGGGGAACAGAACTAACCTTGCCTTGTCATAAAAATGTCAAACTATCGTTATTATATTTATATTTAAAGAGACTTATTGACCTTGACACACAGTCATAAAGATCTGCAGGATATGATATTTCATGTTTTGTTTTTTATCACCCTTTATGTTTCTACATGTTACTTAGACCTTTGATTTGGCAGATAAACATTATTTTTTTTTACTTTCAAATATTAATAAACAATAAAACCGTTATTTAATTTTTTCCTATAATACTATTACAAGTTTAAGTTTATGCTAAACAAAGTTTTCTTTTCAGGAATTGAATTCTTTCAATGACTTTTTTCCTTCATTATTATACCAGTAAAGTTATATCGCACTTTACATTTTTGACTTTATTCCCCTCAAAACAATATCAAAATGGATTTGAATTTAGAAATTAAAAACAGTCATCATAGAAGAGGAGCATTAAAGTCATTGTGCATATGAATTGCATTTGTAATGTATTCTTGAATACATTCATAGATATAGATAAAACGATGAGGCAGTGCCATTTAGGCCTTACATAAAGCATGTATATAGTCTGTTAAGAGGTTAGCCAATCATAATGTAGACCATTTACATGCATAAATCTTAAAGGTGCAGATGCAAAAAATATTTTGTGAAAAACTAAATCCTTGACTAGCATTATAAACAGACGTCAGTGACAATTTTTAGCTTGTCTTCATGAATAAATCAAATGCACAAAGATGAGAAGGAAGAGCATGTGTGTTTAATTTGAGTCTAAGTTCATGACTAAGCACTCGTTCGGGGAATGCGGTCCCGTCCTGGGGGTCACAGCACAATGCAGGCTCTGCAGGACGTCCCACAGCCTTCTGTGACCCTCCACGTGTTTACAGTATGAGACGGGGAATGTGATGCAATTAGCCATTCTCTGACATTACAGGAACATGAGGGGAGCTTCACACACTTGCAGCGTTGCCCTCAAACTCTAAACAACATCTGATGAGTGTTTCAGGAGACACCATGGAGCCCTAATACAAACAGATCTTGTTTAACACAAGAGACACAATACAACAAACAGCGTATGTGCAAACAGTGAAATAAACCAAAAATCCAGAGCTATTATTTGGACGAGACAAAACTTTTTCCCTTCGGAATATCAAACTAAACACGAACTTCTGGATTAAACATGAACTAAATGAGGCCGAAGTCCCGTTTATTAATGATTCGAAGATTTGCTCTTGTGCATCAGAGGGGAGAAAGCAGCACATGGTACCATCTGAGGAACACGCACACATTTTTCTCATTAAATATCATCTGGTGGCATTGTGGTGAAGGAGGGGAATGCTAAATACAGAATGGGGGAAGGGCCAGCCAATGTAACATAAAGCACATGCACTTCTTGTAATCACTCTCATTCTCCCATCAAAACTAACAAGAACCACTCGCTCTGCGAAGAGCTCGCCAGAATTCAGCAGTCTACTTCACACAGACTCAAACCCCTCAGTTTATCTTCTAGCCTAAAACCTGACGTAAGCATAAAAAAATAAAATTAAAAAACTTGTGTATACACACGTTGTTGGGAAAGTTACTTTAATGCATTACAATATTGCATTACTCCATGAAAAACTAATTTCTAGGGCTGCCCTCGACTAAGGATTTTTCTGGTCGACTAGTAATCGTTCATTTTAAGCATTATTCGACTAATCGCTAATTTATTAATAAACCATTTGAATCATTATAATGTGCCTTTAATTGCCTACATAGCCTAATAAGTGCACGCATAAAGCCTGCCACAGCACACCGGCAGAAGTAATGATTGTGAATGTGTCAGGGAAAAACAGTAAGGAGGCTGCATTAACATTTTAATTTATTGATGAACTAGTGCTTTCTTTGTTTTCGGTTTAAGAGATGAAATCGGCGACACTGACTCGTCATCTCCGCAGTAGTGATGCGCCTGTATGCATGTTTCATACGGCTTACATAATTGGAGAATATTGTTTTCCATTTGAATTGGTTCATTTGAAAGTAGACATTTCGCTCTCTATAGATATGTTTTTCATGTCTGTAAACCAAGTATACACTGAGTTTCGAAGTTTCATGCTTAAGTTCACAAAGACAGAGATGGCAGAAAGCGCATCCTGTTTGCTTTCATTATTTTACAAAAGCGCAATGTTTTGTTATTGTGAGTGCACACAAATAAACGTAGAGTCTTTACAGATTCGAAAGATGTATTACTTTTATCTGTATGAACAAAAATACAGCGGCGGCGCCTCCATCTGTCCTACTGTTCAGTTTCCACACCCCACACAGACACCGGATTTATTTGTTTTTTTCTGCGACTAATGAAATTTTGGTCGACAAAGCCTCTTCTGGTTAGTCGACTATTAGGGGGCAGCCCAACTAAGTTTATTACTTTGTTACCTTTTTATGGAAAGTAATGCATTACATTAGTTTTGTGTTGCTTTTTGTCACCAGGGGCCTGTACTATGAAGCCGGTTTAGCTGGCTAGCCAGGTAAGTTTCAGTTTAGTTTGCATCAATCCTGGGTTTTAGGTACCAAGAAAGTGGCTTGGCTTTTAGCTGCGTTCATTTCTATAGTAACTTACACTGCACAGCTAACCTGCTCCGGGGCAGGTTATGTTCTGAGTTAGAGATCTCAAACTGAAATTGGACCAATCAGATGTGAGCAAAGTGACATGTCTGACACAAAAAAGTCACTCCCCCAGTCTCTCTTCCTACAAATGAAAGGTCACTATGAAGTACCTTTAAAAAAAAAATTCCAACAAAATTGTCTGGCTTTAATGATAATTACAATTTGCATATGATTTATATAATTATTACTCCATTACACACAAGCACTTTTAGTTTAACAATTAATATAAAGCATTTGTTTTAAATTAATATTAATATATACAGATCATATGTAATATAAATAAGTGGTAGAATCAATAGATAACACTTTAAAAATGGCTACATGTGACCTTACATGTTTGAGTCTCTATCGCTATATATTATCAACTAAACTAACTTCACAAGTTCACTTGTGACTGCACTGATAGAGTAAGATAATTTCCTTTATTTGTCCTCTTTCATGGACAAGTACTTCAGTGGAAATGTGTTTAAATTCCTCATATTCTTTAATCTCTTAACCTTTAACAAAATAGTTTTGAATCTCGCTGGCTCTCTCACGAGAAGTGAGTCACACTTGCTCTGTGTTGTGATTGGCTGTTCGCCGCTGATGTCACACATTCATGTGCATGCGCTCCATTAACTCAGGATCAAGCCTGAGTTGACAGAGAAAGTTGATGATCAGCTTCATGGTACCAACAAAGCCAGATTGGAGTGGTTTGGTTTTGTCAACTCAAAACTTATCCTATAACTCTGAATTTGTTAATCTACCATCATGGTACAGGCCCCAGGGCTGGGCTTGCTTATTGTTTTTTTTTTAATAACTAAAAACCCAAAAGTTATTTTTTTTGGCAATGGTAAAGCCTCTTTAACACCTAAAGTGACATTAATAAGCCTCCAGCTGAAGGAAGTGCCTCTGCATTTACTCCTGATTTCTCTCAACACGGGACAGTTAAGGTGTCAGTGAATACATGGGAAAACAAAGTAACTTGTGTTACTTATTTGAAAAATTAACCCAGATATTTTGTTGTAAATGTAATACTACTGCATTATTTTACTAGTCATTTAAAAAGTAATTTGATTAGGTAACTCGCGTTACTGGTTTAATTTCACTTTAATTTCAATATTTACTAATACATTATTAAAATCAAAAACCTGAGCTGACATGAACTATTAATGAGCAGTTGTTTTTTATCAACTAATGTTAACAAAAATTAATAAATGTTATTCATTGTTAGTTAATGTTAACTAATATAGGACACTAATATAGTGTTACCATGTTTTTGCATTACCGCATGAAAACTTGTTTAATTGTCCTGAAATCAATTATCAATAAATTGTCATGATGTAAAAAAGATTTTATGAATTTGCATTAATTTCATAAAATTTCAAAAAAACTTAATGGCTGCAAACACAGGCATACATTTCTCTTCTGTCGGTAATATTTATTATTTTTTTGGGATGAAATATGACCGTTTTCACCCAAAAGCACGAAACACTAGCAATGAATATTTTGCGGATCAGGAAAACCAGTTTTATTTTTATAACTTTGAGGGATTACGTATATAGTTTACGGAAACTTCCACATATGCCGTACGCATCACGAGCAGATAATTGCATTTGGTCAAACAAATTTCTCTGATGATGGAATTACGGTTTTGAAGAACAGCTTGTGAAAATCTTTAGCAGACCATTGGAGAATCCTGACTAAGCCTTGGCAAAACCCACGACTCGAATGGTTTACAGTAGAGGAGACAGCTGCTTCTGCTACATGATTGGGTTTCGGATGGATGGAGATTACATTCAGATACATTTGCACTACTTCAGATTCATTCACATTTTAAACATGTCTACATGTTTGTGTTCCACAGAACAAAGAAATGCAAATGGTTTAGATCAACATGAGAGTGAGTTCATGACAAAAAATTATCATTTTTGGTTGAACTATCCCAATATTATGTGTTCAACCCACTTCTAATGGGTGTTTGGTGACCTTGAAAAGTTATATCCAATTTTTCAACTCCTGGCATGTCAAACCAGTAGACACAGTAAAATTTGCATAATGTGTGCAACTAGGGCTGCACGATATATCGTTTCAGCATCGATATCGCGATGTGCGCATCCGCAATAGTCACATCGCAGGATGTGCGATGTTTAGTAGGCCTATACTTTTCGTTATATATATATATATATATATATATACTGATTGTTTTCTTTGCTCACACACAGACACTGCATCTACACCAGACACGACAGCTGTACAGAGATATCCATTTTTAAATAAATTTAGTAGCAGAGCTACTGCAAGATTTCAGTGCTGGAAATCCATTTATCCTTTGCTGAAACTTCCGCGTTGTCGAGGAGAGCGCTGATCAAGGTTGCTTAGCAACGGCAGAAGCCACGAAAGCTCCAGAGCGCTTTGGAAAGAAGGAGAAAGCAGCGCGGCTGGCATTTTCCCCGTGTTTTTAAAGAAGGAGAAAGCACGACATGGCATGAACGGCCTTTCCCCGTGTTTTTATGGCCCCAAATGTGAACGGCCTGTGGCCCCAAAGTCTGTCTACACTGGACGCGACAAAGCTACTGTTACACAAATCATTTGAACTTTTGTGTCAGTACATCATAAATAGAGCGAGGCATCAGTTAGAGCGGGGATTTAGACCAGGATTAGAGCGGGAATTTGTCATGTCGTGCATGCATCCAGTGTAGACAGACAGCATCACTGATTATGGGTTCTACAGTATTTTGTGGCATCGCGCGCGTCAGGTGTAGACAAGGTAAGAGCCACGCAGATGCTATGGTTGTAATTTGTTTATTTTCTATGCTGATTTACTCACCTATAAAATCACCCCAATCATTGATTTTTTTTTACAAATAGAGATTAAAATCATCTGGTGATTTTTTTTTTTTTTTTTTTTTTTCATATCGCAATATATATTGCAGAAAAACAAAATATCGCAATGTGACTTTTTTCCAATATCGTGCAGCCCTATGTGCAACGACACCATAAAAGGACATTTACACCGAGACAAATCCAAACACAGCAATTGCAAGCGTATTTGACAAAAAATTGACCTCTTTACATTTAAAACTTTACAACTCAATCTCCAGATTTGCCATTTTAAACCCTCAAAATGTTTTGTCCCATAGACTTCCATTGTACACTGAAAAAACTATTTTCACTCATTAATTGGTAGTAAATTTCACAATTAATTACAAAGAAACAGCAAGTAGCAATGAATTAAACATGACATTTGAAAGTACAAAGACTGAAATGGTATTTTCTTGTAAAACATTCTCTTTGTTTAATTTACAACTTATGTATTTTACAGTGTTAGTGCACTCACTATATACTCACTGTACTATACTCACTATTTTCATTTGTTTTCACAAACTGAAACTCCTTTAAGTCTAAAATGGTACAGTTTCACGTTTTTGCTTTAAACTGAGCTAACTAATCTCATGGACATACGAGCACGACATTATCTTAAAAGCCAGCCGGGCTCACGTTTCTGAAACCGGCTCCAAGATAAACGTGTCTCCAATTTTTACGCCAAGACCTCTGCGTTTCATCACTGCCGTTCAGAGTGGCAGCGGAGAGAGCGACTTTAAGGCATCTCAGAGGCTGTCGTTACAGAAGTTAATTAAGAAAGAGATCAAACAGGCACGCTGTCAGCTGCCCCCCTCTGATTCAATGTGGCCGGACGCCAAACACCGGGAATATGGAGAAGTTTAATCAGACTCAAACCAGTTGAGACATGCTTGACATGGCCTCCACTGAGTTTATTCAAGGTGATGCAGGGAGCACTTCTGTCCAAAAATGGAGATATTTCATAGCGTTGATGGTTTTACTATTATTCTTTAAATGTGGAAATGAGTGCACATGCTTAAAGAGCAAGCAAAATATAGCCCAACTCATCACCCCCTCACAGTAACTTGCAAACAAAGGACAATGAGCAACATCACAAAAGGCTTCACCTCTTAAATGAGTGTGAACTTCCTGAAGACCTGTGTGATCTCAACAATAGTGGCATTTTACATTCAAAGCATGCCTTGAGATGCTATACTGTGATGGTCTAACAGACAGCGCAGTGTCTCAAGAGTGTCAAGCAGCTGTTGTGTCCATCAACGCGTCTCCTGTGGAGCTCAGCTCTTCTCTTTTACTTGATCAAACAAAATAGCTCTCCAAAAACAAAACACTAATTCGATAAGTGACAACAGGTGGCAATGCCACAACTGAGAAAGGTGATTCATCTTGGCCTAATGTGGACTTGAAGATAACAAGAATCATTCTTAAAAAAAAAAACTTGGTTGCTTCCCATGAAAACAATGTCCACCTCCACTTAATTAAAAGGAATAATTTGGCAGAAAGAAAATAAATTTTAAATGCAATTTAATTTTTATTCACTAATTCTCATTAATGCAGAAACATTTTGCTCATTACTGTACTGTATTGTGAAAAAAAACAGAATACTTCTTAAGTTGTTAAGCAAGTTTACATAATGGTAGAATTGTAATATTATGTTTAATTTTATTAATACTGAATTTAGGCTAATTTAGACTGATTTTTTATAAATACTGCGGCCGAACAGGACAATTTTTTGCATTATAATAATACAAATTTAAGTAAACGTTTAAATGTAAACCCCAAAAATATAGTAATGGATGTAACGCTCCTCAAAATAAGCTTTTTTTATGCATATTTCTTTTGATTTTGGGTTGAAAAATGGCTCGGACATGTCCATTGTAAGCTCCACTGATCATTTTAGTAGTTTACTCTTTAAAATGCTAAATTTATAGCAAATGGAAACAAAGTACAAACAAACAAAGTTATAAGTGACTATGAAATGCCTTAAATATAAATGTAAGTATTGGTAAAAGTCTACCAGACGGAGCCAAACTACTGTAAACTACAGAACAACTAGAATCTTCTGAATGTTTTCAAATAAAGATCATTTTGCTTAAAGATCTGTGTTTGATTCTGACTAAAACATACATAAAAAAAAAACTTCGACTAGTCAGACAAAATTATAATACTAGGTTTCGAGTCTTCTCATTCATAATTTATGAGACATTGTTTTCTCTTTTCTCTTGTTGGAGTGACGTTTAAAAAGACCATGAAGTAAATGATTATGATAATATGATCACGACTACAAAACAAACGAAAATTTCAAATGTGTTATAGAAGACCATTTAATCAAAGAGTTTTCAGTGCAACACAGCAACTGAGATATAGTTAAAACATAACTGAATAAACAAATAGCCCTGATGGTCACAGAGTCACACCTTTACGTTGCATAGTGGGGGATATTTCTTCCCAGACCATCTGCGATTAGCATATGAAAGACAGGAGATGGATCCCCTTCGTCCCCGAGATCAAGCAGTGCCCTCAAGTACCTGTGAAATGTCTCTAGCCTCCACCCTTTTATCTTTACAGTCTTCATGCAAATGCTGCAGTTTCTTCAATGGGCCCCGAGGCCATCCCTCCCTCCAACAATGACCCAAGCTATCTCTATCAGTTAAAAACCGCTAAAGTTTCCTATCGGAATATCTGTTACACTCTTAAAAATAAAAAATGAAGGTTCTTTATTGGAATCTATGGTTCCATGAAGAACCTTAAACATCCACTGGAACCGCAAAAGGTTCTTTATAGTGGAAAGAAATTCTTTCGATTATTAAAATATTCTTCACATCAAGAAAAAAAATTGTTCTTTTAAGAACTGATCACTAAAAGTTTTTTTTTAGATTAAAATGTTCTTTTAAGAACTGATCACTGAAAGTTTTTTTTTTAGATTAAAATGTTCTTTTAAGAACTGATCACTGAAAGGTTCGAGGAAGCAAAAGTGGTTCTTCTATGGCATCAACCCCTATTTGTAACTTTTAGTTTTAAGAGTGTATAATCAAAGAACTCTAATGGAACTTTTGACTGAATTCCAAAATAGCGCAAAAAATAAACAGTAGAGCTTTTAGAAAGCATAGTTCGAGTTGAACTAATAAAGTTCCCAATAACATAAACATCTCTGTAGTACATCAAAAAGACTTTTAAGAAATACTTCAGGCTTTTAAAACTGTAGTTCTGACCAAGTAGCAAGACTTCCATATGCAAGTTGAACTCTAAAAACCTAAAATGAACAACTAATCCAGTAGGATCTAGAAACTCCGGTAGAAATCCTAAGAACATGTAACCATATCCTCTTGTTTTTTTTTCTCTTCACGAAAGACACAAACACTCCTGTGGTCACATCTCATGGGTTCAATTAATCAGGAGATCCAAACAGAAAACTTTCAGCTTACGGGTCACTCCACAGAACATCATGTACCACTTTTTATGGTCTTCAAAAGAGAAGCTTCAGGTTTAACATCTCACACCTCCCCAAAACTCCCTTAAGATGAACTACAGCTCAGGCCATGCATGATTCATTAAAGGCCACACAGATGTGATTGTTCACTCCTGGAGAACGTTGCAAAGGAACCTATGAGATATGATATATATATATCTCATAACTTGACTCTTTTATATACTTTATACTCTCATATCTTTTTTTTCTTTCTCTGGAATTTCAATTACATCTACATGCTGCATTGCTGTGGATATTTGAATAAACTTGTACTTGACCAAAGCAAAGTCTAATTAATATTCAAGGAGTCTAAGTTGATGCACTTGATATTCAGCTCGTGTTTTACCTAAATGATAGACGTGCTTCATGAAGTTCACTTAGCCGCCTACAAATATGCACTGCAATCTAGTATAGATAAAAAGACAGACCCCTTTCTCCTTTTACAGACTATTATGCCAGTGTTATTTTACAGGCCTCCTCAGTTACTGTACTTGGGTTTCTGGAAAAGGAGGGTGGATTGATTCATTCATATAAAAACACGAGTATCCTTTAGTTCAGTGGTAACACAATGGAACATTTTGTTTCTAAGCTTTGCATTTGCTAACACAATGACTGGAAAGTCTGTGTAAACTCACATCAAACTGCAATAAATCCAGATTAAATCCAGATTCGGGTCACAGCGCAACTAAACTTCGCCTTGGCTGACAGTTTCATGCGCATCTTAAACTATTTATGCATTCGGAAAAGAAGTGAATCATGTGAAGTTTCCGAGCCATGCAAAAAAACTACAAACATGTACTGTGTAACAAATATGCACGGATGCGTTCTTACCTTCAGCGATCAAAGTGAACGCTAGGAAAACACTCTCGGCGTTTGTAAGTTTGCGCTCGTGCCTTCTCGTCCATAAACCCATGGCTGAAGTCGATAAAAGCGACTGGTTTAAATTAAAGTCTCAAAAGTTCCTGTATGTACAGATACTGCAATTGTGGGTTGTGGTATAAACGCTAGAATCCAGTTTCTCGGTTCCTCAAAACGAGTGTTTCAGGAGTGCATGCTCGTTAGTGTGGAGCTGTGGGTTTGGTTGGATGTGTCAGGCGCTCCATGCTGAAACCAGCAGAAATTTCCTCGAAATGGAGACAAAGAGCCCCTCTGAGCGTGTGTTTGAGGCAGTGCTGGGGGTTTGTGTGAGCGCAGGAGTCGTGTTTCTCTCTCCAGTGGGAGTGGATGGGTGGGAGGGCTCTACCAGACTGCAGGAAGGTAAGTGGAGACCAGTGACACCAGTCCCTAATGAGTTACTTTCACTCAGACCACATGACCGAATGCATTAATATTATATTCAGCATTATTTAAAATAGCCGCATAAGTAACACAGTTGTTCAAAAGAATAGCACCTGGTCTCAAATATCATTTGTTCTTCATCATGACTGCCCTCTATTGGCCAGATCCATCGGTTTGCTGGAGACGTGCACTCGCAGGTTCACGTGCACCCGCATCAGTGGCATTTTTTTTGGCAATTGTAATTTAGTTCATTGTCATTTTGTTTATTACTTATCTTTTCCCTTAAAACTGTCTTTATAAATCACCTGGCCTCTGAACAGGTATTTTACCATATATGGCTATCATGGCAAGGAAAAATAATGAATATAATCAAAAAGACAGAGTACAATCTATCTATCTATCTATTTAATATTCCTTCTATCTATCTATCTATCTATCTATCTATCTATATATATATATATACATATATATCTATCTATCTATCTATCTATCTTATCTATCTTATCTATTTATTTAATATTCCTTATTCAATTCAAGTTTATTTGTATAGCACCTTTTACGATACAATCGTTGCAAAGCAGCTTTACAGGAAATTAAGTTTCTACAATATATTTATATACTGTAGAAACTTAATATATTTAATTTATGGCAAAATTAGTTAATTCTGTATGTTGTCTGAGGGTTGGCATCCTCCGAGGGGTCGGCATCATCTCTTCTCAGGTGTTTGGTCATCTCAGATCATTTAAGGGCTGGATCCAGACTGAAGCGTGTGTAATTCCTAGTTACCACGGGATGTTAATCAGAAACAGAGAAACAAAGAGACATAATTAGCGTAGCTGTTGTTCCATCCAAGCAAAAATTATTTGTTAAACCCAAGCTAAAGAATAATAATGTGCGTTTGATCAGATATAACTGCAGTACAAGATTATGAGATGCATTATATGAATGCATTATGTGAATGCTTGGCTAAAGAGATGTGTGTTTAATCTAGATTTAAACAGAGAGAGTGTGTCTGAACCCCGAACGTTATCAGGAAGGCTATTCCAGAGTTTGGGAGCCAAATATGAAAAAGCTCTCCTTTAGTGGACTTTGCTATTCTAGGAGTCCAGAGTTTTGTGACCTTAGGGAGCGTGATGGATTGTAGCGAGATAGAAGACTAGTTAGGTACGCAGGAGCTAAACCATTTAGGGCCTTATCTATCTATCTATCTATCTATCTACTATCTATCTATCTATCTATCTATCTATCTAATATTCCTTATCTATCTATCTATCTATCTATCTATCTATCTATCTATCTATCTATCTATCTATCTATCTATCTATCTATCTATCTATCTATCTATCTATCTATCTATCTATCTATCTATCTATCTATCTATCTATCTATCTATCTATCTATCTATCTATCTATCTATCTATCTATCTATCTATCTATCTATCTATCTATCTATCTATCTATCTATCTATCTATCTATCTATCTATCTATCTATCTATCTATCTATCTTATCTATCTATCTATCTATCTATCTATCTATCTATCTATCTATCTATCTATCTATCTATCTATCTATCTATCTATCTATCTATCTATCTATCTATCTATCTATCTATCTATCTATCTATCTATCTATCTATCTATCTATCTATCTATCTATCTATCTATCTATCTATCTATCTATCTATCTATCTATCTTATCTATCTATCTATCTATCTATCTATCTATCTATCTATCTATCTATCTATCTATCCTTATCTATCTATCTATCTATCTATCTATCTATCTATCTATCTATCTATCTATCTATCTATCTATCTATCTATCTATCTAATATTCCTAATCTATCTATCTATATAATATTCCTAATCTATCTATCTATCTAATATTCCTTATCTATCTATCTATCTATCTATCTATCTATCTATCTATCTATCTATCTATCTATCTATCTATCTATCTATCTATCTATCTATCTATATTATTCCTAATCTATCTATCTATCTATCTATCTATCTATCTATCTATCTATCTATCTAATATTCCTATCTATCTATCTATCTATCTATCTATCTATCTATCTATCTATCTATCTATCTATCTATCTATCTATCTATCTATCTATCTATCTATCTATCATCTATATTGTTTATTTAAATTTCAGACTTCTTCAAATGAATACCTTCAAACTGCAAGCTTATAAAATTACTTCAAATAGGTCAGACTTTCTCAAGCCAACTTCAAAGTTTGTTCACAAACTTTACTTGTCTAGTTTTGTTTATTACTTATCTTTTTCATTTAAACTGTCTTTATAAATCACCTGGCCTCTGAACAGGTATTTTACCATATATGGCATCATGGCAAGAAAAAATAATGAATATAATCAAAAAGACAGAGTACAATTAAATGAAAAAATAACGAATGTTGATAACAAAACAGCTGATAATGTTTCCATCGATGCAAATTTAACTTATGCGCAAAATTGGAATATCGCATAAAACATTTGCGAATTAAAGCACTGTTTCCATCCAACGAGTCAAGAGAACGAAATCGTCACTTCCTGATGAACTGGCACTAAATATCACTAAGAAAAGTTGGAGAAGCCACTGAATATAAGAATTTTCATATATGATAAATTACTTGTGTCTCAGAGCGAGCAGACGAAACACAATAAATGCTGTCATTGCTATCGGAGGTGAATGCCTGAGTTTGGGAACGCAGTCATGTAAGACAGAAATACTTTGACGACAGACTTTGCTCAGGCATTTCAGAATGACCAAAACAACATTTCAGATGCTGTGCAACGAGATCGGTCCGCTAACTCAGGGGTGGGGAGCGTTGATCCTGGAGGGCCTGTGTCCCTGCAGAGTTTAGCTCCAACCCTAATCAAACACACCTGAACCAGCTAATCAAGGTCTTCAGGATGCAGTTGTTTTTTTGTTTTTTCAGGGTTTTTCAGGGTTGGAGCTAAACTCTGCAGGAGAGTGGCCCTCCAGGATCAACGTTCCCCACCCCTGCGCTAAATAGTCAAGTTATCCCATCGTGCAAAGTCATGTGACTTTTTTGATGCACATGGAGGACTTTATTTGGTAAATGTGTTTCCATTGTAGTTTATGCTGTGCATTTTTTCTTATCAGATAAAAACTTTATCCTACTCAATTGTGTGCATAAGTTTTTTATGCGCATTTTTAGAATTTATGCGCATCTTGGCATTTCCATCCAGCGTTTTTTTATGCGACATTTCAAAATGCACATAAAAATAGGTGGATGAAAACATAACTATTGACTTCCATACTATGGAAGTCAATGGCCATGGTCAACAGTTTGGTTTTTATTTTTGGGTGAACTATCCCTTCAAGGTTTTCTTTAATTTCAAGCATTTGCAATAAACCCGGTGATTTTAAAATTGCGATTTCCAAGTTATGGGAATGCAATAAAAAGCCTTCCTTCATTGAGCCCCACTTCTGTCTTTCTGGAAACGTTTGTACACAAACAAGTGCACTTGTTTAAAGTTGCGATGACACTGAAATAGCAACAGATCTTCTCTTCCATATTGTGGCGTACATCCAAGTGGAACAAGTGGGTGTGCTCTATGCATTGGTTGTTGACTGGAATTTTAAATGTGGCCGTTGCAGACAAAAGTGGATGCAGGTAAACGCAAGCTTCACAATTTAAGTGGACTAAATGGCCTTGTCCCAAATGACACCCTAAGCCCTTGTGGTCTTCCTCTGAGTGCACACTTTTGTGACGTAATGCCACTTTGACTCCTGGTAGAGCTTGTGATGGCCAAAAACTGCATGTTTACATGAAGGCTGTGTCCGAAAGCTTATGCAGCTGACGTTTTCCTCAGACAGTGACTTGCAAGCAATCATTGTGCATGAAGATACCTCCCGAAACAGATTTCGAATGGCTTCTGAGGCAGCATAATAATTTAATGATCTACAACAAAGTGAATATGTATTACTACAATACTGATTTCCTGCGAGATTACATCGTAAGTGGAAAAAGTTGGCCACAAATGTACATTTACACACAAACTGACCATCAAAGGCAACTTTCAGACACCATCTTTATTTTTTAGCTTAACTTTCAACCTTCAACTTTATTTTTTCAGCTTTCATCATTGGAATATCATTGGTGTATTTATCATGAGCTGAAGGTATCTCAGTAGACAGGATGCAACACGATCACTGGATTCGGACGTGCCAGACGCAGCACTTTTCAATTTTCGGATAGGCGAAGTGTGCTATTTGGGACAGAGCCAATGAATGGAGAAGTCCTGCATACTGTATGTCTTCAGAGAGAAGTCTGTCGGTTTCTAGTGTCCCTACCTGGCTTCATAACTTAACTAACAAGCCTCCATTGATCAACTAATTCCATCAGAATGATGGAACTAGTTGATAACCAGCATTTTTTTTCCATCATGGCTATGCTGGTCCCAGTGTGATGGTACCTAAACAGATATTCAGCTGTTTTTTGAGTAGGTTTTTTTTAGGCAGAGCACTGTGGGAATTAGTTTGCTAGATCATTAGGTGAGAGAATAAGCTAAGTTAGCACTTTTGGTGTCACCTTTGGGATTGTGTGAGATTGAAAACAGGCGCTCCCGGTTCTGCAGCTTCACCCATGGGAGTGTTTGTCAAAAGTGGTTGCCAAGGCTGATCCTGCTAATTTAGACGGCTTACCTTAAACCATAGATTGTAGTCTACACTACCTAGGGTACCTTGAATTAATGGAGACCAATTATTCTTCTAGCAGCTCACCTGCTCACTATCGTACCAGTGAAGCTGACAGTCAACTACGATCATCCACTTCCTCATCCTTGAAAAGAGAAAGCTTACCATAGACTCGAGCTATCACTCACAATGTAAAATCCTCGTAATTTAACTGCAGGTAGTGCTCAGAAATATATATACAGTGCCTATAAAAAGTCTTCATACCCCTTAATTTTTTTTCACGTTTTGTTATGTTGCAGCATTATGTTAAACTGCTTTGAATTACTTTTTTTCCACATTAATCTACACTCCATACACCATAATGACAAAGCAAAAACAGAATTGTCACAACTTCGTAAATTAATTAAACATTAAAAACTGAAATAAGTACATTGCATAAGTCTTCATAACCTTAACTAAATATTTAGCTGAAGCACCTTTACAGCCTCAAGTCTTTTTGGGTATGATGTGACAAGCTTTGCATATCAGAATTTGGCAATTATCTGCCATTCTTCTCCTCACCTGTTCACCTCTCAAGCTCTGTCAGGTTGGATGGGGCAGATGCACATTTTCAGGTTTATCCAGAAATATTTGATTGTATTCAAGCCCAGGCTATGGCTGGGCCACTCAAGGACATTCACAGAGTTGTGTATAAGCCACTCTTGCTGTGTGTTTAGGGTCATTGTCCTGTTGGAAGGTGAACCTTCTGCCCGTCTGAGATTCTGAATGGACTGGGTTTTCATTAAGGCTATCTCAATATTTTGGTGCATTGAGCTTTTCTTCATTGAGCATGAGGCTGCTACCAGCACACTTTACTTTTGGGATGGTACTCTGCAGTAGAGGTCTTCACGGGTCCGAAAATACCTGAACCCGAAGAGAGCCGTAAATGTGCTGTGCGGAACCGACCCGGACCCGTATTTTATTTGAAAGTGGGACCCGAACCTGTGTAGACCCGAGAAATGCCTTACATGTACTACCCGGACCCGACGCGGACCCGACCATTATTCGAAAGTTGGACCCGAACCCGGCTGGGAAGACACAGACCCGACTGCACCTGTCCCGATCGGCACATATTCCACAGCAAATGCTATTAAGTCAATAAACATGTTGCGAAAAAAACCTTTTTCCCTAACTACTGTTAGTAGCCCTCTCCCTGACTGCGATGCATACAATCCTCCTTGTCAATAGTCATTTCCATCCATGTTAGGCTGTTCCTCTCTCTTGCCGTCTGAAACAGCCTTCTTAATCCACTCATTATTTGAGCTTTAAAAGTCTACTTGCTGTCATGGAAACGGATGACTAATGGAACTTTTTTTTCTTGTTTTTTTTTTTCATCTCGAGTCAACTTCGACTGTTACGTTTACCCCTTTTGAACTACAATAACGATACTTTTTGATGGTTGTAATAAAGACTCGGAGCAATTATATTTTTTTTTAGCAAAAAACGCACAGAATTAGAAATTCGTTACACTTTACTGCGTGCGTGTTCAATAACAGGTGCGTCTCTTCAGTTTTGTTTCAGCTTTTTTTTCACATCCTTACTAACAATTCTTGGTTCCCAGAACGTTCTGGGAACGTTAGTTTTTGGTTCCCAGAACGTTCTTTTTTATGGTTTGTTTTTGGTTAGCCAGGAAAGTTTTCTTAACGGAAATAGAACGTTAGTTTTTGGTTTGTATAACGTTCCTAGAATGTTAGTTTTTGGTTTGTAGAACGTTATTATAACGTTCCCAGAATGTTAGTTTTTGGTTTGTAGAACGTTATTATAACGTTCCTAGAACGTTAGATTTTGGTTTGTAGAACGTTATTATAACGTTCCCAGAATGTTAGTTTTTGGTTTGTAGAACGTTATTATAACGTTCCCAGAATGTTAGTTTTTGGTTTGTAGAACGTTATTATAACGTTCCCAGAATGTTAGTTTTTGGTTTGTAGAACGTTATTATAACGTTCCCAGAACGTTAGTTTTTGGTTTGTAGAACGTTATTATAACAGAACGTTAGTTTTTGGTTTTTAGAACGTTATTCTAACGTTCCCAGAACGTTAGTTTTTGGTTTGTAGAACGTTATTATAACATTCCCAGAATGTTAGTTTTTGGTTTGTAGAACGTTATTATAACGTTCCCAGAACGTTAGTTTTTGGTTTTTAGAACGTTATTCTAACGTTCCCAGAACGTTAGTTTTTGGTTTGTAGAACGTTATTATAACGTTCCCAGAATGTTAGTTTTTGGTTTGTAGAACGTTATTATAACGTTCCCAGAATGTTAGTTTTTGGTTTGTAGAACGTTATTATAACGTTCCCAGAACGTTAGTTTTTGGTTTTTAGAACGTTATTCTAACGTTTCCCTAACCTATTTACTCCAGAATGCTCACTCCACTGTAGGTCAGTAAATCAACCAGCACACACGACCCAGTATAGTATAAGTGGCATGGAAATGATCTGTATGGACGCCTAATCAGTATTATAAAAACCATATCTTGTTTTTATCTATTGTTTAATTAATAAAAAATAATCTGAGCACATCAACCATCATATGTAAGATTAAATAAGATTAAATCCGTCCATTACGGGGTAAATTACCCAGATTTTATTTCTTCAGCACCAAATGACTTCACACAAGGTATGGTTTATAAAATATGACGTTTATTCACAGATATTAAAAAATAATAAAAAATGACTTGACTTAAAGTAGGATATCAGTACATTCATTTCTTACCACTGAAGTGTACAGTTTGTACAGCGGGACACTCCTCTTTTGATCCGTAAACAAAAACTTCTCGCTTAACATCATGTTCTCTTCAGTTAGGCATGTCAAATCCCTCCGAAATCATATTTACTGTCATAACTATATTAATTTTAAGTAATCATTCAATAAAAAGATCGATAAACGAGCGAGTACTTGTAAACAAGTAAAACGAAATGACCGTTAATTTTTAAATTCCGCGAGCGCGCGGCTCTCTGTGGAAGACAGGTGAAAAGCGCGTGCTGGAGCAGAGCGTGCAGATCAGAGGCGCGCACGCAGTAAATGAAGATGAAACAAACCCACGAAGTTATGATTTCTGTTATCACTCCCTGCTTAATCCTGGCTTAATATTACAAGTTAAAACTTGTTTTGGTTGATATAATTTCTGTATTTTAATAAATGCTGCATTACACGAATTTCAGGGCTCTGTATAGGTCATTACACAAAAAAACATCTGCAACGTTTTCATTGGAAAGAGTTTTACAGGGTTATAAAAATAACCTAAAACTAACCATTAGGGAACGTTCGCTATAAGTTATTTTGAGGTTATTTTAAAAGTAACCACCCTGCAACGTTCTGGGAACGTTATTTTATGGTTACAAAAAAAATAACCTAAAAAGAACGTTTCCTTAACGTTAGTATTTGGTTCCCCAAAAAATAACCAAACGGGAACCAAAAACTAACATTAGGGGAACGTTCTGTGTTTGCTGGGATCACTCATGAAGGAATCCATGATCAGCGTCCGCTTGCAGTAGGCTACTACATTAACTCCGCGCGCGCTCTGCTTCTGGCGGCTGAGGTAACGCGTGTTATTTTTTTTCTTCCACCTTATTTCCCGCTCACACTTTTCTCATCCTAATTTTACAAACTGCAAGTCACACACACACATGCTGACTGACACTGATCACTCACGGGTGCGGTGTTCTCCGATCGACTCGGGTATGTTAAAAAGACCCGGGACCCGAAGTAATAGATTGGGACCCGACCCGGACCCGGCTGACCATTTAAAATATAGACCCGAACCCGTACGGGTCCCGGGTCCTCGGGTCTCGGGTCCTCCGTGAAGACCTCTACTCTGCAGGTGATGAGCAGTGCCTGGTTTCCTTCAAACATGATGCTTAGAATTGAGATTCATCAAACCAGAGAATCTTGTTTCTTACAGTCTGAGGGTCCTTTAGGTGCTTTTTCATGTGTCTTCACTGAGGAGAGGATTGCATCTGGCCACACCGCCATAAAACCCAGATCGGTGGAGTGTTGCAGTGATGTTTGTCCTTCTGTAGGTTTCCCCTATCTCAACATATGATCATGGAGATCAACTAGAGTGACCATCAGGTTCTTGGTCACCACTCTAACCAAAGCCCTTCTCCATCAATTGCTCAGTTTGTCCAGGAGTCCAGCTCTAGGAAGAGTCCTGGTTGTTTCAAACTTCTTCCATTAAGGGTAACAGAGACCACATGCTTCTGTGAAACTTCAATGCAGCATAATTTTTTTCTGAACTCTTCCCCAGATGTGTGGTTTGATGCAATCCTGTCTCTGAGCTATACAGACTGTTTGTTTGACCTCAGGGATTGGTTTTTGCTCTGATATGCATTTTGCTCTGATTTGCCTTTCCAAATCAAACCCATTCAATTGAATTTGCCACAGGTTAACGTCACTCAAAGTGCAGTAACATCTACAAGCAATATGATTGCTCCAGAACTAAAATTTCAACTGTCCCAGATAAGGGTATGATTACTTATGCAATGGAATCATTTAAGTTTTTTATTTTTAATAAATTTGCAAAGATGTTAAAAACCTGTCTTTTGCTTTGCCATTATGGTGTATGGAGTGTAGATTGATGTGGAAAAAAGTTATTTAAAGCAGTTTAAAGGGATAGTTCACCCAAAAATGAAAATTCTGTCATTATTTACTCACCCTCAAGTATTTCCAAACCTGTATGGATTTCTGCTGAACACAAAGGAAGATATTTTGAAGAATGTGGGAAACAGAGCAGTTCTGGGGCACCATTGACTTCCATAGTACTTTTTTTTTCCTACTATGGAAGTCAATGTTGCCCCAAAACAGCCTGGTTACACACTTTCTTCAGAATATCTTTCTTTGTGTTCAGCAGAACAAAGACATTCATACAGGTTTGGAACTACTTGAGGGAGAGTAAATGATGACAGAATTTTCATTTTTGGGTGAACTATCCCTTTAACATAAGTCAGCAACATTACAAAATGTGAAAAAAATGAAGGGGTATGAAGACTTCTTATAGGCACTGTATATATATATATATATATACAGTGGGTACGGAAAGTATTCAGACCCCCTTAAATTTTTTCACTCTTTGTTATATTGCAGCCATTTGCTGAAATCATTTAAGTTCATTTTTTTTCCTCAATGTACACACAGCACCCCATATTGACAGAAAAACACAGAATTGTTGACATTTTTGCAGATTTATTAAAAAAGAAAAACTGAAATATCACATGGTCCTAAGTATTCAGACCCTTTGCTCAGTATTTAGTAGAAGCACCCTTTTGATTTAATACAGCCATGAGTCTTTTTGGGAAAGATGCAACAAGTTTTTCACACCTGGATTTGGGGATCCTCTGCCATTCCTCCTTGCAGATCCTCTCCAGTTCTGTCAGGTTGGATGGTAAACGTTGGTGGACAGCCATTTTTAGGTCTCTCCAGAGATGCTCAATTGGGTTTAAGTCAGGGCTCTGGCTGGGCCATTCAAGAACAGTCACGGAGTTGTTGTGAAGCCACTCCTTCGTTATTTTAGCTGTGTGCTCAGGGTCATTGTCTTGTTGGAAGGTAAACCTTCGGCCCAGTCTGAAGTCCTGAGCACTCTGGAGAAGGTTTTCGTCCAGGATATCCCTGTACTTGGCCGCATTCATCTTTCCCTCGATTGCAACCAGTCGTCCTGTCCCTGCAGCTGAAAAACACCCCCACAGCATGATGATGCCACCACCATGCTTCACTGTTGGGACTGTATTGGACAGGTGATGAGCAGTGCCTGGTTTTCTCCACACATACCGCTTAGAATTAAGGCCAAAAAGTTCTATCTTGGTCTCATCAGACCAGAGAATCTTATTTGTCACCATCTTGGAGTCCTCCATGCAGGCTTTCATGTGTCTTGCACTGAGGAGAGGCTTCCGTCGGGCCACTCTGCCATAAAGCCCCGACTGGTGGAGGGCTGCAGTGATGGTTGACTTTCTACAACTTTCTCCCATCTCCCGAATGCATCTCTGGAGCTCAGCCACAGTGATCTTTGGGTTCTTCTTTACCTCTCTCACCAAGGCTCTTCTCCCCCGATAGCTCAGTTTGGCCGGACGGCCAGCACTAGGAAGGGTTCTGGTCATCCCAAACGTCTTCCATTTAAGGATTATGGAGGCCACTGTGCTCTTAGGAACCTTAAGTGCAGCAGAATTTTTTTTGTAACCTTGGCCAGATCTGTGCCTTGCCACAATTCTGTCTCTGAGCTCTTCAGGCAGTTCCTTTGACCTCATGATTCTCATTTGCTCTGACATGCACTGTGAGCTGTAAGGTCTTATATAGACAGGTGTGTGGCTTTCCTAATCAAGTCCAATCAGTATAATCAAACACAGCTGGACTCAAATGAAGGTGTAGAACCATCTCAAGGATGATCAGAAGAAATGGACAGCACCTGAGTTAAATATATGAGTGTCACAGCAAAGGGTCTGAATACTTAGGACCATGTGATATTTCAGTTTTTCTTTTTTAATAAATCTGCAAAAATGTCAACAATTCTGTGTTTTTCTGTCAATATGGGGTGCTGTGTGTACATTAATGAGGAAAAAAAATGAACTTAAATGATTTTAGCAAATGGCTGCAATATAACAAAGAGTGAAAAATTTAAGGGGGTCTGAATACTTTCCGTACCCACTGTATATATACTGTATGTGTGTGTGTGTAATGTATTGAAAGCTTTAGCCCTTATATTTCTACTGAAAGTAGAATAATAAGATGATGTTAGAGTTATTCTGGATTCTCTGATGAAAAAAGTTTGTCAAGACAAACGTTAGGTTGGCTTGAGAAAGCCTAGCCTGAAAGTTTAAAGCAGTTGTAAAAGCCTGAAGTTTGAAAACTTAGATAGATGTTGATAACATGTTTCTAGCAGGATTAGCATGTTTTTAGCACGAATAGCATGTTACTAGCATATTGCTGGCATGATTAGCATGTTGCTAAGCTTTCCTGTAGCTCAAATAGTAGAGCATGGCGCTAGCAACGCCAAGATCATGGGTTCGATTCCCAGGGAAAGCAAGAGCTGATCAAATGTAAAACTGTAACTTGAATGCAATGTAAGTCGCTTTGGATAAAAGCGTCTGCTAAATGCATAAATGTAAATGTAAATGTAAGCATGATTAACAAGTAACTTGTTAACCTCTGCAGAGAAGCTTTCTGCAAACACCAAAATGTTTGCACTGAATGTTGCGGATAGAGAGAAAACAAGGGCCCAATGTACTGTTAATATGAAGGAATTTTCTGTACTTATTTTTCACAGTTGTTATACCCAAATTTTGAATTACGTATTGCATTGTGTGGATTGGAGGAAATGTCCATAAACATAAGGGATAAAGTCCTGGCAGGACCTTTTTTTTGTGTGCAGTCATCCATTAGACCAGATGTTTGATGCCAATTAGACCCCCAAATATGATCTAAAATATTTCATATAGTCTCATTTATAGTGTAAAAAAAAATAAAGACGTTATATAAGACAGTATGTTTGCAAAATTAAATAATTGGCTTTTATATTCTTACAGAAGCCAAAGCAAAAAAAGAAAAAGCAAAAAAACTAAATTTAAAATAATGACTTTGTATTAAGTGTGTATTTATTAGTTAACTAAATTATTAGTTTATTAGTTAAATAAAACTAAAACCATTAAAAACATTTTTTAGTGCTTTTCACAAACAAATATGCACAGTTAACTCTGACAGCTCTAAAAATAAATAATGTAAAAAAAAATACCTCAATTTCCACCGATTCCCTAAAACCACCACCCAGATGCCCTCTAGTCTTGTAATTAACCTTTGTCAGAGTGGCATCACAATTGTGTGACAAAAACTCATAAAACAGTTTTGAAATTTGAGAATTGTGATTGATTACATGCATCTGAAAACACATACTTTCTGAGTAGGTACTTTTTTTGAATAAGCAACTATTTTAGCGACCATAAACAACTATGTTCTATATAGTATGAATGTGTGCATTATGAATGTAATCTGGATGTACTACATTTATCATGTTGTCATTGTCATATGACCGACGGCATTACGGTGTAAATCTATGGTGAAAAACGGAATTGCAGCACTCCATAATTAAGAGTCTAGTAAAGTAACGTAGCAAATTAGATAAAGTATAAATTATTTTGCCCGTGCTCATTACAAGTTCGGGCTTTAGTGATCCTCATTTATTTAGTTATCCATCATTTATTTAAATTTGTTTTCTTATTTGTATAGATTTATTCAACTTTTTCAATTCTTTGCAAAGCATGTTAAGCTATTGTTTATATGCCAAGTGTTCTTTAAATACAGTTTATTTGTATTATTACAGACTTGAGGGGGACTGTGCAAGTTTTAAAACAGTTCGGCAAGGCAAACATCAATTAAAAGTACACCCTAAGCCATCAATGTCACAAAAGCAATTAATCAAAACAGTGCTTTAAAGAGTTGCGCTGATGTTTTACATACGTTTGTACAATATTACATGAATCACAACCATAAAATACACTGAAAAGTAAATGCAGTTACATCCTTGAGACCAAATAATGCTCAGATACAAAACTGCTGCAAAGGGATATTTTACCAGGTGGTCCCATTCATTTGAAGAAAAAGCTGTGTTTAGATATACTAGACTTGCAGACTCCATCTAAATAAAAGAGATACCCGTAAAAACCACACTACTGCCATACTTGTGGCAAATGACTGATTTAAACTGGAATGCACTACTAATATCTAACAGGCAATAATTTAATTGGCCCATAAGATAAAAATGTAGAAGATTCTGAGTTTTAGAAATAGAAAAGCTCTTGCTGATGATTGTCTGATAAATGGTTTGATAGTGTGTTACACAAAGTACAAAAAATATTTGTTTTCCAACACAAAATTTCAATGACTGCTTAAAATTACAATAACTGTAAATATATAAGTATCGAATCTTAATACCATCTGCAAATCTCAAAAATGAACCTGTTTCTCTATCAACATATAAAGCAAATAAACTACAAATGCCATTATTGAAAGATTTACGGTTCACAGTTGTGAATATCATAATATCTGAGTCATTGCCGACACCATGTTAGGGCACTATGGAAAAACTAGAAAAACTGTTTTCTGCACCAAAACAAATTGAACAATGAAAGTGAATTCAAGTAGTGTATAATATTTAAATCAAGCAGGAAACATAGGAAGAATAATGAATCATCTTCATACTCTGAGTTAAAAAATAATGCCAAGGTGAAGTCATCCACTGATATCTGGTTGATATGTGTTGACCCTGAAATCAACAGCAGGCTATATACAGTGCTAATGGAAGTGTGTTATCTATATCTATTGAGCAATAAACTGTAGTTTCTTTACTCACTGATTAAAAACAAATGCATCGCACTCACAACAATACAAAAGGATAAATGGGTTTTGATTGTGACAAGCTCCGCCCCTTCACTTCGAGACATTGAGCTACTCAATGGGGCTCAAAGTCCGTGTAAAGTCAATATTAAATGTGTGTTCTGATTTTGTCACACCACAGAAAAATGTGTTATTAACCACCCAGCCAAATTTGAATGCTAAAAAAAACAGCCAAGTAAATGAAATAAGGTATCAAAATCTTGAAAAAATAATTCTCTGCTCTCAAACGCTGGGGGCGTGTCCACTGGCCACGCTGAAACCACGCCCACTCGCGGGAGAGCTGCCGTCTCTCAACTGTCTTCCTCTAGCAGCTTATTTAATAAGGAGACCGAGCTGTTTTGTAAATGATCGCAACCAGATATTATGCATTTACGTGACGAAGGCATAGCTAGCTAGCAAACTGTAGGCTGTAGTAACTAACGGTAATGACAGTAACTCGCGATTGAGCCGTGAACCACTGATGCTAATGCGCTCTAGTTATTAGGTGTGTTCGACATGAAGCAGTCAGTGCTGCTTCAAGTCGAACACACCGCTTATAGTGTTGGGGGAGGGGCTGTGCTCGGTGGCTCGATTGCGTCATCGAGTCCTGATTTAGCCCCACCCAGGAAATCCTGATCACGAAAATGGTGAAAAACTCTTTAACGGTCTAACTCCACAATTAAGTACTACATAGTTCACAGTCTTTGTAACATGTTTCAGCAATGCATTTCTAACATTCATAATGTGTTTACAAACAATTCTCAGAATTGACTTTACACGGACTTTAACAGGTGAGCTGTGAAACGTTCACGCGCCACGGCGAATGAACCAGATCTCATTTCTGCGTTGGGGCACGCCGGGATTCTCATACACGGCTACCATGTAGCGGTCTTGGAGAACATCCTCGGAGCTGCCCAGAAGCTCCCAAAGGATGCTGATCTGACGAGAGATGGTCTCCTCTGTTGTGGTGCCATAAAACACCCTAGAATGGAAGAAAAGTTCAACTTTAATCATTCTAGAACATGCATACAGGTCTAAAGGTTGAGCTCCAAGGGTCTGGTTGTGAAGGATGGTCGTGTACCTGGTTATGACCGGGATTGCGTCCCTGTGAACGATTCTGATATCAGGGTCAGATGGTTCAGGGGGTCTGGCCTGGAACTCAGCGGGCAGATAATATGCAGTCAACACGTCCTTCATGAAGTTAGTGCCGTTGTCTGCCATCCTAATCTCATTCACAACAGGTACTGACATGCCAAGGTACCGTCCTGGAGACACAGAGGCTAAACTGAGCACACTGGGAAACTGCATGTTTTGTACGAAACAATCATTGTGATAATTATGACAAATATTGTAATAGAAACTATGCATTCTATAAGAGGGGTCACAGAGTTAATAAAACAAAACTCTTACCCAAAAGTGAACTGAAAAGAAGCCCTTTTTAGCATTCACACTGAATCTGGATTTAAAGTAGATTCAAATTGGTTTTTTGTCCACTTTAGTGATAGTTTTTTAGCCCACTTATTTTAATTCACAATTTTGGACTTCATTTCACCTGATTTTGATTCAACTAACAGTACAGCTTAAGGTGTGGTGATAATAGCAATATTACTGTGTGAATCTGGAGTCAACGTGGATTCAAATCTGTTTTTGGTCCACTTTAGTTCCACTTTAGCCCGTTCATTTTAATTTACTTTTTTTGGTGTTCAGTTCACCTGATGTTGATTCAACTAACTACAGCTTAAGGTGTGGTGATATTAGCAAAATTACTGGGTGAATCTGGAATCAAAGTGGATTCAAATCTGTTTTTGGTCCACTTTAGACAGTTTTTTTTAGCCCGTTCATTTAAGTTTACATTTTTGGTGTTCATTTTACCTGATTTTGATTCAACTAACTACAGCTTAAGGTGTGGTGATATTAGCAAAATTTCTGCGAATCTGGACTCAAAGTGGATTCAAATCAGTTTTTTGGTCCACTTTAGCCCGTTCATTTTAATTTACATTTTTTGTTTTCAGTTCACCTGATTTTGATTCAACTAACTGTACAGCTTAAAGGTGCTGTATGTAGGATTGACACCTAGCGGTTGAACTAGGCATTGCAGTCCAAATTCAAAATATTGGAGACAGTTTTTTTCACCAGCCCCTCCTCCTCAGACTTGACGCACACACAGGTTGCCAGATTAACGTCACCAACAGAAACGAGAGCACATGACGATGAATTAAATTAAATATGCTGTGTTTTCCTCCAACTGGCAACCCGGGGTGCCAAAATACAATTGGGTAAACTGGCAGTGGACGGGTTTCACAAACCATAACAAACACAGACATTCCGGGCCGGACGCACATTTTCAAAGGAGAATAACTGACTGTAGCATTGTTTTTCAGATAAACAAGTATGTTAACTTAACATGTTTCCTAAATGTCTGCAAGCATATTATGGTATTTTTATGCTTTAATAGAGTCAAAATCCTACATACAGCACCTTTAAGGTGTGGCGATATTAGCAAAATTACTGTGTGAATCTGGACTCAAAGTGGATTCAAATCTGTTTTTTGGTCTACTTTAGTCATACATTTTTTTTTTAGCCCGTTCATTTTAATTCACATTTTTTGGAGTTCAGCCCACCTGATTTTGAACTAGCCTAACTCTAGAGCAGGGGTCTCCAACCCTGCTCCTGGAGAGCTACTGTCCTGCAGATTTCAGTTCCAACCCTGCTCCAACACACCTGTCTGAAATTAACAAGTAGCCTTGAAGAGCTTGATTAGTTGGTTCAGGTGTGTTTAATTGGGGTTGGAGCTGAAATCTGTAGGACGGTAGCTCTCCAGGAGCAGGGTTGGAGACCCCTGCTCTAGAGGCTTATGGTGTGATTTTGGTGAAATCGCACAGGCGAAAAAGGTCCATTGTTTATAGTCAACAGTGTAGCAATGTATGAAGCACAGCTCAAACGGACATCACTTCCAAACCAAACAGCTTTCTGTCAGTTAATGTGGCAAATCTGTGTGATCAACCTGAACCCACTGCAAAATCTGCATGCAGAAATCTTTTGCCCTCATGCAAATTTTCTGATTGCGTGGATTCCTATTGCAATGACTGGATTTCGCCTACGACAATTAGTCAAACAACTGTAAAGGTGACGGCACCTTTAATAAGACATTCATTATCATAAGAAAAACCACGTTTTTACCTTGAAATATCAGTTTCAAAGTCATTCTGATGATACACTGACTTCTAACAAGGCAAATGGCTTCGGTTTATTTCCCAAACGTCTGTTCTACGACTGTGTAAGTTTGTTGGGTGGGTATGAAATTCCACAGAAAAAGCTAATTGTTTTACAGCAGCAACAAATGCACGTGTAGCCTACAGCTATCACTGTAATTATGACAGTGATATATTTACAAAAGTGAACTGTAAGATACACAAAACTACATACAGTTGCTTTAAAGTTATGACCAGTTTTAAACAAACAAAAAAAACAGAAAACAACTAATTTGTAACAAACAATAAAAGGCAAGGGTCTCAAAGCACCGACTTGAAATAGTTTGGTGGTTAAAAGTTTACCTGTTGAATTCTCCTTGCAGATGAAGCGCATGAGTTTCATAAAAGCATTGGAGATGCTTTGCTCATACAGCATGTCTGCTTTACTGACACATGCCCATTTTCCTGGAGGATACACTCTCTCCTCGTACAAGACCTCGCCAAGCTGCACAAACACATCCATAGATGCTCAGCAACTAAATTAAGCAAATCTTTTTAGTAGAAATTATTAAATGACAGCTATACATGTCAATGCTTCTTGAGTACTAGTCAAAGTGCTAAAGGTACAAAAATAATGTGCACTGTTAGGTCAAATTCTGATTATAATTATTAAAAAAAATATGACTTGTTTAAAAAAAAAATCAATAAAAAAACTGGGATGGTTTGAAACTGATTTCAGCTCAACCAAATAAAAATCTGTCAGGGTTGACAACTGATGGTGTTGATAAAGTAACCATATTTTGCATATCACACATATTTCAGAACAGAGAGTAATCTATCTTTTTAATGATATTTATATTTCTGTTTTCAACAAGTTGTGGCCTGATGGTTTAAGAGGTACAGTAGTAGCTGATAATGTCACAATTATGATAAAATACAGAAAAATAAAACGAGTGTAAATAGCAACAAGTGCATATAGCCTGCCATGTTGGCTGAGGCATTTACACTAACTCTGGCCAGTGACGTGTGATTGGGATAGTCAACACTACAAAATATGCTAGCTATATGCTTAAAACAGCTCCAGTGGTGTAGCCGTTAAAGCGTGTGCAGCAGTCTTTTTGACGCGATCGGCTCAAGTTCGAACCTGCCTTTTGCCCAACTTTTCCCCTCCCTTTTCAAATCTCATATCACATCAAAAAAGCATTTATTTTCCATAAAATAAAGGAAATAATCAAAAAGTTGAAAATACAGTTTCGGGTAGGGTTAGGGTAGGGCTTTAGTGTCCCAATATGTTGGCATACATTTAATAATCTGAATTAAAATTATAATTTAAACTCAACACTGCTATTTTCACTTAGTATAGCCTACATAGCATCTACTTGCTATTTACACTTAGTACAAATAGCCAAATGAAAACTGAAAAGTTGTTCTAGTGAAACGATCAAGTGATCATCTCTGATTAATTTCAAAGTGGAAGTGTTGCCATTTTCCTAATTGTAGACATGTTTTGCCCCATGTTTCAAGATCCAGTGATTACAAACTAACATAAAGCAGCACAAATGGGCTGATTTTACCTTCTCGTGTCTGGAGATGGTAACAAAAGGCACTTGCTCTTGTTCTGAGGTCTGGTTCCTCCTCGTCATCTCCTCAATGGGTCCTCTCATCTCTACACAAAAATCCAGAGTCACTTCACTGCTGATCTGAAAGCAGCTTGACCGATAAGGTTTACATTGATCTAGATCAGCCAGGGTCATTTCTTCTCCCACTCAGTGTCCATGGATATGTCTCTCAGTGTGTTTCTGTCTTACCTCTGGGAACAGACACCTGGTGTGTCCTTCCCACCGCCTGCCAGTGGGCGTACATTCGGGCCTGCTCCTCCTCATCCATTGGCTCGGAGCTGTCGGTAATGTCATTGTCCACCTGCTCGTCATCCAGTCTGTCGAGGTCCTCGATGGAGATCAGAGCCATTCTGACAAATGTCACAGCGAGGGACTGTGGAGCTGCAAGTCAATCAGGAAGCTCTTAAGACAGAAAACGAAGGAGAAAATTTAAGATCAAGTATTAATCAGAGCAATGGTTTTTATTGTCTATACTAACAGGGTATCGGCATTCACTATTAAATCATCAATCTGCTAGTCTTGATTTGCTCTCAGTGTCCAATTTATTGATGAAAGAGTCTGTCTGAATTTCAAAATGCATTTTGTGAAAGTAACATGATTTTGTGCATTTAAATAAATATATAGAACCAAAATGTTTCTTAAAGCTGCAGTCCGTACGTTTTGCCTCTTTGTCGCCATCTCTGTTTGAAAACCTGGAATTGCAGCTGTGTGTGGAATTATCTTCCTTGCGTGGGCTGTGCTCCGGCATGGCTCCAGCGCGGATGAATCTAATGTTTTGAGGAGTATGTGTGGCAGTCAGTCACCGCTAGGGTAGGGTATCGTTTGAATTTTATCGATTCCGATTCCTTTCGATTCCCAGTTTCGATTCCAATGTGATTAAATAATGATATCAAACATTTATCCTGTGTCTCTTTTTTGCAAACCATTTATTGGAGCTGAATACCATGAACAAAAATCAACAGGCTACATAAAAACTGGACTCTTTAAGAGCTGTTTGTGTGCAAAATACAACTGCATGATTCTGGATAAATTAAAAAAAAACAAATTAAGTTTTTTTTTTTTTTTTTTCCCCAATGGAAGTTGTGCTTCTCTCATGATTCTGAAGAAAAAAACTTTAGACAACTAAACAAAATCACATGTAATTTATGAATGAATGATTCAGTGACTCACTCGAGATGTACTTGGTTCATTACTGGATGAATCAGTGTTCTTGAATGAATCTCTTGTGTGATTCAAAGACAAATACATTTTAACAGACCATTTTCGCCACCTACAGGCGTAACAATGTAATCAATAAATCTACATTTGAAGTGTCAAATTACTTTCAAAAAGTGATTTACTCTATTTTAATCGCTACCGTACACATCAGAGTTTATATCTGAACTATAAACTTCAGGTCAGCAGCAACGCGAACGCAGGTTTAAATGTTCAAATCACACTGATGTGATCGTACGCTGTACGTCAAAGGTTGAGGAATGAAACAGACGAATCTTTGTAATTTAGGAATAGAATCACGTTGGTGTTTGAATCGTGTTCGCGATCTTTAACGATCTATTAAATTAAAGTGCTTTGTCATGTTGGTGGTGACACCTCTCTTGCAACATGTTTAGCTATCACAGATATTATACTTAACTTTTTTGGCTTCTGAGCGCAACGGTAGCCAAACTTTGGAGCGCTTAATAGCGAGCAAGGTCCTGGCAGATCACTGTAGTCCGGTCCTCAAAGATGAAGAAAAAAAAAAAAAGCGCATAGGAATCGATAGACAGAATCGAAATTTGAATTTGACAACAAGTATCCGATTCCTGGCCTTAAGTATCCGATTCTGGAATCGGAATCGATTTTCGATTCCCAACCCTATAGTCACCGCACCGATGTGGATATTTACTGTACTTCGCAATCACAGATTCTAGCCTACGTCTTGGAATATATGACCCAAATCAGAATTTTCACTGTATATTGCCATCTGAACAAGTAAGTAACAAGTCTGCCACATTTGTTCTGACCAACTGAGGAAAAAATCATCACCATAAATCGCACTACCAATGGTGATTTAATCTAAAGATCGGTTAGCTCATATCACATGCAAATTATTATTATTGTTATACTTTAATCTCAAAGTATTAATGTTAACAACATCAGCATTGCGTGACTATGAGTATAGTGTGTATTAGCGTGTAGATTTCAATTTATGTACAGTCTAATCTAATTGTCATACCATTCGAATTTCATATTAAGAAATTCGTTTAACCTAAAAAGCAAACTATGCTCCCTTCGAACTGGTTTTCTTTAAAATACAAATCTTGTGTAAACCCAGGCTATCTGAAATCAGAAGCACGTTTAAAACTGGAATATAATTTAATTTCATTCACACGTGTTTCATAAACACATAATCCTTTTTGGATTACAATCCGCCATCAAAATGATACATTTAATTATTCTAGCTGCTGTGAGAAATGGCTATAAACGATCCTCACATGTGATAGACTAATAGCCGGGAAAACTTCTTTATGTTTACAGACATGACGTAATGACGTGGCAGCATGCTCGAATCTCCCGTGAAAACCTACTCGTACCACTCAAATTAGAAAACATTATTATAAGATAACCGTTGTGAATCGGGCTAAAGTAAGGCGATAGTTTTGAACACTGGCTGGTTATGTACTATGCTCATATATATTGATTATATATATATATCGTGATCCAGACAGATCCATTTTTAACCATGAAAAAAAGTTAGGCGGACTGCAGCTTAAAAAATACACACCGCCCTCCAAAAGTATTGGAAACACCCCTGGCAAAGTGTTGTTTTGGACGATATCAGCAAAATCCTTATCATTTTTTGAGTGCAAATAAATTAAACTTGAAATTATCTGAATTGCAAGACCAGTCTTTCAATATAATTTTCAGAATTGTTGATTACATAAATTGTGATAATGATACAGTAAAAAAGTCAGTCATGCATTAACTTTTTTTTAAATTCTGTGGTAAAAACAGCACACCTTAATAGCTTCAACAATTGATTGCTAAAATTTAGTAAGAACCAATTAGAACACAATTTAGGCAGCGCTGTATAGCTGCTAATGGTGGATATTTTATTACATCGAAAATATACGTTTTTTCTATGTACTAAACTGTTTTTTTTTTTCGTATTGATTGATTGATCCCTTAATCAGTGCAAAATTGGTAACCACAAATAAAAAGGATTCATGCAAATATTGTCCAAAACCCCACTTTTCTAGAGCGTTTCCAAACTTTTGGAGGGCAGTGTATATACATCGTGATCCAGACAGATCCATCCATGAAATTAGGCGGCTCTTAAAATAGATATAAAAAGTGTATATCTCTGCAATTTTGAAGACTTTTTATCATCTAAAAAGCATCCATGAATTGCAAGTGTGATTTCAAAATTTCACAATTGTGACATAAACAATGTTTTAAAAAAAAATTGTATTAAGTAAATATTATTTATATGAATTAAACAGTCCTAACAAAATAATCTGCTTATTAATAATAACATATTAATACCCCCCCCCCCTTGCCATTATTACAGGGGGAAAAGCACTAGCATGGCATGAAGCTTGTGCATGATCAGTGTTAATTACTGATAGCACCACTAAGAATTGCCAACAAGGTTTCTATTGTTTTGACCCAATAACACATACATACAGCTCCCTAAAACTTAAAATCCATTTCACTGGACCCACGCAGGTGTGTTAGTGCAAAAGCACAGCATGTTTTAATAATAAACACGAGTAATCTCAAAAGTTGAAACGATCAGCAATCACAGAAACAGAAGCATAAATAAGAAATAGACAGAAGGCCTCATGGAAAGCTTCTCGATGTGATTGTGTTATTGCACAAAGCCACAAACTGCAGTGTGATGCATATTCATAATCATAACATAAAACATGAAAGATGTGAACGGATGAAATGAGACTGAACTGATGCTAATGCAACAGTGCTTGACTGCAGATCAAACTGAGAAATGCAGCAGTGGATTTGCACACGAACCTCCCTATATCATTTTTCAATGCACTTTATTATTATACACATTTAGCCCCCATTTGCGGAAATGTGGAAAACATGACTTTAATGACGCCCAGAGCAAATGTTACACACGCCAAACACTTCCGTTATATAATATCGATGGTTTAGGCTGTGACTTAATATTTAAATCAACGTATTACTTATGATAATTAACAATGACCTACTTACCAGCAGAGTCAGACACAACAAACTCACCACACAGCTTAAAGCGCTGGGGATCGCACTGCGCATGCGCGGAGGAGTGCTCTAGCATGCCTGCTCCTCATGTTTACAAACACCATTTTAGAATGTGTTTTGCCGCGTCCATAAGCGATATATTCTGCTTTTGGGGAAACGCGCATACAATGTTCCAACTCACTTGAAAGCATCGGGGCGTGTCACAAGTGTTTGGAGGCGTGGCATACCTGCCGATTCTGTTTGATTGACAGGGTCGGGAACCAATCACACAATTGCACATCTGTCTCAACCTAACTCACACAAAGTATAAAAGTGGAGTTAACGCATCTTCACTTCGTGGGTTTTTGTGAGAGGAGAGAGATTTTGCGATATAGTGATATTTATAGTGTAATTTGGTTAATTATATTTAGGCTACATTAAAAGTTATTATTAAGATATTGATAGATAGGCTATAGACACTGACAGATAATTGTCCCTTGTGAGAGGATTTTTTCAAAGGCTGGAGATATTCTATGTAAAAAAAGAAGTAGGCTAAGTCCATCAACAGCAGAACAATTAATATTTTTAAATAAAAATCTGTAGCCTATATGTAAAACAAAAAAATAAGACATTGTGGCTTGATGTATTTTATTGTCTATTTTTCATCACCAAAATAACACTTATTTATTCACAAAGAGTTCATTCAGATGTCAGACCGATGTTTCAACACTTTACAAGAACAGAACAATAAAAACACACATTTTAATTGTTTATTATAATTTTGTGAAGATGACTGATTTACCCAGGATTCGAACCCAAGGAGACGGCACACTAACCACCCCCCCAAACCACTTGGTGGATCGATTAACGCAACATACGTTATAATTCGTCAATTCGCTTAATTGTTTCTTTGTCGACGCTGTTTCAGAGCAATACAGATGACCACTAGGTGTCACCGTAGAGACGGGTGTCGAAATGTTTCGAAGCCTCGACACATTTGCTTCGACTGCTTCAGTGTTTCACGAAGCCTCGCTCTGCCCACCACTACTTTTAAATAGTTGTCGAGACAAATCAAACACCATAGTGTCAACACAAATGCCCAAAAATGTCAAGAGCAGCCCACACCTGTTAGCCAATCGGAAACACGCGAGTCCGTGAATACTGACATTGGCCGTTTCTCAAACGGAAGGCTGCATCCTCCAGAGGTCGCATTTGTAGGCTGCATACGTCATAAAGAAGATTTTATTTTAGAATATTAACAGTTATAAATTTGACCATTAAAGTGTAAATTGTTGTAATATTGACTCGCGAACGTAATGCTCAGTTAACTGAAATAAACCAGGCTTGATGTCGTATGCAGCCTACAAATGCGACCTCCGGAGGATGCAGCCTTCCGTTTGAGAAACGGCCATCGGATTGGCTGACATGTAGGCGGGATTTTAGAGAAAGGGGTGTGGTTAAAGTTAGCAATATGGTAGAAATAATTTAAAGCAATTTAAATGGTTATGTTGGCATTTTCTGCACTTAGTTTTTTCCTCAAATTAGTTTTAGATATAAATAAATTGACAGTATATGTATATATTTTTAAATTAGGTATAAATCATGTACAGGGTGTATTCCTATTATATAAAAGCTGTTTGATTCTACATAGTGGGTTGATTAATGAGGCAGACATTGAGATCACAAGACCACCTGAATGAGGTTACCTGCATTGAATTATTGAATCACTTAAAATCTGATTACATTTGTAATATAGTTTTTTTTTTTCAAAAAAGTTTTTAATTGGTTCATTATAGTTTTTAGTACATTTCCGGGTTTCTCAGCAGCAGAAGTCGTCATAGTGTTATAAATGTGTATACATAAAAAAATAAAATAAAGTAAAATATAAAAACTTTTGAGGATTTACGATGCTGAAATGCATCATCACAGTCTTGTGAAAGGGTCCATTCTGTCTCTAATGAGAGGGAAGATGCATAAAACACAACAAAGTGCTATTTCTTGTGTTCTTTTACACAACACCGTTTTTAACTGAAAACAGAAAACTTTTTTTACTGTTTATTTACGTGTCAGCAGCTGTGTTTTGCGGGTCTCAAAATGCCAACTTTGAGTTTTCGAAATGCAAGTTTTTTGTTTAAAACGATCCCAGCAGGCACAAAACAGGCACACGACGTCATAAGACGTTGGTATTTGGTTAAATTTTGGTTGCGACGTCGGGTGACCAAAATCCAATGTAAATCCAACGTCTAATGTTAAATTGATGTCCAATACCGACGTCAGCTGACGTTGAGATTTAGTTGTTTTTAGGTTGTGTAACCAAAATCCAACGTTAAGCCAACGTCAAATATTGACGTCAACCCGATTTTCATTTTCAACCAAAATCCAACATCTGTCTGACGTCATGTCCAACGTCAACCTGACGTTACATAGACGTCTGGTGCCTGCTGGGATAGCATTATTTTCTATGTGTAAACTACGAAAACATGAATTTTTGAAAATTGTGACATCACGCACGTGCATATTACATGTTCAGACTATAGGTATGTGCACAGACGTATAGCGTTTCTTTAGAAAGTGACATTGCCAACTACTGGCGTGGCATTAATATTACAGAATTGTTAAGGCTGGAATACACTACATGACTTTTAAAATGGAAACAGATTTTTAAAACACTAGGCATCACACTTACCGACTTTGTAAATAGCCACAAAGGAAAACTGGGCATCATACACTATACACAATTGAGGAACTCACACTAGCAGACTTTAAATTCCTTCCGATCACGACAAACTCATGCAGAAATGTGCACCTTATTGCTAGGAGACGTGACAAATGAAAACAATATGTGTTTTAAAATCGGCTGTAAATATCAAACCTGTTTGATCTCCTCCGACTGGATGGAATCAGTCGACTCAAATCTTCTCCAGACTGTAAATCAGCGGAAAATTGGGGCAAAAATCACATAGTGTATTCCAGGCAGGGCCGTAGCTAGAGGATTGGGGGCCCCCTGAAAAAATATTGATGTGGGCCCCCCCCCACACACACATATCATATACTGTACAATATACAAGCATGGAACCAAATTGCATGCTTTTTTGTGGTTTTCATAATATCTCAGTTATACAACTAATAAAATATTAGAATTATTCACAGAACATGGGCCTATATAGTATAATTCCTGGATTTTGTGGGCCCCCCTGGGTGGTGGGGGCCCCTAGAATTGCCACCACCTTTCACCCCACTAGCAACGGCCCTGATTCCAGGCTTTAGTCGTTTTCAGGGATTCAGGTGAGCGGGCGATTGTTTTGACAGCGTTGTTGTACACAAAAATGTTCAAAAATCCAAAGGAAAAACCTTTCCGTATTTAGTAACGTTACATTGTGGCCGTGTAAACATACCCTTCATCAAGCTCACATTTTAATGTTCATTCGTCTCTAGTCAGTAATTGTTTTTTCTGTTTTATTGGACCCGATCTCATGCCCTGCGTGCCCGAATATGCCAACTTCCACAGTAGGCCAAAAAACAGTATATAAGCAGCAGTAATGTAAGTAGAATGTGAGTAGTATGACCGAATTCACAGTATTCACAAAACAGCAGACGAAAAGATCCCAGATTACTTACTACTTCCGGCGAGATTCTGAAGTGCGCATCTAATGGACACTTTACAATCCCATAAAGCCACAACTGACACATGTTGGTCACATGTCAGCGGAGATCAGGACATCTAGATGAGCCCCGGAGACAGATCCCCTCCGAAGACCTCGTCACCTAAGACAGCCATCGGGACAAGACCATGGGAACCAGATGAGTCCTCTGCACAATCTGACTTTGCTGCAGCCTAGAATTAAACTGCTGTTTCGTCTGGCCAGAGGAGAACGGCACACTATTTCGACACACTATTTCCCCGTTTAATACTATAAAGCTGCTTTGACACAAACTGCATTATAAAAAGCGCTTTATAAATAATGATGACTTGACAGTGAAAACATGGTGTATGTCCGAATTTCATTCATACTATATAGAGCGTACTTTTTCAAACCGAAGTTTCAAACCGAATATAGCATCTATTAGTATGCAAATTTGGTAAGCGACTGCTCTCTCACCCTGTTTCCAATATTCCACCTTTAAAATCTGAAGCATTAATAGGAGGTTACACCTATTATTTTTCACCTATTATACAGCTTTCCTGTAGCTCAAACGGTAGAGCATGGCGCTAGCAACGCCAAGATCATGGGTTCGATTCCCAGGGAAAGCAAGAGCTGATCAAATGTAAAACTGTAACTTGAATGCAATGTAAGTCGCTTTGGATAAAAGCGTCTGCTAAATGCATAAATGTAAATTATTTACTCATAACTTATTATTGCCTTAGATAAAGTCATGTGTAAGACGTTATAAAGGACACTTTCAATGCTCTACCCTTGCCCTGACCAGAACATGAGCAAAATTAAGTTTTGACATAAAAAATTAAATAAAAATGAAATGGACATTGCATGATTTCACTAAAACTTTATTTTAAATCAAGCCAAATCGGACAGTGGAAGTTCATACAAGCATCTAGTTTTTGCCCAGCAAATGACTCTCAAAAAAGTGCTTTCAAAACATACTTGGATGCTTAGAAAAACAAGCCTAAGCCGCAGAACCCTGAGAAGTCCATGGACACTGGAGCTTGAAATGATTAGAAGCTTTTTCTATATAAACTAACTCCTCTTTACTAATGAAACAGACTGCTCAATAACACACTGTAAAGGACTGTAAAGCTTGCACATCGTTCATGTAGTACAAATATCAAACCGATAAACGTAAATTCCATATATACAGATTCCATATATATTCCAAATTTTAATTAGCAATGAAAAAAATGACAAGATGGTTGCTTTAAAACTTGAACAGAGTAAAAAAAAATACATCACACAAAGTTACAGAAACACACGGAGGCAGTACCTATAATTTAGGACATATTCATCACATAATGAGTGAGCGACGGGAATAAAACGACTGCCGTGCGTGGCTGATGAATCAGGTCAGGAGGAACACAACACCTCTCTTGAGCTCTGAGTGAACAATGCTCGTGCACCGGGTTTCTTGTGGGTTTTGGTCACCGGAGGTCAAATTGCACTGCTAAATATGTGTCAAAAGGATATTTAATACCTGAGAGAATGAGCCAGGTGGATTTCTGGTCTTTCCCACTGGGGTTAAAATCACTCATTACATAATTCAGATCTGCACTACACACAGCAGCCATCACATTCCAGTGTTTTCAGCATATAAAATATTGTAGTTGAGCCATATTAGGTTTCAAAAAGTAATGTTGAGGCAGTTGCTATGGGTTTTAAGAGAGGTTAGAATAGTTTTAAATGGTTAGTTTACCAAGAAATTAACCATGTATTGTACCTGAAAAACTTAAATGTTCATTTAATGTATGTTTGTTTTATTATATTTGTCCTATTGTTTGTAAATTGCTTTTTGTTTCTTATTTTTAATAACAAACATAAAATAAGCAACAAAAATTGTTAAATAAAAAGATTTTGGTCATATAACCCACCCCTATCCGTTTTCACCTGTATGACTTTATTTGCAAATGCAGACGTTTAGCAAAATGTCCAAGCTGCTCTTTTACATGCAATGAAAGCATATGGTGAACAGGGCTGTCAAAAGGCACCATAAAAGTCTTCTTGCACACAGGCACTACCACATATTCAGGAGCTTTTGGATCTGTGGCAGAGGGAAAGATTAGCAATTCATTTCTTCACCCTCAGTAAAAACATACATTTTGGTATGTTAGCTTGTGTCTGTCACGAAAAAAAGTAACTGCAACATTTAATCTTAAAAATGTATATTAATATTTTAGTTGTATATCTCATAATTCTGACTTTTTTCTCAGAATTGCAAGTTATTATCTCATATAAACAATTCACAACAACTTTTTTGTCTTGTAATTTAATTTATTTCTCTCAATTCTGTGTTTCTTTCTCAGAATTCTGAATTTACATCTCACAGTTCAGTTTTTTTTGTTGTTGCCAAGGTTAACTGCGACTTTTTATCTTGCAATTCTGACTTTTTTCTAAATGAATTCTAAATGTACATCTCACAATGCAGTTTTTCCCCCCCGCAAAAGTTAATTTTATCACGCAATTCTGACTTTTCTCACAATTCTGAATTTGCATCTTGCAATTCTTGACTATTTTTCTCATAATTGTCAAATATAAACTAAGATTTGTGAAAAAAAAAAAAAAAAAAAAAAAAAAGTTGCAAAACCTGCATGTTTAGGCTACATCTTAAATTTCAGGGGGGTTTTCCCGCCATGTGTAATTCTGACTTTTTTTCTCACGATTCTGCCTTTTTTTTCTTGGAATTCTGAATTTTCATCTCGCAATACTGTTGTTGTTTTTTTCGCCAAGATTAATTGCGACTTTTTATCCTGCAATTCTGACATTTCTCACAATTCTGAATTTACATCTTGCAATTCTGACTTTTTTTCTCATAATTGTGAGATATAACCTAAGATTTGTGAGAAAAAAGTTGCAAAAGCTGCATATTTACATCAGTTCAGAGTTTTTTTTTTTCGCCATGGGTAATTATGCATTTTTTTATCTTACATTTCTAACTTTTTATTCTCAGAATTGTGAGATATAAACTCAGATTTGCAAGAAAACAGTTGCAAGTAGCCCTTTTTTTAATCCCCAGGCGGAAACAAGCTTCCATATTTTGGCCTGTACAGTATGACTTAGGAAGAATTTAGTGCACAAGTTAGTTTTATGAAGCTTTTTGTTGTTTTTGGAGTTGTATGGCACCCATTTCCATTCACTTTTATTTAACGGAAAAAAGAGCTGTTAGTTAAATTAGTTTTTTGTGGTCCACATGAGAATGAGTAAAATACGAGTTTTCATTTCTGGATGAACTATTCCTTGAAGAAAAAGAAAAATGCATGATTTATATGTGTAAAAGCCAAAAGCGTTCATGATTAAAAGCACATTAACCACAGCCTCCTACAAATCTAGTGAGAAATGAGTCAGAACATGTATGCATTTTCATTGGTCTGTGCTTTTGTACAGCTCCACTGTGCTTGAGCTCAGAGGCCTGCTGTTTCTCAACGTCCTCGCTGCTCCCGAACCCTGTGACGAGACGACTGACAAATCAGCATTAATCTCCTTTAAAACAAATCAAATTAAACCCTGAGCTCACACAGCAGCGTCCCTAAATCATCTCACCTGAAAAGAGTCGTCCTCATCTCCATTACTGTTCAGGTAACCGAGGGACGCGGCTCTCTTCATGCTGTGTGGGATGAAAAACAACTCATTTACAAGAAAGAACAACACTCTACTGTACCAAGCGGTAAAGCTGCTAAAGCTGGGTTCAAAGTTCATGAATCGCTGTGTTTGTGTGTCTCACTTTGTGTTGCGAGGTTCTGGTGGCATGGTTCCTTGGATTTTCTTCACCAGCATCTCGCTGCTTCTGCGCAGGACTTCCCTGAGTTTCCCGAAAGAGCCACTTCTCCTGAGAGAACCGTCCTGAACACAAACACAGTCCTGAGTTAAAACTGTTGCTGTATGTTTTTCAACTCATGCCATTGGTTAAAGGGATAGTTCCCCCAAAAATGAAAATTATGTCATTGATTACTCCCTCATGTCGTTCCAAACCCATAAGATCTTCGTTCATCTTCAGCTTTCTGACCCTCCCATAGAAAGCAAGGATACTACCACGATCAATGTCCAGAAACGTAGCAAGGAGATCGTTAAAATAATCCCAACGCAATCTCACGGCAATTCGTACATATTTTACGAGGTGGCTAATTCGTACGACCTCACTCGTACGATTTAGTACGATTTGTCTAAACCCCAGTGACGGTTAGGTTTAGGGGCGGGGTTAGGTGTAGGTCATTCGTACAAGTTCATACGATTTGACAACTCGTAAAATACGTACGATTTAGCAAAAATCGTATGAATTTGTACGAGTGAGGTCGTACGAATTCGTACGAATTAGCCACCTCGTAAAATATATACGAATTGCCGTGAGATCGGGCTGAATAATCCATGTAATCAGGGGTTCAACCGTAATTTTCCGAAGCTACGAGAATACTTTTTGTGAGCAAAGAAAACAAAATTCAACAATTCGTCTCCTCCGCGTCACCCAGTAGCGTCATTTTGGAGAGTATCCACTGAGCGTAAACAATGTTGTTGCTGTTCTGTGTCAGCTGCACCGTACACCGATACACTGTTTACATTGTTTACGCTTTGATCTGAACCTAACCAACATATCCGCGTACATATGTTGCATACGTTGTTTACTGATCTCCTTGCTACGTTTCTGGACCTTGATCATGTAAGGATCCTTGCTGTCCATAGAGGGTCAGAGAGCTCACGGATTTCATCAAAAATATCTTAATTTGTGTTCTGAAGATGAATGAAGGTCTTACGGGTTTGGAACGACATGAAGATGAGTAATTAATGGCAGAATTTTCATTTTTGGGTGAACTATCACTTTAAGCCAATGTGTTGGGCTGGTTAGGATTCTCAAACAAACATTATAGTGTTTACTTTTCAGAGTCAATAAATAACTTGCTTATAGTTTCCTCTGCAAATTATGAGAGTATCTGATCATTTAAAAATTAGTATATATTTGGTGCATTGCAGTGAGTTCAGTTTTAGAGCAATCAGTAAACATTCGACTATGACGTAAATGAGACAAAAGCGATTCTACAGATTATAGATTAAGAAATACATTTCATGTACAAATGGGTCCTAGTGATTTCATTGGCTGAGAGGCATTTTATGGGTATTCAATCCATGCAGTGCCTGATTAGAAAACCTACACATTTGATTTATGTCATCTTAACTTTGTAAATACAACAATTAATATCTTTTAAAGTATATATAATGGCAAATTAACAAAAGTGTCTTATTCTTTAACTGGCATACTAGTTTAGCATTCTGCTAGCCTGCAAGCTTGTTAAATCTCATATTACTTTGGATCATTTGTTATAAACGTACACAATGAAATGCGAAACAATAAACTTTGAATACTAATGCTGTATAGAGTGCTGAAGGAATGAGTTAGCACGAGTTAGCATTTTAGCATTTCCGGTTCCATTATCCTGAAGTCAATGGGTTTTTAAAATGGGTTTTTTGGTTAAATGCCTGAAACAGGTCTGTGGTGAACAGAAGCTCAAGAAAATGTTGTTTTATTCTACAACATAAAACACAACAGTAATACCAACTCTTAATTTTTTTAAAATGTTATGTGTCTTGAAACTGGCAATTGCTAACAGCTGACATTAAGCGTCATCACGCCAGACAGGTAAACTCAAGCTGTGTCTCATTTAGAAGGCTGTGCCCTCCGGAGGTCGAATGATTCGACTCGAATCCTCTGGAGGTTGCATCCTCTGTATGAGTATATGAAGTGTCCTCAACCTAGAATTAAATGAGATGGCCTTCGTAGGACGGGTGGAAAAGGAAACAGGAAGTATCACGTTGATTTGCCAACACATTTAGACCGTTGTTGCGCTCTCACACTACTTAAATGATGGGAAGTTATTTCTAAATTTGGAAAGTTATTTGAAAAAAAAAGTTTTTACTTGTTTTATTTTGCTCAATGTTTGAGGAGCTGCAGCGTACGTACAACACACATCTGTTAGAGAAAAAAAGGAGGAGGATATTGAGAACAAAGTTTATCCATTTTTACCGATTTAAGGTAAGTTTAAGTTGTAAACACCACATCTGCACTTGTGTGTACATCTGCCGTCGCAGGCATTTTTCAAATTAACGATGGTTGTTTACGGCAACGCAAAGAACTGTGGGTTATCTGTAGCAGCGAAGGATACACCGGATGCATCCTCCGAATTCCTGTGAAAGAAGGTCGCATTCAGAGTGTCCTACTTGCTTTTCTGAAATGAGACAGCCTCGATGACGTGTGCAGCCTTCGAATGCAACCTCCGGAGGACGCAGCCGTCTAAATGAGACACAGCTTCACGCTTCACTTTACTCTCGCACACTGTTTCAACTCAAACTTTTCAAATTGTAGATTTTTAAATAAAGAAATTAAAAGATTTGTCAGAAATGTAGTGATGGTGATGTTGAATTAATGTGACTGTGGTGTAGTTTGCTTATTATTATTGCTTTTTACTGAATTTAGTCTAAAATTGTGTTCATTTGAGGTTATTTTGATGAACAAAAAATGTATGTATGGTTAACGCATTACAAGTAACGCGAGTTCCTTTTTACTTTAAGTAACTAGTAAAGTAATGAATTACTTTTAAATTTACAAGAAAATATCTAAATTATTATTTCAAATAAGTAACGCAAGTTACTTTGTTTTCCCATTTTGTTCGCTGACAGATCTCATGTCATGTGTTGAGAGAAATCGAGAGAAAGTGCAGAGACAGAGGCACTTCCTTCAGCCGGAGGCTTATTAATTTCACTTTTGGTGTGAAAGGGTCTTTACAGTTGCCAAAAATATAACTTTTTTGTTTTTTGTTATTAAAAAATAAATAAGCAAGCCCAGCTCAAGTGAAAAAAGTAATGCAAAAAGTAATGTAATAAATTACTAAAGATTAGTGCTGTCAAACGATTAATCCCATCCAAAATAAAAGTTTTTGTTCACATAATATATGTGTGTGTACTGTGTATATTTATTATGTCTATATAAATCCACACACACACATGCATGTATATATTTAAGAAAAACATGTTGTGTTTATATATTAAATATATTTACATAACATATAAGTTATATTAATATAAATATATACACATAAATACATGTATATATCTTCAAAATATATACATGCATGTGTGTGTATTTATATACGGTATACATAATAAATATACACAGTACACACACATATATTATGTAAACAAAAACTTTTATTTTGGATGCGATTAATCGTTTGACAGCACTAATAAAATGTAACGCAATTAGTTACTTTTTATGGAGTAACACAATATTGTAATGCATTACATTTAAAAGTACACTGAATACAAAAGTCAGTGAAAAAATACTATTGTGTTTTTATCGAGGGAACCAGGGTGATGCTAACTTATGGGTCAGCCTACTAAAGTATAGGATCACCGCAGCTGCTGTTAGTCCTGGAACTGACACAAAGGAGAATTCATACTTCTGTTAATTTGGCATGATTATTAGCCAGCAGGGTAACTGAGCAGCTAATAATCTCCAAATCCTGGCTGAGTTATCAGCCTAGCCAATATATTAGCTCTCATATTAGCAATGGTATCCAATGTACAGTGGTAAACGTGTTAAAATACCTCATACTGGAAAAGATCTGGAGCACTGCAGTGTATCTCTGAGCCCAGCAGATGGCAGGACGTGTTTGTATTTGCAGAAACACCACGTTATGCTCTCAGGTTATGCAACTAAGGTTTACTAGGGTAACTATAGTATTACTGCTTTATTGCCGATGTGGAAATCCAATACACTGAATCCAATCCATACGACTGAGTCGGAATTAAATCCAATCTGAGCTACACACTGCGATTTTAGAGATAAAATCGTAAGGTTTAGATGTATAACAGCACATATGCTCTTGAGACCTGAAATAACCCTTCGGTTTTACTTTAATCCATGCTCCGTGCTGTCATGGTGAAGAAAACTGAAGCAAATACAAGCTGTGTGACCACTGCCAGTGACAGAAACTAGGTCACCGCGTGGCAGAGAGAGTGCCTCCAATAAAACATTCACTCATAATTCACATTCAAGCACACAGACAGAGGCCAGGCCACTAATTCCAAGCCTTTATTGGGTTAGATGGCATATGAGCTTAATGAAGACATACATCAGCGTGCAGAAAGAGCCACATATATATATATATTTACACACGCAGTCCAAACATCCCATGAATCTGCAGTGAGGCCCTCAGTCAAACTACAGTGAAGAATTTGCTACAGCCGCACTAATTCACCAATCCTGAATAGTGAACACATACAGTAATACACTGAAAGATGAAGTGTGTCATTTCTGTGCCATTAGCAAAACCACACGGAATTGCAAAAATAGCTTCAGTTTCTGAAGAAACTCACCGCCTCTACTATTGGCATATTGAGCAGATTTTGTCTGAACTTTTGGCCTTTCTTATGTATTTGGCAACAAAAGCCAATGAAGAATGAGTTTAGCCTACTTGACACATACCCAACAAAATGCTTTTTTACCAAACTAAACATGATTATGAGTAGAAAAAAATGCGAGTAGCAAATAATACACTTATTTCAAGTATTTTTTAAATTTGTATAAAATAAAGATGGGTATATACATAAATAAACTAAATGGTAACTGTGCTATAACATGAGTTATGTAACAAGGTCCAAAATCTGAGACCATAAAACTTGAAAATGAAGATATAAAAGTAAAACAAAGAAAATATAGTAAATAAAATAAAGAAGAAATCTTTAAAATTCTGCACTACTTTTAAGTCACTAGCATGAATTTGTGATTTTTCTTTTTTAAAGTGATAATTCATTCTAAAATGAAAATTCAGTCATCATTTACTCACCCTCGTGTTGTTTCATGTTGTGTACAACTTTCTTTGTTCTTGAAATTTATGTTAATTTTCCAATTTAACCTTTTAATCGTTATGACGATTTATATAATTGGGAAATAAAAGAAATGTATTAAAATTGTCAGCAGACTCAGAATTTTGGACTCCATTGTATTTCCATATACACTTTCCCTTTTGCTAGATTAAACATTAATTTATCTGAGAGTTGGCCAGTACAATAGGCACCTGTGTATTTATTAACACAAATATCTGCTAAATACCAGGAATTAAGTTAATATAACAGTATATTTATATTATTTGTTCTGTAGTTATACTACCGGTCAAAAGTTTAAGGTCAGTACAATTCTTTTATTTATTTATTTAACATAATTAGTATTTTTATTGAGCAAGTATACTTTAATCAAAGCAACAGTAAATACTTAAAGTAAAACATTATATTTCAAATAAATGCTGTTCTTTTGATCTTTGTATTCTTTAAGGGATCCTGAAAAATATATCATGATTCCCACAAAAATATTCAGCAGCGCAACTGTTTTCAACATTGATAATAATCAGAAATGTTTCTTGAGCAGCAAATCAGCATATTATTATGATTTCTGAAGATCATGTGACACTGAAGACTGGAGTAATGATGCTGAAAATACAGCTTTGATCACAGAAATAAATTACATTTTAACAGATATTCACATAGAAAACACTTATTTTAAATAGTAATAATATTTCACTGTTTTTACTGTATTTTTGATCAAATACATGCAGCCTTGGTGAGAATAAAAATTAAAAATATAAAAATTGTACTGACCCAAATATTTGAACAGAATTTACCATTTAAATAACACTGTTAACATTATAACACGCTACATTACTGTAACGATATTGTGAATTTTCTTGACATTACGGGGAGAAATGTGCCTAAATATCACGAAAATCTAATTTCTTATTTCTTTTGATTTGGCCTGTTCATACGATTCACTCTGCTAGTCCGACACGTGTGTCTCACTGAGGTTGTATACTACAGATTATAAATCAGTAACACTGCAGACACAAAAACAGACATCGCAGAGAACAAGGAGGAATGAGCAAACGAGCGAAATCAGTCAGTGTTTGGATGAATCAGAGAAAGAGAGAGAGCAAGAACACACAGGAAATGTAAGATGATATCCCATCAGCCTTAGCAAGAGTTAAAGCTGTGCCGGGCTTCTCTCCAAACACACTCCACCCAGCAGAGAGCAAAGCGCACAGCAATCCATTTACATCAGGCAGATCAGATCTGATTTGTTGTTAGAGCAGACAGAGGAAGATGAGGAGAGCTTAGGCCTAATGCAGAGAGAGAGAGAGAGAGAGAGGGGAGAGAGGAGAGAGAGAGAGAGAGAGAGACAAAAGCACACATGAGACGAACACATCAAGAGCAGATCAATGAAAAACAAGTACAGACAGTGAGTTTGTTCATAGTATCTCAAGATTTCACCTGTAAAGATTTGTTTTGTTAGTATAAATTAATGTATTTAGGTTGATTTAGTGATGACCAATAGAATTACCCAATTAAACGCACTTTCGATATGAAATCCAACTCCCACTAGTATCTGCAAAAACTGGTTTCTCACTGAAATAAATGTTTATCATCATAGTTCATGGTAGGCATGTCTTAAAAATGTCTACATTATAAGTTAAAAGTGGAGAAAATGACTCTATTGCACTCTTGTTTTGGAGCTTCTGCTTTATAATCACAGATGTTTAATTATATGGTTCAGAAAATAGCTGTGCAGTCATTGTTAATCATAGCTATGCATCATGACAGTAGTAATGTAATGATAGTGTCAGTGACGAGGGTTTCTGGGGAAGGAGAGAATGACTGCTGCTAGTGAGTCACAGATCACTGATGTCACACAGGATATGACATCAGCAGGGGACTATGGGCACTTTGGCACACTGAAGAGGCTGCAATGCAGCACTGACCGCCACAGGCTGTCCCGATCTCATTTTTTAAAGTGATATCAATCCCACAGCAAGATAACACAGCATTATTATTGTATAATTGCAGTCTAAGTGTTAATCATTTTGTTGTGCAATCCAAGCTTCAGGATGAGTGTTTGATTAAGATAATTTCAAATGACAAATATTTAATCATATAAATACTAATTAATATTTAATCAAATAATATTTACAGAACATAGCCTACATATAAGAAAAACATGCACTGAATGTATGGAGCTCCGTATATGACAAAAACAAGATATTGTGACCAAATATCGCCCCCTAAAGCGAGGGAACAAATAATGTGGCCATAATTTAATTCTTAACTTAACTTAACTTTAATTCTAATCTTAATGAGACTCTGTACTTTTGAATATTTTACAAAAGGACAAGGAACATGAATTAAGAAAAAAAATTGATTTCATTAAGACTGATAATGTATGTTTAATGCAAGTATTGTGTAATGCTGTTAGCAATTTGACCATTTTACTAACTTACACTAGTTTGCTAACTTTTGCCATATGCCACTCTTCAAAACAAATATATGTTAGGCAACCCGATGTTTGTGTGCAAAACTGACAGGTTGACAAGGAGAGAGTATTTCTGATTGGCGAATAAGTGATATCTGTCAGTGTTATTCCAAAAAATCACTTACTACGGAGGCACTAAATGGACAGGGTGATGGTAAAAATAAATGAGGTGGAAAATTATATTTCAATGTTTTTGTGTTCTCTCTTAAAATGTTTGTGTTCACCCAAGAAATGTTTGCATTCACTAACAAAATACTCATATTCCCTCAATAATTTTTTTTTAAAGTAATTTTGCAAAAGAACACAAATGTTTTGTGAGAGAACGCAAATTTTCTTGTGGGAACACAATACTTTTACAAAAGAACGCAAATGTTTTGAGAGAACGCAAAGTTTCTTGTGGAAATGCAATAATCTGGAATAGAACGCAAATGTTTTGAGAGAACGCAAAGTTTCTCGTAGAAATGCAATAATTTGGAAAAGAACGCAAATGTTTTGTAAGAAAACGCAAAGTTTCTCGTGGAAATGCAATAATTTGGAAAAGAACGCAAATGTTTTGTAAGAAAACGCTAAGTTTCTTGTGGAAATGCAATAATTTGGAAAAGAACGCAAATGTTTTGAGAGAACGCAAAGCTGCTTGTGGAAATGCAATAATTTGGAAAAGAATGCAAATGTTTTGAGAGAACGCAAAGTTTCTCGTGGAAATGCAATAATTTGGAAAAGAACGCAAATGTTTTGAGAGAACGCAAAGTTTCTCGTGGAAATGCAATAATTTGGAAAAGAACGCAAATGTTTTGTTTCGTGTGAAATGCAATAATTTGGAAAAGAACGCAACGCAAAGTGTGGAAATGCAATAATTTGGAAAAGAACGCAAATGTTTTGAGAGAACGCAAAGTTTCTCGTGGAAATGCAATAATTTGGAAAAGAACGCAAATGTTTTGTTGTGGAAAAGAACGCAAATGCAAAGTTTCTTGTGGAAATGCAATAATTTGGAAAAGAACGCAAATGTTTTGTTTTCAATCGCAAATGCTGTGGAAATGCAATAATTTGGAAAAGAACGCAAATGTTTTGAAATGCAATAATTTGGAACGCAACGCAAAGTGTGGAAATGCAATAATTTGGAAAAGAACGCAAATGTTTTGAGAGAACGCAAAGCGCAATAATTTGGAAAAGAACGCAAATGTTTTGAGAGATGCAAATGCAATAATTTGGAAAAGAACGCACGCATGTTGCAATAATTTGGAAAAGAACGCAAATGTTTTGTAGAAAACGCAAAAATGCAATAATTTGGAAAAGAACGCAAATGTTTTGAGAGAACGCAAAGCTGCAAATGCAATAATTTGGAAAAGAAAACGCAAAGTGTGGAAATGCAATAATTTGGAAAAGAACGCAAATGTTTTGAGAGAACGCAAAGTTTCTCGTGGAAATGCAATAATTTGGAAAAGAATGCAAATATTTGAAATGCAATAATTTGGAACGCAAATGTTTTGAGAGAACGCAAAGTTTCTCGTGGAAATGCAATAATTTGGAAAAGAACGCAAATGCGCAAAGTTTCTCGTGGAAATGCAATAATTTGGAAAAGAACGCAAATGTTTTGAGAGAACGCAAAGTTTCAAATGCAGGAAAAGAACGCAAATGTTTTGAGAGAACGCAAAGTGCAATAATTTGGAAAAGAACGCAAATGTTTTGAGAGAACGCAAAGTGGAAATGCAATAATTTGTTTTGAGAGAACGCAAAGTAAATGCAATAATTTGGAAAAGAACGCGCAAATGTTCAATCGCAAATGTTTCGCAAAGTTAAATGCAATAAACGCAAATGTTTTGAGAGAACGCAAAGAAATGGGAAAAGAACGCAAATGTTTTGAGAGAACGCAAAGTTTCTCGTGGAAATGCAATAATTTGGAAAAGAACGCAAATGTTTTGAGAGCAAAGAAATGCAATAATTTGGAAAAGAATTTCTGTGGAAATGCAATAATTTGCGCAAAGTTTCTCGCAATAATCAAATGTTGAGAGAACGCAAAGTTTCTCGTGGAAATGCAATAATTTGGAAAAGAACGCAAAGTGTTTCGCAAATGCGAAATGCAATAATTTGCAAATGTTCGCAAAGTGTGGAAATGCAATAATTTGGAAAAGAACGCGCAAAGTTTCTCGTGGAAATGCAATAATTTGGAGAACGCAACGCAAAGTTTCTCGTGGAAATGCAATAATTTGGAAAAGAACGAACGCAAATGTTTTGTGAGCCGTGTTTCTCGTGGAAATGCAATAATTTGGAAAAGAACGCAAATGTTTTGAGCGCAAAGTTTCTCGCAAAGTTACTTTCGTGGAAATGCAATAATTTGGAAAAGAACGCAAATGTTTTGTGAAAATGCAAAGTTTCTCGTGGGAAATGCGCAATAATTTGGAAAAGAACGCAAATGTTTTGCGCAAAGAAATGCAACGCAAATGTTTTTGTGGAAACAATACATTTCTTCACGCAAATGTTTTGAGAGAACGCAAAGTGCAATAATTTGTGTTTTTAAATGCACGCAAATGCGCAAAGTGTGGAAATGCAATAATTTGGAAAAGAACGCCTAAATGCAATACGCAAATGTTTTGTTTCTCGTGGAAATGCAGGAACGCAAATGTTTCGCTAAATGCAATAATTTGGAAAAGTGTTCGCAAAGTACAGGAATGCAAAGTGTGGAAATGCACAAATGTTTTGAGAGATGCAATAATTTTGTTTTGTTTCTGCGAAAAGAACGCAAATGAGATGTTGCAATAATTCGCAAATAGATTACAATAGTGTTCGCAAAGTTGTGGGCAACGCAAATCGCAAAGTTTCTGCAATAATTTGGACGCACAACACAATACGCAAATGTTACAAAGAAATGCAATGCAAATGTTTTGCAAAGAATGCAACGAATTCTGTAAATGTTTCTCAATGGCGGGAACGCGCAAATACATGCTGCAAGAGCACGACGCACTTGAACGCAATAACAGAGAATTGTTTTGCATGAGAATGTAAAGTTTCTCAGGGGAACGCAATACATCTGCAAGAGCATGCAAACGCACTGAAATATAATTATTTTTGTCCCATCTCATATTTTTTCATCACCACCTCCCCTTTGGGGCTCCATAGACTTAAAGCAGCTTAACATGACAAAAATATTACTAACTCACCCCATTCCAGTCCACACTGCCCTCTTCCCCGGTCTCATTGCTGCAGTCATACTTCACGCTGGAGATGGATGCAGTGCTCCTCCGCCTCTCTCCGTCTCTCTGAGGATCCACTGCCGCTCCCTGACACACACACACACACACACACACATTACAAAGACATCATGTTTCCCAGCATTCATCGCTATGATTCTCCCAGATGTTGCACCTGTCTGCGGGACCTCATGGCACACTCCTCTAGGGTCTCAGCCGCCTCTATTTTCCCCTGCTTACGGTACAGAGCACCCAGGTTCCTCAGCGTGGTGTTTACCGTGGGGCTGTGTATGAAAAAACACACAGATTCACTCTCAAATGTGTCTCATATAATTCCCAACACATTTAATATTCAGACTAGGTTTGCATTTTATGAAGAAAGTAGCAGCACTTGCAAAAACTTAACTATTTAATCTTTTTTTCCAAGTGAACGCAGTATTTCTTGGGGTAATGGAATACTTTTGTGAGAGAGCGCATAAGTTTTTGAGCAAAATAATTGTAATATAATTGTTCCTCCCATTTCATAACAAGCCTTGTTTTTCCATCACTATGTCCAATAGTTTTTGTCTGAGTGAGACAAGTAAACAGTGTCCAGTGTCTTATATGTATATGCAAATATGTTTTACTTTAGTACATTATGGTCTAAACAAATATTGAAGAACACTTTTTTATTTTTATTTTGTCCTTATTTTAAGGCCTATGTATATATATGAGTATACACATCGCGGCTTTAAAATTAAATTGTAGGTGTAAAGCACAATATAATAACCATTAATCATGATTAAGATAAGAGCATTTTCATATGTAAAATATCCTTTTACGTAACGGATGACCATTTACTGGCTTTCCATGGTCATGACAGGGTTGGAAACATTTCTGCACAAACGAGGTTAGTAAATGAATCTTTAGTCCCATTGTTAACATATCTTGTGGCCTTACATTTAAAACAGTGCATTTTAACACTTATTTTTAGCACCCTTATCTCATATTCAACTTTCCAGAACATTCCTTTAAGCTGAAGTTTCAGCTGAACTAACAGCAGACAGCAGTTTTAGCTGTGGGGCAGGTAAGTTTGGGTAATTGTAGCTGCTTTTTCTCACCTGTTCACCTTGCAGGCTTTATACCAGCCGCCATATTCCCCATAATGATTCCCATCTGCCAACTTTCCCTGAGAGAAAGGAGAAGGAAAACACACAGAGACAGACGGTGAAGTTTCAAAATCTTCTCAGCTGTCAATCACCCAGACAGGTTTGCAGTCAGGGAAACTGTGTTTGCTGTAAATACATATAGACTGGGTACAGACAGCCACAACCTCCCTTCAAAACATTTACAGTACAGGTTGTGCAAAGGCACGGGGAATTAATTTGTCCTTTATGAAGTCTATAGACAATGTGTCTGATAAAACACAGCCAAAGAATAAGATACACAGGCAGAAATATGTTACTGAGGCATTTCTCTTCAGCCAGGACTGAAAAATACAAAATACTGACAGACTGAGGAGAACCTGCAGCCCTCTGCTGTTTCATTATGATAGTAACCCTAATCAGAGCAGCTAAACAGCCATAAAGAACAAGAAAGAGAACGTTCTCTAGTGGCCTACTCAGGGCTCAACCTAAATCCCACCGAGAATCTGTGGAGTGACTGCAGCGCAATCCTCATTCAGAGTATTGTTACTATGTTTGTAAAGCCAGAAAAAGCTAGAATAGTGTTTTCAGTTCAGGCTCTGTGCAACAAAAGGTGAACATACTGTATTGAAAGCGGGTGGTGATTTTCTGTACTCACTATATCAGATTCCCACATGAGCATCTCAGCATTTCACTCACACACACACACACACACACACACACACACACACACACACACACACACACACACACACACACACACACACACACACACACACACACACACACACACACACACACACACACACACACACACACACACACACACACACACACACACACACACGCTGGCAGAAACCTACTTTGCTCTCTTGTCTTTCCTCAGCATGCATCCAGATGGGTTTATTTTCAGCTGCAGACACAGAGAAACAGTTCTGCTACTGTAGTCAGCCATTACAAAAACACATGGTAAAAAACTGCTAAATACCGTAGTTACTACTGTAAAATCATATTTAATTATTTTTGATAAATCTTGCCATTGAATTGCTAAGCTGTTTCTAAGGCACTCTGAATGTTGGTTCTGTGATATTGTAGTTTCTAGGCATGACTAGGTTCCTCCTTCAATTTTAGATTAAGGTTACAAAGGTTATAGTTAAGTTTAATACTTGTTAAAATCACTATGTATGGAAGCTTGTGTCCACCAAGGTAATTGCTACTTTTTATCTTACAATTCTTACTTTTTTCCATAATTGTTTGATATAAACTTGAAATTCTGACTTTTTTCACAATTTGTGTGACATAAACTCGCAATTCTGACTTTTTTTCTGAAAATTGCAAGACATAAATTCATAATTGCAAGTTATAAAGTCAGAATAGCAAGATATAAACTCACAATTGTAAGAAAATGGCCAGTCTTATTTATTTACTTTTTTAGAATAGGACTTTTTTACTCACAGTTGCGACTTTTTATCTCACACTTCTGACTTTTTTTTTGCAATTGTGTGCTATAAACTTGCAATTCTGACTTTTTCACAATTTGTGTGACATAAACTCGAAATTCTGACTTTTTTTCTGAAAATTGCAAGACATAAATTCGTAATTGCAAGCTATAAAGTCAGAATTGCAAGATATAAACTCAAGATAGTCACATCAAGATATAAACTCGCAATTGTAAAAAAATAGCCAGTCCTTTTTTCCTCAAAATTGGATTTTATAACTCGCAATTGTGACTTTTTATCTCACAATTCTGAGAAAATTTGTCATAATTGCAAGAAAAATGTCAGAATCGTGAGATATAAACTCACAATTGTAAGAAAAAAGTCTGAATTGCGAGAAAAAAAGTTAGAATTGCAAGTTTTGCGATAATATAATTCTGACTTTAAAACTTGTAATTGTGAGTTTATTTCATGCAATTCTAAGAAAAAAGTCAGAATTGTAAGATAAAAAGTCGCAATTACCCTTTTTTTCAGCGGCGGAAACAGGCTTCCATACGTATGGGATCTAACAATAACTGCAGCAACTACATTCTTGAAGTTTTGTTATTTACCAACAGTCCACCAGGTGAACGTATTAAAACTGTCAAGAGCACAAAATAATAAATTTGCCATGAACATATGAAACAGAAAATATAGAAAAATGAAGAAATCAATCAAGTTGATTTATTGAAATCAAGTGTGAAATCAACATTAAAATGATTAACAAAATCATATAAACAACACACAAATTGGTCTATTCTGAAGGGATAATCAATTTTCTGATATTAAAGAACACAAAATAAAATGACATAAAAAGTATTTTGAAAATAAATGACGTAACACAGAACTTCACCTGAAAGCTGTACAACTTCCAAGAAGTAAAAGATACAGATACAAACCATCTGTTCAGTTGTTCGTACACTAAAGCGCTTTGCACTTCTGCTTTCATATTTATTTTTGAGACATTCACATTGAGTATATACTAATATAGCGTCCATATTTGAAAGTCAATTCATCTTCACGGCAAAACATATACACATATTTGGCAAGAACTTGTAACATTTAGTCCAAAACCCTTCTGAATGTGAACTAATCCTATATTTTATGGTATTAAAAAGATGTTTTATCAGTTGTGTTTGCTCCTGGATTTCTGTGAAATCCACGGCTCACAGCGAATGGTAGTAAACCAGAGGTCAGGTGTGCAGAAAGGTCACGATATCAAGAGTCGAGGGTCGGCTGGTGAAGTCATCAATACGTATCATTCAGCAATGACAACAGTTCAGTTTTATAGCATTGCCAAAAAAGAAAAAAAATCTCTTTTGTGAGGAAGCATGCAGGCTGTCAGCTAATGAATAATGAAGAGCCATAATCAAGCAATGATCGTACCATCTACAGATCCAAACTCTCTCTCGTGGGCGCGTGTCAGGATCTCTTTGTAGAGGATCTCAGCTTCCTTGTACTTGCCCTGTTTCAGATAGCATGAAGCCTGCAGGAAAATAATAAAGAAGCTATTTTACAATTATGGCATACCCTTAAAAAAAGGAATGTGTGCAATTATTTCTATTACAGGTTATAGATGAAGTACAATATGTGACCCTGGACCACAAAACCAGTCATAAGGGTAAATGTTTTGAAATTGAGATTCATACACCATCTGAAAGATGAATAAATAAGCTTTGCATTGGTGTATGATTTGATAGGACAATATTTGACCGAGATACAACTATTCTGAGGGTGCAAAAAAATCTAAATATTGAGAAAATCACCTTTAAAGTTGTCCAAATGAAGTTCTTAGCAATGCATATTACTAATCAAAAATTAAGTTCTGATATATTTACGGTAGGAAATTTACAAAATATCTTCATGGAACATGATCTTTACTTAATATCCTAATGATTTCTGGCATAAAAGAAAAATTTATAATTTTGACCCATACAATGTATTTTTCGTTATTTCTACAAATATCCCCGAGCTACTTATGACTGCTTTTGTGCTCCAGGGCCACAAATGTTTTAAAATAGATCTCTTAACAATGAAAGAGTCTGATTCGTTGTGCAAACATGATGAGTGCTGATTATATTCACCAGGTTGTTTTTGGTCTTGGCAACATTCGGGTCGTCAGGTCCCAGTTTTTTCTCGTAGATATCCAGAGCCCTGCAGTAATAATACTCCACCTCCTCATACTTCCCCTGATTCTGACAGAGCAGAGCCAGATTATTCAGCTGCTTGGCCACATCTGGGTGATCCCGCCCCAACACCTGAGCAATCAAAGAGAGAGAGAGATAATTACAATATGGCTGACTAGTCACAGAAGACATGATTATCCAAATATCATTTTAATCAGTTGACACAACACAAACAGGCCAGGTTTTTGTGAGAGTACCTTCTCTCTGATCTCCAAGGCTCTCTTGCACAGTGGTTCTGCTTCCTTGTATTTTCCTCTCTTTCCGTACAGGACCGCCAGGTTGTTGAGGGTGGCCGCCACCTGGATTAGTCATGAAATATGGACACTGATTACAGGGTACAGTGTGTGTCCAGACACAACGCCTTTGAACTGTTCATGGACCATTTGTCATAAATATAACAAAATCATTTTTAGGAATCACAGACTCCAATCTTCTTGCCATGCTTTACACAATTATGTGAAAAGATTATAACAGTCACCATCATTTCTATAGGTTTATAAAACTATTTACTTGATTCAAAGTTTGCAAGGCATTCAAGGCACTGAATCTTGGAAGACGTTTAAGACATTTAGAAGCAAATATAATAGACATCCCATGCACAACCTTATATTCTCCTTTTTTTTTTTAGAGTAATATGTGTTTTGTTGTACTTACAGCTGGGTGGTCATTGCCCAGGGTCTTTTCTCTGATTGACAGGGCATCATTAAGGAGATGAGCAGCTTCCTTGTATTTATTCTGGTCCCTGAGTGAAAAGAAATGCAATAGTCTTATTACAAGATGCTTATTTCAGTAGGTCTAGTGGGCAATCTTTCTATGGAAGCCAATTTCCGCCACTGAATAAAACATAAAAAAGGTAAGTGCGACATATAAATTCGCAATTCTGACTTTTTTCTTAGAATTGCATGATATAAACTCACAATTGTAAAAAATTGTCTCTTTTTTCCTCAGAATTGGACTTTATAACACGCAATCGCGAGATTGTATCATGTATCACACACATGTGATAACAAGTCATAAATACCTTATTTAATTTTTTATTCAGTGGCGGAAATGGCTTCCATATATTTCACTTAAATATTATTCTAAATTCAATAAAGGAGAATTAGTTTTCCATGACAACATGACAAATTAGGCAAATTTGCAAACAGAATTGCCAGTTCTGACAGAGGACGCTGAAAACAATGAGGATTTAAAATATATATATATAAAATATGACATAATTTAAATGATTAAGTACATCCCAACACATAAACAGGCCCAGACAGAATCTGCGGACTTACTTTGTACTTTATTCAATCTTTCTCGTAATGCTGGTTGAAGGAAGTCTTGCTAGTTAAAGAAAGTAAGTTCTGTCCTCATTTACTCACAATCGCATCACTCTAAACCCAACAAATTACTTTATTTCTTCAGTGGAACACAAAAGAAGAAATTTTGAAAAATGTACCGGTTGTTTTGTCAATGCATTTACAAATAATGGAAACTGGAGCATCGAAGATGAAGCTAATATGCTGTGACACAATAGTAGTCCAAATGACTTGTGCATTAAATTCCATGCTTTCTGAAGTAATAAGCCATTATTTGTTCAATGAAAATACTGACATCTGTCCTATATTTAAATATAGCCATATTGACCATTTTAATTATGCTTTTGTCTTTTATAATGCTTGAAAGCTACAATTTTTTTTAAATGTCTTTTTTTGTGTGTTTCATGTAACTAAGAATATACAGGTTTGCAATGACATGGGAGTGAGTAAATAATTGACTCCACATGCATTTACACATAAGTAAATACACACCTGTAGACCAGAGCCAGGATGTTGAGCATGGTGGCTACATCGGGATGGTCGTGTCCCGAGGTTTTCTCCAGGTCCTCCAGAGCCTGTTTGCAGAGAGGCACGGCCACCTCGTAGCGGCCCTGAGCGGCGTACTGGATCACCAGGTTATGGAGGGTCCTGAGGCGGGCTGGGATCTCATACCCACCCTGCTGAGCGGCAGCAAGCGCGGCGCTGTTGTGCCGGTGTGGGACTGAAGGGGGCGACAGAGAGTAACACTGTTACTATCAAAAATATGACTTGTATGGTTTCTCTAGCTCCCTTCCAAATGCCATTCTTGCCTCAAATCCACACTTTGTTAACGCCACATTGACTATTGGGTAGTACACCAAAATGGCATCCACACACCAATGCAGACTTTGCAAAAGGACTGAAAGGGCATGCAAAAGTAACGAGACGGTCAAATTCACATCAAATGTGTCATACAGTGTCAGTAGTGCTAGATGCTAACAAGCATTACGGCCTGTTCACACCAAGAACAACTATAACGTTAACTATATTAACGACAATAATGTTATTTTTATTATAAGCAGACACTGCCTTTATGCCATCTGGTGCTTTTGATGCTTGAGCTTTCCTGTAGCTCAAATGGTAGAGCATGGCGCTAGCAACGCCAAGATCATGGGTTCGATTCTCAGGGAAAGCAAGAGCTGATAAAATGTAAAACTGTAACTTGAATGCAATGTAAGTCGCTTTGGATAAAAGCGTCTGCTAAATACATAAATGTAAATTAGCTCTTTAAAATCTGTTAACTGTCACCTTCAATAGACGTGAAAATGCACTGAACTTAAATGGTTGTAATTCTTAAATGTTTTGGTACACAGACCAAAGTTTGGTCGCTTTTTAAAGAAAATACTCAGCGGGTTATGTGTGCTCCAAATTTGAAGTTGAGATAAAAAAAAATTCAAGTTCCTGGGAGATTTTTTGCTTTCTCATGTCACAAATTATTACATATTTGTCACATTTCTCTTTTATTACATAATTGTTGCCAAATATGGAACCTTGAGTCTCAGACCTTTCCATGTTTTGTTAATATTAGAAAAATATGGTAAAGCAGCATCCAATTTGAATACAGTTTCGACAGGATGACTTTTTAGTGCATTGAAGCTTTTGAATTATACCTAATTTAAGATGCTAAAAATAAAATATACGTTAAGGAAAAAGGCAATAGATGTAGAGCTAACTAACAGTTAAAGTGCCCCTATTATGGGTTATGAAAGTTCATATTTTGGTTTTGGGAGTCCCCAACAACAGGTTGACATGCATGCAAGGTCAAAAAAACACTTTCATTGTCTTAAAATATGAATTTATTTTTTCCTTTTTTGCTCACGACTCCCAAATGGTTCATTCAACGATTCATTTTTCCAAACCCCTCCTTTGCGTGACGCTAATCTGCGGTGATTGGTCTGATGACCCAGTCTGTTATGATTGGTCTTCTGCGTGCAGCGCATGTCAGTAACGGTACGCCCATCACCACTTAGCCCACAGCTCGGTGATAAACACCCAAACAGCCATGGTATATGCGTTAGCCCAATGCAGAAACGCATTGATAAAGCACTGCAGTTTGTACACCAACGTATTGCTCTATTCTTTATCAGAACTCCAAATAATAACAACGACAAACATTCACTATTCATCAACACATTTCTAGACAATTGCGAGCAAGCAGATATTGCTGTTAGCCGGAGACCTACAAGCTGTGCAGAGCGAACACAACTCACACAACTAAATACGTATTGTGCATGCTACAGTACAGAGTACATGACAGCAACAGTTTTTAAAAGAATTACTCCACTTTCAGAATAAAAATCATGTCATCCAAGATGTTCATGTCTCCCTTTCTTCAGTCGCAAAGAATTTATCAGTCACAACTTATCTAGCGAAACCATCTGTAATTTTCTTTAAAAAAAATGTATGCACTTTTTAACCACAAATGCTCGTCTTGTCTAGCTCTGCGAGGCGCATGCGTACTTTGTCTGTCAGGGTGTGTCTAAAAACTCCCAACACTTTTCTCCTCCAACTTCAAAATCGTACTACATCGTTGTTTTACCTTTTTTGTTTTTTGTAAAGGGTGTTTGACCCTCCTTGCACGTTCACTTTGTAAACACTGGTTTGGTGCTTCTGCAGTGATGTAAGATGATTTTGAAGTTGGAGGAGAAAATGAGTTGGGAGTTTTTCGACATACCCTAACTGTACCCTAACGGATTTCCCCTCACAGTGCAGAGCACAGTCTTCTCCACAGGAATCCGCTACGGTGTTTGAGGGAGGGGAGGTTCAAGTTTTCCCGGGTCTGCGCGCGCAACAAGTGGGCGGGCATTAATATGCTAATATTTCATATTGACGTCACCTTGAAACAGCTAAAGATTCGTTTTAAAAACGACTCGTTTTCATGACTCGGAGTCGACTCCTTCTTTTGAAAGACAATAACTTTATACACGGTGCACTTTCAGATTTAAAACTTTGCAGGATGTTTTCATTCACTTACACACTACATGAAAGCTCATTTTCAAAAATCCATAATAGGGGCACTTTAAAAAAAAACAGGAAAAAAATCATTCTGAAAGTGAATAGCGAAGTCCACGCTACAAGTTGTAATGTGATTTTTGCTATTCTTATAGAGTTAGGGTGATTATTGTGTCATTTTTGTACTTCCTTACCCTGGTCATCTTCATCATTGGGAAACAAATCGTCCAGGGCATCTCTGGGAGTCTCACCATTTTTCTCTTCCTAAAACAAAGATTTAAATATTCAATTTAGTATGATTTTTGTTTATATATAGTCTGTGCTGCTCTGTTTTTTTATTATTATTTTTTGTCTGTGCTGCTCTGTTACTATTAGTCTTATATATTAAATCATTTCTAGAGTCAGCTGCATCTCTGTCCATGCATGACTGTCTTAAGAGATTTGAATGGCTCCATTAAGTAACCGCATGAAACAGCCTTTCATGAAATATAAATGACAAGCTGGAGGCAACTGTCATTTTAACAGATCGAGTGTCTCCAAATGCAAAAGAGAAAAATGAAAAACATTGGATTGAAGTCAAGGAGAGGACCTTCTGTTTGGCCAAAGGAATACAATTTACTAATTCATCACACAGTAACAAAGAAGATCTTCTTTGTAACATCTCCATCCAGCAAAACTGAAGTCATTTGTTCAAACTGACAATAAATCAATGCTGGCTACACTCACAGGAAGAAGGACACGGCTCATTTCCCAAGAAAAGCCAGGCTATAGCCAGAAAACTTCCCCTTTTATTCATTAATAAGTCCACTTAGAATGTTAGTCATGGATTCTTGCACCAAAAACATTGTAATTTAGTTTTCTAATTTAGTAAATGACTTATAAATGTATTAAAATGAACTCAAGATCAAAACAATTCAAGGGATTAACCAGATTTATTTTAGTTATCTAAAACCATAAACTGAATAAAAAAACACAGAAAATGATAGATAGATAGATAGATAGATAATCAATCAATCAAAAATTAATTGGGATACATATCTCAGCATATTTTCCAAATATATTCTAGAATATAAACAAAACATATTGTATACTTGGTATAATAGTAATAACAATAATATTGGGAAAAAACAACAACAGTTAACTTTGTTTAAAAGGACAGACACAATATGAATAATGAATAATGGCATCAGTATATATAAATATAGTATTTATTAATATTTGATTTAGCTTTAATTTCATAATTTTTATTTTCTAATTGGAGTTTAAGTTTTAGAGATTTTGTTGTGATTTGTTATTTATACATCCTTGTCATTTGTCATATATACAGTATATGGCTTTAATTTATTTTTGTTTCAGTTTTAGATAATTTTAGTACTTCAAATTAAACTTGTTTAATATCACTTAGTTGCCAGGGGAACATTTCTTATTTTGGCTTTTCATCTAATATTTATATTTTTACTTTATTTCAGCTTTATTTCAATAAGTGAGAATTTTTTTTTTTTATAGTTTTAGGTTTAGTAAACAATAACAACACAGAGTGACACTGGAGGTAGAATCCAGCACCATGAAGTTTCTTTCTGCAGTGTAAACTTTTCATATATTATTTCCTACAATATTAAAAAAAATAAAAATAGCAATCAGGAGAAAAAAAATTGCAACATGATGTAACTGGGGTGTTTTTCGTGTGCCAGTATGACGCTCCACCCCATAGACACTCACCTCTGGTGAGACTCCATCATCATATTTCTTGAGCTGGTTCATGAACTCCAGATGTTTCTTCTCCTCCTCCAGCTGTGCGACGCTCTGTTCGCTCTTCTGGAGCTTCTGCTGGGTGTTGGCCAGCTCGTCCCTCAGCCACTGGTTCTCCTGACAGAGCCGTCGCACCTGAGCACGCAGCTTCTGCTTCTCTGACTCCACTGCGTTCAGGTGGTTGGACAGGGCCATCATCACCTGATATGTAATATACGTGATGTAATATTTTTACATTATTAACTAGTTCAGCAATGTATGCAAACAACAGACTTTCTACCACCTCAGTGGTATTCACCATATCCGTACTGTCATCGTCTCTCACCTGCGCTTCACCCAGGCCCAGCTCAATCATCTCCACAGACTTGCGCAGCAGGTTGGACTTCTCATGAACCGAACTGGCCTCCTCATCTTTCTTTAAGCACTGGATGGTCTCCACCAGACTCTGCAGGATTGAGTTGTGCTCGCTCTTGAGAGCTTCCAGACCCTGAATCACCAGTTTAGTGCTGGAGATGATCTCCTCCTGCGTCAGCTTCTCTAGTCTGTCCTCATGTGGGTAAACCATGGTGGACATGCTCTGTGAAGGAAAAGGTGCAGAACTGAGGGTTTGGAATGACGTATGAATTATTTCAATTATATCTCATGGTTCTTCATTATTTATGAACTTAAATTGCAATGCATTTCTAAATATGTTAATCCAGCAGTAGAAATAGCAACAAATGTGTCGAATCCGCCTTTTGGTGAACTTTTTTTTTCTCCCTTTTCAAATTTCAAATCACATCAGAAAAGCATTTATTTTTAATAAAAATGAAGGAAATAATCAAAAAGTTGAAAATAAAGTATCGGGGAGGGTTAGGGTTAGGGTAGGTGTAGGGAGGGCTTTTGTCCCAATAAGGTGGCATTTAGGGGTGACCCCGAATAGTCGACGATTCGATGCTTCGATAGGAGGAGCCTGATTCGACTCCCAATCTCACAGTCGAATATTCGCGGGGTGTTAGGATCATGCCATTTTGGCTATATGGGGAGCTCAAATGTCTGATTTCACATAGAAATAGGGCTGCACAATTAATCGATTTTCTAATCGCAATTACAATTACAGATGCCACAATTATGTAATCGTTCAAAGTGGCAATTAATCGTTCAAAGTCCACTTATGTTATCCTGCGTGCTTAAGATGTGTTTTTTTTCTTTCTACAGGTTATCTTAAGGGTTTTTCCATTTTTTAATTGTAGTTTTAGTATAACATTATAATACCATTCACAGTTTCGCTTTTCTTTATTTAAAGAATAAACCAATCTGATGTATAATTCACATTTGAGGCTTAATATTATAGAAAAGCAATAAAGGTTTTTCAAGAGTTTATGTTCGTGTAAAAATATGGTATGCAGTTGCTTCAAACAATGGTATAAACATCATTCAGTGTAAATTTTGATAATCGTAATTAAAAAAATCGCAATTACAATTTTAAGGGAATAATCGACAATTATGATTTTTGTCATAATCGTGCAGCCCTACATAGAACTACTGGTTTTCTCCCAATAAGTTAATATACAGCCTATTATGATAATGCTGTAAATAAGAATCTGAAAAGAAAGAAGCTTTAAATAAATATTTTAACGTGCATGAATAAATCCAACCACCCCTTTAGATTTAAGTTAAATTTCACTTTCCATAATCCATGACCGACAGAGGAGCATCTTGGCAGCAGGGATTTAAATCTTTAACAAGACTCAAACTGACACAGGCAGAGTTACAGACTGGATTTTTTCGATCAGGTGGGGTATAAATGATTTCAAAACATGGCAGCCGGATTATATATTGTGTATTATTGATGCATCGTGCTGAAGTAAAGCGCTTCATTGTACAGTGATTATCAACGCGCAGCACGAGCAGTACAAACAACAATGCATAATATTAATAACTATGACTGGGACTGTCATATACATAACATTATAATGAGAACACTATTATAATAAAACGTTGTGAATTTTTAGAGTTTAGTTGCCGTGTTTCTACACATTGTTGCATGAAGAACGCGTCCACAAAAGGAGTTCATTCAGAGCCGGGGCATTCTGTGCAGGTAGCCTGTAAGTCGCAATATTAACGTTATGTTTTATAAATAACGAAGCGTATTCTATATTAGATAAATGAGTTAAATCCCACTGATTAAAAAAACTGCTATCAAATGCTTCATTCTACTGGTCATCTTCAGCGCGCAGCTCGAAAACAGAAATGCAGAGCATTAATAACTACTGTCATATAGCCTACATAACGTTATAATGAGAGCACTGTTGTAAAATTGTTTTGAATTATAGGGTTTTGCTGGCGTTTAATGTTAACTATCTTTTAATCAAAACATAAAACATTATTTTTGTATCTGTGAGGTGTCCATTACACATTTTCGCTGTGTGTTAATGTCAGTAATTATGACTGTCTCTTGGTAATGTATTTTGACCACGCCCCCAAACATATGATTCGACTATCAGTCGAATATCGGCAAGATTCGAAAATTCCGATTCGAATGAAAATCCTTAGTCGGGGACACCCCTAGTGGCATTAATTTAATGATTTGAATTAAAATTAAAATTTACACTCAATAAGTTATTGCATACTGTTTTCTGTACTGTTATATATAATACAGGGCTCCAGACTGCGACTAAAACATTTGCGACCAAAAATATTAATTTGCGAGTGAAGTTTTTGATGAGGTCGCCACTGGCGACTATATATATTTACATGCTATGACTTAAAATGTGCATGCAATGCCTTTTTTCCTGATTGTTTTGCAATCACATCTTTTGTTATATCCACGTACCACGTATTAAACTTAAAATTAAAAGACGATGCGCATCAAAGTTTTAGTGGAAAAAGAGTTTCAAACAGTCCTCGTCTCTGCCGCACAGCAGCCTGACGCACACAGTCTGCTGAACGCAGCTCAGTTGTGCAGCGCGAGAGAGATTGAAATGACGGACGCAAGTGAAAGTGCAGAAAAGACATGTCTATTTCGTGCACAACTTCAACAAACTACAACAGGTAAAGCTGTCAGCTGTGTGGATACTGGCAATATTGTTAACAATTCTCGTTTATAAGCATTACTAAGGAATATGGCTTCTTATCAAGATCTATGTTCTGTTAATGTGTCAACTTCGTATTATTTGTTGCGCACTTACCGTCCAGTGATCGCAAAAAGCTTTGTGCTTTGTTACTTTTTAATAAACAAAGTATCAGCATTAAAATGATGCCAAATTCATAAAATTCAAACAATACAGTTTTGGCGCTCTTTAATGCGGCAGACACGATCCTTTAGCGCCTCAGTTCAAGCAGCAGTAGGCTATCTTTCTATTTACTACTATAGTATGAAAAGAACATGATTTAACATCAAAAGCTAGGCTATTTTATAAGAGATCCTACGGTACAACTTACTGAAATATCTCATGTAAAAGCTCATTCAGTGTCAAACTGCGGAAAACGTGTAAAGCTTGTAAACATTGCAACTAATAATACATTTACCTCAGAATAACCATAAGCTCATCAGTCAGCTAGAAAAATAACTATAAAGAGGAGCATTTTGCTATATTTATGCGCTACTGCATATTAATATTTTTACTTAATCTGCTGTCTACATGATTCAACTCCTCCTATAAAATTGCATTTTACTAATGAAGAAAAACAGACTGAATGTGTGAAAGACATGACAACATTTATAGGATGCACTGAGGAGGAGCCCAAACTACACTCAGTGGCCAAGTGATGCTTATGGTCCATGATATTGGTGCAGATTCTGTGTAACAAACAATTCTTTGTGACTGTATATTTCAAGTTGGAAAAGACATTTAGTTCCCACTTTAAGTGAACCTTAGTTCCCAGGTCGACCTGATCATCTACAAGATGGATTAAAATGCTGATAAAGTCAAGAAAAATGAGACATAAACACAGGACAGTATGATTGAAATGTTAAAATGTAGGGGAAAAAATATAATAATAAAATAAAACACTTTTATTCTGTTGCACCTAAAAAAATAATTTGGCGCCTAAGTTTTTTTCTTATAGGAGCCAATGGCTCCTTACTCGATTTTTTTGTCTGGAGCCCTGTAATATATTTATATATTATAATGTATTACAATACTGAGGTGCAGATAATTGCCACTATTTGCAGTAAGTAGTATAAATAGCAGAAAATCCTATTTTAACAGTGTAAATAGAAACTATAGCTAAATAGCCGCTGCCTTATAATAAATGCCATATTTACCTGTGCCCTTCAGCAAGTAGGAAATAGACAGCAATTGAATAAAGTTATCAACACTAAATTCTAAATTAAATATAGATCCTTAAAGCTACAACAGTTATTGATATCCTCTCTTTTCTTTTGTTCTTTGATTAAAGGGGTCATATGATGCTATTTTAAAGATCATTATTTTGTGTATTTGGTGTAACAGAATATGTTGACATGCTTTAATGTTTAAAAAACACATTATTTTTCAAATACTGTACATTATTGTAGGTCCTCTATGCCCCGCCTCTCTCAAACGTGTCGTTTTCTACAAAGCCCCTCCTTCCGACAAGCGCAGTCTGCTCTGATTGGCCAACTGACCCAGTGCATTGTGATTGGCCGAACACCACAAGCACGCGTCGGAAATGTAACGCCCCTTTCCATAATCGTGAACTTCAGCTTTCAAAGTAAATATAAAGACAATTAATAATGTCCTTAGTTTTACCATCAGTTCAAGCCCGAGAGGGGAACAGAGTCGTGTGACAGACACAGTGATGAAGCTCGTATGTGTTTGAACACAAGCCGTGATTAAGAAAGCTGACTCCACTGTGATGTGACCCTCTCTCTCTCTCACTCACTCACGTGTGTCTCCCTGACATGACTGCATCAACACTAGTGATGGGAAGTTCAGATCATTTTACTGACTCGGACCTTTGATTCTCGTTCAGCAAAATGAACAAATCTTTTTTCGAGTCATTTCGTTCATTTTAGCAAAATATAATTAAAATGTTACGTGCTACTTCCCTAACACATCTACTACTTGTGCAAACGTTGAACACACTAAAAACAATACAAAACTATAATGGTATAAGAAACAGAAAAAAAATATTCATTAGTCTTTAGTCTATGATTAGCTCACCTCACTTCTTATCTGACAAGATCGGGTTTGAGACTTCGTTCATCACGTGACAATAAGCTATATACAGTCAGAGCCGGAAAGAGTTCATCCCGAGTCTTCACGTGACCGGAGCACCTCCCGAGTCAAAGCTCATAACCTATACAAAGTCAGAGCCGGAAAGAGAATTGATTAGTTCACCTCCCGAGTCTTCAGGTTTGAGTCGTTCGTTCATCACGTGAGTTCACCTAAAGTCTATCACGTGACAGCCTCATACTAGTCAGAGAATTGATGAGAAAGAGAGTTTAGTTCAGAGTCAGTCGTTCGTTCATCACGTGACAGCCTCATAAACTAAACCTATACAGTCAGAGCCGGAAAGAGAATTGATTAGTTCACCTCCCGAGTCTTCAGGTTTGAGTCGTTCGTTCATCACGTGACAGCCTCATAAACTAAACCTATACAGTCAGAGCCGGAAAGAGAATTGATTAGTTCACCTCGAGTCTTTCGAGTCGTTCGTTCTTTTGTCACGTGACGTGACAGCATTGGATAGAGAAATTAGTTAATTTACAACCTTCCTTACAAACGGCTGCATAGTTATTATTATTATTATTTACTCACAGTTACGTGATGCGTTTCTGGTCTCAAATTGTAGCTTTTTATTTCTTACAGTTTATAAATGTGTGAATTTCTGTCATGATGGTTCTTTCCATAACACTGAATGTGGAAACAAAGGTAATACACTAAAGAGTTGGTTATTATTATCACTATTAAGTCTTTTTCCCTCAGACTGCATAGGTTTAGCTTATGAGGCTGTCACGTGATGAACGAACGACTCAAACCCGAAGACTCGGGAGGTGAACTAATCAATTCTCTTTCCAGCTCATACTGTATAGGTTTAGCTTATGAGGCTGTCACGTGATGAACGAACGACTCGAAAAACCCGAAGACTCGAAACAGGTGAACTAATTCAGTGCAGAACCTATATGTTGCGCATGCGCGACTGAACGAATCACTCCCCGAGACGACTCGTTCTTCCCGAGTCACATTAAAGATTCGTTCAAAATGAACGAATCGTTCAAGACCGACCCATCACTAATTAACACTACTGCGTTACTGAAACCACGCCTTCTTTCTTCGTGTGAACATTTGGGCGGCATTACGCAAATATTTCCACATCGTGACGTAGACACGTGGGGGCGTGTTTGAATGAGCCGTTTGACAGAGTCTTAACTTTGATAAAGAATATCTCTTTGGTTTTGAGACTTTAGTCTTTGCAACTTCAGGGATCTTATCTATGCACAATCAGCTTGTGACACTCCAAAGAGAAATAAAAACTTGAAATCGCATCACCCCTTTAACATCTGGGTTATTAGGTAATTTGGCTGCTAAACGTGACGCGGATCTGACACGCATGCTCGTCGTTTAATATCAAATGATACAGGCTACAGCGCGCACGCCGTATGTGCTCAGTTGACTGAAGCACAGTATAATGGCAGACAGGAGAGGAAAATCGTCACCTGCACCCAGGGCCTAAAACTAACTTTTTGCCACACCTGCCAATGGCCGGTGACGTGATAAAATGTACAGGCCCCAAATGTTTTTTACCGGCCATGAAACTCTTTTTTGCAAAAACAGGCAGTCATTACAATGACTAAACATATTTACAGTGTTTTTAATTTGTCCTTTACTTTACTTACAAGAAAAAAAACAACAAACAGATTTATTGATTTATCTCTTTTTTTTTGTCCCTATAAACCGTTGAGATTCTTGTCCTTTGCATGTTTTCAGCAAACGGAGCAGTCCATCGTGTTATGCCTGTTTCACACATACTCTGTTTGCAGTGCGTATGTGGTGCTTATTTTTTTCTGCACCCATGTTAACGGATTAGAGCAGGGCTGTTCAATTAGCTTCAATTGAGGGCCGGATTATCAAACTGAAAATGTGAAGGGGGCCAAGGGGGTGGGGGCCATCCCCGTCCCGATCTCTTTCTGGGGGGACCTATAAAAATAGAAATTAAATTGAAATCTAAAATCTATAAAGGTTAACATTAGTGCTGTCTGTCAATTGATTAAAAAAATAATTAATCATGATTAATCGCATATTTACGGTATTGTAATAATTTCACACTGATGTAGAAACAACAAAGATAGTATATTTTAAATATGTTTTTAATAGCATCTTTTTACTAAGTAGCCTATTATTAATGAAGTATTGATACCAATACTGCTACTGGTGTCTATTAAATACATTTTCCCTCAATTTGACCTATTAATTATAGCCATTCAACATTATAGTATAATTGAAAGCCATTATTTTTAACAATAGGCTCTGAAATATTAAGTGATTTTAAAACAATCTTCACATGACCTATAAATTGTATATCCATAAACTATACAGATTAATTTTTATTCAAGCAACAAAAGTTAATCAGTGACCAGAGCAGTCGAGTGATTTCTCTTTTTCTTTTGTTCTTTGATTTACATCAATGACAGACTTCAGCAGGTTTCACTTAAAAATCAGCGCTGTCTCTTTAAAACCTGATGCACGACGCGGATCTAACACATATCCTATTTTCTCCAAACTCTTTACAGTCATTAAAGACTTTTTAACTCATTTAAGACTACGTTTACGAGATAACTCGCCAAATCCGCATATTTTGACATAATTGTGTGTGTTTTCGTCCGTTAAAGCGCTACTGGTGCGCTGTCTTAAAGCGTCTCGTGTATGTGTTCAGCCAAACATAGCCTACTTCACTGCACCGTTCAGGCGGCGTAACCCCAGATATGAGTCGCCACATTCTTGAGTTATGAAGAATAAAGAAAGGAAAAGTTAATTTTCTGAAATGAAGCAGCAAAATCTTCTCAGGTAAAAGTTATTAGAACCGTGTGTAGGGACAAGCTGGCCATCACTCTGCTCTGACCTTATCAGCCCGTTACTATCCTATTATTTGATTCGCTCTTGTCGCTTATGACAGAACAGCTAATCACGATGACCTTGTCTTCGGAAAAGATCATTTTATTTGCTTACGTCAGAAACAGCAAATCTCTTTTAAAACTGGCTGTTGTTCTCACTACATTGCATTGTTATATTTTGATTTTTTTTACCCACCAACTAACTAGTTATGATATAGCTGGGGACTACTTTCAAGCGCTGCGTAATATCACTGCGCCTGCTGCACTCATGGTGAGGCAGTTCCTTGATTATTACGCCGGAATGAGAGTATAGTTCCTAGCCATATCGGACTAGAAAATCACAACTTTTCATTTTCCGTCGGTCTTAGTACACGATGTAACTACAGAAGAGTCAAGTTTTAAATAGGAACAATATCGAAACTCTTTGGTCATTTTTGAGTGAGATGCTAATGGTCTAATCCGATTCAATGATCTATGCTAAGCTACGCTAAAAGTGCTACCGCCAGACCCGGAGATCGGCTGAATAGATTCAAAAATGGTAAAACTCAACTGTTTAACTCTTGGGGAGGTGTAAAATGAGCCTATTTCCAAAAAAAGTGGAGTGTTCCTTTAATCACAAGTGCTCAGGAAACAGGAACAATTTAGGAGGAAACCACAATCTATAAATGAGAACTGACAGACAGGAGAACTGAGGGCTTATTAGCACAAAGGGAACTAATGAGATAATTAATCAGACAACAGGTGAACAGGATGATTGACTAAGCAAGGGAACACATGAACACAGACCAACTGACTGAAACAAAACATAATTCAACAGAAAACAGAGCATGTTAAAGCATTAGATAATGACAAAAACAATCTATAGGCTACTGACTGGTACCATTAATTTTACAAAATAATTGTAATTTGTAATGTAACTGTTATGGTACAAATATATTGTGCATCTTTTCATGTTTGTGTATCAATCTTAAAAAGCAAGTTAAATAAATGTAGGATGGAAACCATTATAAATTATCAACCATGCTACAATTCAACCAAATTTCAGCCCTATTTGGATTCCTTAATTGACCAAACGTGTCACAACAGTAGCTTTGAGTTTTAAAATCAGCTGGGTGTAAAGCATTTACACTTCACCCTGACAACATCAGTCCCATGCTGTAATACCCATCCATTCAGCCTTCAGTAGGTCATGTGACCCACTCAATCAATAAAGCCTTGCATTCAAAACACTGACCAATCACATGACGGATAATAGTCCTTTCTGTCTTATAATAACCATTTATTACAATACAACATCAAATAAATGTTGTATAATGCATCAACAGGCTTCACAGTGTGATGAAATCACACACAATATACAGAGAATAACATTCATGTCATTGATTAATGTGACTATGCCTTTTATCGGTTAATTCCCACAATGAAAATCATTTACTTACAAGTTAAACCTTGCTCTGCTGCTAGTCATCTATTAATGATTAAACAGGAAGGAACAACTAAGACAAGGCACAGCTGTTAGAAATAAAAATCCCCACTGTTGAGGCCTTTTGTGTAAACTACAACATTAAAGAAACAGTTCACCTGAAAAAAAAGTCAATTTGGCTGAAAATGTACTCACCCTCAGGTCATCCAAGATGTAGATGAGTTTGTTTCTTCCTCAGATTTGGAGAAATGTAGCATTGCATCAGTGTCTCAGCAATGGATGCTCTGCAGTGAATGGGTGCCGTCAGAATGAGAGTCCAAACAGCTGATAAAAACATCACAATAATCCACACCACTCCAATCCAACAGTTAACATCTTGAGAAGACAAAAGCTATGAGTTTGTAAGAAACAAATCCATCATTAAAATCCATCACTTCTGGACAAAAATATTCTTCTGATTCAGGCGAGATGGCTCACTTTTTCACTGGAGGAAGGGTTATTATGGATTATGCACTTGTATTTTAGTCAAAAGCAACTGTTTAAAGTTAAAACATCTTAATGATGGATTTGTTTCTTACAATCAAGCAGGTTTTTGCTTCACAAGTGGATTATTGTGATGTTTTTATCAGCTGTTTGGACTCTCATTCTGACGGCACCCATTCACTGCAGAGGATTCATTGGTGAGCAAGTGATGTGATGCTACATTTCTACAAATCTGAGGAAGAAACAAACTCATCTACATCTTGGATGGCCTGAGGGGGAGTACATTTTCAGCAAATTTTCATTTTTGGGTGAACTACTAAGGTGAACAGTTTGGAAAATTAAGGCTGGAAACCACAACACGACTTTTACCCAGATTTTTGCCTCAGTTTAGTCAATGTTATAGTTGCTGAAAGTCATAGTCAGTTGGTAGATTTTGGGCAGTTAAAGTTGACAGATGTAAAAAAATAAAAAAAAATCTGGCAGTCTATGATGGTCACAGCCTCAGATCTTTTAGCTTCAGACCTTTCGGAGGATATCAAACGTTTCATATTTTCTATTTTTTTCACTGCGTATTGTTTTCATTTATCACGCATCTCCTAGCACACATAACACATGTTTCTGCATGAGTTTGTTGTGTTTGGAACAACTTGAAAGTCTTTTAGTGTGTGATCTTCAGTCTTTTAGTTTATGATGCCCAGTTTTTTCTCTGTAACCATTTACAAAGTCGGCAAGTGTTTTAAAATCTGTTCAGAGTGAGTGAATGTATTCCAGCCTCTACTGAACTAACCGGTCATCCCTCTCCAATATCCATGGCAACAATGAAACAGAAATAGAACACAAATATTGAGTCAGTGATGAAATCTGAGAGATGGAAAACACAAGGTGGATGTGCAGTGATGGGTGTGCTATTAAAACTTACAGTATTAGTTCAGTATTATGACTAACCGTAAAGAAAAATGGCCCAAGTTTTCTGTAAAGATTGCATGTTACATTAAAGAAAATTAAGATGCATTTAATTTCACAGTCTTCATTATCATAATGCAGAAACATTCCATTACTCTCATTACAGTAATGAGACTTTTTCACGAGTTTGTGTGCCCATATAATCTTAGCATTAGTGGTAAACAGATTTGGCTTGATGTCTGCAATGGAGGGCTCAGATACACTATTCTACTCGAGCTCCGATAGCCCTCTATAGACAGAAAGATAAATAAATATGCATAAAAGGAGGAGATGGGGAGGAGGAGGGATGCCGAAAGAACTAACAACAGAAGTGGTAAGAGGCTGTATTTCTACTCGGATATTAATTGGAAGATTAGATCCCGAAATTACGTTAATAACTTCACTAGTTATTATAATTGCTTATACATAATAGCATTGGATCCTCTACATTTTTGCTGATTTAATGCCTATCATGACAGACTCATTTCCAGGTGTCTTTCCAGAATAACCCATCATCAAAAGCCCATGGAGATTCTTCTGTCACTGCCATTGTCAATCCCTGTGGATTCGGTCTTTAAACTGCTGCATGCCTTGAGACTGAAGATTTCAATCAATTCCCTAGATGCTGAAACCTGATACAAAAGCAGCTACAGGACATGTTCAGTATGTTGTTTCGTGAAAAGCTTTGTGATTCACCAATCATGAGTCAATGGGGAAGGGTTTGCTTCCTAAATATCTCAGTATTCTGAATTCAATAGCAGGCTAGAGCTAGATGTGATTTATGGCCTCTAATGCATATTACAGGCAAGTCCTCACCTGAACGCTTCAAATGTATCTGGGTCGATGACAAATAAGAATTTATCAAATTAAAAATGAAAAATTGAGTGTAATACACAAAGTGGTATTCATATTGGTCTTATACATTTTGAAAAGACTTTTCAACAAAAGTTTAAACTTTAATTACCTACAACTAGAGCTGCACGATTCTGGATAAATTGAGAATCACGATTTTTTTTCTCAAATAGAGATCACGATTCTGAACTAAACAAAATAATGTGTGACAAAATATTAATTGCTGCAGTCTATTTAAAAGTGTTTAATTTAAATGAATTATTAAACATTTTAATATATAATACAGTATGGCCAGGTTTCACAGACGGGGCTTAGACTAAGCCAGGATTAGATCATAGTTCAATTAAGACATTTAAGCAATTTTTATAAACATGCTTAGAAAAAAACATTACTGGTGTGCATCTTGAGACAAAACAAAGGCACTGATATATTTTAAGATCAGTCAATGCGAGTTTCTTTCAGTTGAAACAGCTCAGATTTACATTTTTGTCTAGGACTAGGCTTAAGCCTTGTCTGTGAAACCCGGGGTATATGTATTTAAAATATAGTGTATTTAATACACCAACTTTTAGAATTAAAACGATGAAAAATTGGTTTGTATTAATGATTCAATGACTCACTCATACCTCACTTGTTTCATTAATGGATGAATCAGTGTTTTTGAACGAATCTCGAATGAATGATTCAATAACAAATACATTTTTTAACAGTCACTTGTCGCCACCTAGTGGCGAAATGATGCAATCGACACAAACGTTATTTGAAGCGCCAGTTGCTTTCAAAAGATGAGTGGCTCTATTTTGATCGCTACCATAGACATCAATGTTTGTAGCCGAACTATAAACTTTTATCCCAGTATTTCTATGAATGACTGTAAGACAGAAATAATACTGTGTAGTTGAAAAGACTGTTTGTGAAGCTTTTTCTTACCTAAACATGTTAACTGTCTGCTCTCTGGATCAGCAGCAGCGCGAATGCAGATCTGAATCTTCCGGTATGATTTTTTCAAAGTTTTAATAGACACGGGCGAATCGTTGTTATTCAGAAATTAGATCGTGTGGGTATCTGAATCGAGATTGCGATCTTTTAACGATTAATCGTGCAGCTCTACCTACAACTTGAACATATGTGAGAGTGCATACCTTATTTTTAATTCATAAATATCATTATGTTTTGGGGAGTCGCACCACATGACATTTTATAATGTCACTGTATAATGTGAACAAACCTTTCCTTGACATATTTTTTAAGAGACCTGTTGACCTTGACACGGTCATGAGGGTCATCTCTATATGATTTCTCTGTATGTTTCTGAATGTTGGTTGCACCAAATTACTGTGAACAGGCAGAAAAACTATTTTCAAATATTAATGAGCAGTATTGTTGGAATATTTATTTATTTGGAAAAAAATTATTAATACACTAAACTGCTTTTTATTTTTATTTTTTTTTAATTTTTGTAATGAGCTTTTTCTTCATTGTGATATCAGGGCATGTTTAACTTCCAAAAAAAATTATCAAAATTAATTTTAATTTAGAAATAAGTGTTAGAAAACAAACTCACCATATAGAGGTATATTAAACTCATTCTACACTGAAAAATGGTGTAGCATTTATTTTTGAACCATTTTGACTCAAAACTTACTAATAAATTTCACAAATAATTACAAAGTAAAGGCAAGTAACACATTGAATTAAATGTGAAATTTTAAGTAAGATTACATTAGAGTTTAATTGGAGTTCGTTTTGAAGGAAACTTCATTTCAGTGCATGTATGAACTGCACTTTTAATGTAGTTTTTACTAAATAAATACTGTTTATTTGTATTTCAGTGTTTGATGGCTCAGTCTTGTTTATTATTAGTGATGTTCGCTAATTACGCTTGCTAATATTACTCAACTTTTGTGATCTGAATTATTAAACTGCTGCTGTGCTGTTACTTACAGTATTGAAAACACCACTAATTAAAACTGAGTATCATCTCATCAACCAGACACTAAACAGCACATCCGATCATTAATGCCTTCATATACTTTGCAAAATTCAGCACTGACTTTTGTGAATGCAGTGAGCGTGGCCTGGACGTGGCTCTTATCTAGACTGCATTATTGACATGAACTGTTTGCTGAAGCGAGGAGTGGCTGTGTCTACAGACAAACGCTCTAAACCTCTTCCTCCTGATGTATAAACGTGCCGGCAGGGCTGTGAGACAAGACAGTCTGAGATTAAAGGGGACCTATTATGCAAAACTCACTTTTATAAGGTGTTTGAACACAGTTGTGTGGTCGTAGTGTGTGAAAACAACCAGCCTATAATGTTAAAAATCCACCAACTCATTTTTTAATAAAACCAATAAATCATAAACAGTCTCTCCAAACGAGCTGTTTCAGATTCTCCCTCTGTGCACGTCACCGAGGGGAAAAAGTCCCGCCCATTTGTGATGCTCTCTGCCCTATTAGCATAAACACAGCCCTGAGTGAGAAGATGTGGTCCGTCATTACTGGAGATATATACAATGTCAGCACCAAAGAGGCTTTACAAGTGTTGTGTTTTGGGATGCACTAATGAACATAGGAGTCTCCATAGACTCCCTCCATCTGAGCCGAGGACACTGCTTAAATTTCATTTTCGAAGGAAATATCCCGGAAAAAATCAGTAACGTCCCCTAAATGTTTAAGAATTAATACTAACGCTTTGTGTGCGAACGTCAGCTCCAGACAAAGTAAGTATCACGTGTTTGTTTTCCAAATTGTCTTTCTGAAAGAGCTTCTTGGCACTCTGTAAGGCTAATGATGCTAAAGCTATCATTGTCTCTGTGTTTTCACTTCAAGTGCTATCAGAGTGATCGTGAATAGGAATGTAGTAGTTAAAAGTTGCATATGAAAGCAACGTGAGTCGATCACTTGAAGTTGTCGAGCTCATAATCAGAAGTGGGACTTATAAAGTTTGTGATGGCATGAGACCAGCTATGTTGTTATTTTTATCCCGCCGTGCTTCCTGTCTGTGTAATTCATAAACGTGAATTTATTATGCACAGTATAATCAGATGACTGACTTTGAAACAGTAGTTTTCTGTAAAGATAACAGGCTTGTATTAATAGTGTAATGTTTATTTGTAAAGGCTAGCACTGCTAATGCAGAGCTGGAGCTCTTGAAGCTCCGCCCTCTTCTCCGGGAGCAACAGCTCTCTCACATTTAAAGCAACACACTCAAAACAGCGCGTTTTGGCTCACACCCTAAAAGTGGCAATTTTAACAAGCTATAAAAAATTATCTGTGGGGTATATTGAGCTAAAACTTCACATATACGCTCTGGGGACATCAGAGACTTATTTTACATCTTGTAAAAAGGGGCATAATAGGTCCCCTTTAACTCAAAATATAGGTTTATGTTAAATCCTAATCTTAAATCCATAGAATTATATACTCTGTGTGTGTGTGTGTATGTATATTTATATATATACTGTATATATATGAAGAGTTTATTTGCAAAAACAGATAACTCTAAAATTTTATTTTTATGTTATCATGTTTTTATTGTTTTATTGTGTTAGTTAGCTGTATTTTTTACCTAATCAAAATAACCCAACTGCAGTTTGATTGAAATTAATTGGAATGCACAATGAAAAACTTGATTTTTGAAAATTGTTAAAAACGGAGTTATCAACTTTTGCAAATGAACTCTTCATATATAGTGTATCTTGTTTATAATATGTCCCTAATACATAAAGAATGATATAGACTGTTGTTTAGTGTTTACTCTTTCAAATTTTGTTGAATTTAATATATATGGTATATCTTGTCATTTTGTAATTTGTGGGTGTGTGTTTTATTTTCTCCGTATGTTTCTGCATGTTTGTTGCACCACATTACTGTGAATAGGCAGATAAACATTTTTCAAATATCAATAAGCGGTTTTGTTCAAATATTTTATAAAAGAAAATAATTATAATGCCAAATTCCTTTTTTTTTAATAGAATTTTTGCAACAAGGCTTTTTCTTCATTATGATATCAATCCATTTTTGAATTTATATCATCCAAAAACAATATCAAACTGAATTTTAATTCAGAAATAACTATTGCAGTGCTGTTCATTACAGTATAATGCATAAAGCATTGTGTAAATTGTTGTATAGTGTTTACTCCTTACTCAATTTTTTTTGTATTTATTGTATTTATTTTATTTGTAAAATGTATTTGTATTTATTATTTGTATTTATTTTATTTGTATTTATATTTAGGAGTATGTACATTATAATGTATTCTGTGTATCTTGTTTAGAATGTGTCATTTTCTAATTACCTGCATTTTTTTTATTATTTCTTGTAATAATAACTGGATTACTGGTGTAACCAGTCCTGAGTCAGGTCACAATCCTTATATTTGTTTGAAAATCTTTGAATAAGACTAATTAATATAGATGTTACCACATGAAGCAGAGTTTAAGAACATGTCTGAACATTACAAGCAGCAGAAATGCTGTGTTTGCTGATGATCTAGTGTCCAGGGTGTAGTCCTCTAGAGACAGTAAACATTACATCTGCTGCACTGTACTCAGTGTTTATGAGTGTGAAAGTATGTATAGGGTGTTGTTAGATAGAGCAGGCATTAGATCTGTATTCCAGGTGTTTATATGTATGGGATGAGTGTGAGGATGGGGTGTTGTCCTGATGGATAACTGCTGATGCATATGAGATACAGTCCATAGGTCACTGTACAATCATCTGAGTTTATGACATAAAACACAAGCACACAATACACTCGATATTACTAACACTACCACAGAAGAGCCTTTTTCCCCTACATTACACACCCTTTTAAATGTAAACTTAAATGCAATGGTTACTTCAGAGTATTAGCACTGTATGTATTATTACCGATGCTCATTAACATATCATAACATACCTGTTACGATCACCGCTGCGTCCACCGCACTAATGTCCGACACCGTGTTAAATCAAGGCCGAGCTAAGAGAAAACACATCCCATATCCAGAAGCGGACTAGGAGAGGTCAGCAGCACCGAGAGACGGACCGGCACTGCGCACTTTCTGCGGCTGCGCTCAGCCAATCCTACTACGGGGAAGGCTGGGCTCATTAATATTAATGAGGGAACGTGACGGGCTTTACTGATTGGCTGGAAGGCACTAAGTGGGTGGCGCTTCGACTAATAGAGGCGGTAGGAAGCCGGAGAAGTGACCTACAGACTCGGTTATGAATATTAATGAGACTGTGTGACTGGACATTTCAGGAAAATTACCAAGCAACGTCAAACGTCACATTCTAAATATTCATAAGCTAGGCCTTGAGAGGAAAAATTCAGATAATTTACAGATAAATTTAATTTAAGGCAAATGTCTCATAAATCATGCTGGAATTACACTTAGTCTTCAATCAGTGTGTTTAGTATATATTTTATTAAAACATAAATGAGGTTCTCACATGTAACGCTCACATTGCTTTCGTCTTCTGCTGTTACTTCACACTGCTACTCAATTATTATTATCAATCTCCGGGTTCGAATTTATAAACATAAAGGTATTTAAATATACCTGAAATGAATAAAACACAGTCTGCTGATTTCACTGCCATCTGCGGGCAGAACACAGAAGTGCACGTGACCCAAAAGCTGGTTTGACAAATATGAAAGTTGACACGTGACAGTTTTGTGCATCAGTTTTGAAATGGAATTTCATTATTGGCCTTTTTATAATCAATTACATAACTTCAGTTAGTTATTTAATTATTCGAAATTGTTTAATAAGATGCAGCTAGAATTACTGTATGCATACAGTAGGCCTAACACAGATATAATCAATCATTCATGTGTTCCACAAGGCTATGTTCAATGTAAAGGACTAAAACATCAGTCTCATTTTAGCTTTAACAGTGAGGATGAGCTCTGCTTTAATTACAATGCAGTACAAGATGATACATGATAAAGATTTGTGTATTTTGTATGAGTGTTTGTTATCAAATACAACATTAAACATGCCTTTAATTAAGGAATAAAATGTAAGGATAGAAAAAAAGTTTAAAAAAAATTCCACCTTTGGGTCTCTTTTGTCAAAAACTTTATAGATGTTTAGTAGGTGCTAATTTTCACACATTAAAAAATAAAATTGTGTTTTGTGAAGAGTCACCTGAATAGTGTACACTTGAAACACATGAAATACAAACATAATAGTACAAAAATGAGGGAAAAAGTGTTGGTGTGGGTTGCTTTCATAATGTGTGCCATTTTTAAACAGGGAACCTCTGTAGAAGATTAAAAACTAGTTCAAATGTGGTCATTCAAGGTCTCATTTAGACATACTGTTTCTGGACCAAATAAACACTCTCAGGATGCATTCAATTAAAACTCACATTTATTTCCATTTATAATTGCAAAGCAACTTACAGACAGTGTGTGTTTGTCCAAAAATCATGAAAATAAACAAATCTTCACTCACACCTTTAGAAAACTTTGCATCTGTAATTCACACATCTTTGGATTATGAGAGAAACCAGATCTGAAGGAAAGACTTCTTAGTTCAGATTCAAACCAGGGACCTTCTTGTTGTGAGACAGTTAACCACTGAGCCAAAAATTGTGACTTTTCCTCTCATGTAACCAGACAGACTAACAGCAGCGTTCTGCTTTGAGATGTTTTCCACATAATCAAAAAATAAAACTCGGTAACACTTTATTTTAGGGTCTCTTAACTAGTTGCTTATTAGCATGCATATTACTAGAATATTAGCCATTTATTAGTACTAATTAAGCACATATTAATGCCTTATTCTACATTACCTTATTCTACATCCCTAATCCTACCCAATACCTAAACTTAACTACCTTACTAACTATTAATAAGCAGCAAATTAGGAGTTTATTGAGAGAAAAGTCGTAGTTAATAGTGAATAACTGTTCCCTATTCTAAAGTGTTACTGAAAATTCATTATTTCAGTCAAGGAGCTCCCAAACACATAACCAGAGTTGTTACGTAATTTGACATATATGCAGATTTAGTGCCAAATATACAGTAAATGTCAGGAATTCCAGTGTCAACCAAGGCACAGAGAAGAGACAGACACAATGACAGATGTCATATGAAACCAAATAAATACATATTTATAAATGTGGTATAAGAATAATTCTATAATTATGATTGCAATGGTTAGCAAGCATTGTCTTTAGCATTACACACTGTATATAGTGATACACTATATTTACTCAATAAAATTGTGTCAACAGATTACAAGCAATATTTTTTATTAAATTCAACACATAAAAATTAGAATTTATAAAATGAGATGCATGCAAATTAACCATTCAAAATGAGTAAAATAGCACAAAAAAATTAAGTAAGATTTAAACAAAAATTGTGGTTTCATTGGGGAAAAAAACAACAAAAAAACACTATGCTAATGAATACTACGTTATGCATGCCAGGCCAGTAGTTGGCGATGAAGAAACACCCCACAAAACTGTAATACGCATACACAACGTCACCTTTTTCACAAATTCACGTTTTTGTTGTTTACATGGAGATGATACAGGCATCGCATTCAAAAGCTTGTGTTTTCAGGCCCTCAAACAGAGTTACTGAAGACACCTGGGGCCGCATTCACAAAACATTCTTAAGAAGAAATTTCTTCTTAACTGCCATTTTCTTCTTGTTTTTTAAATTAAGAAAAAAGTTAAGAATATTTTGTATTCCCAAAAATTCTTCTTGAGAATATTCTTATCTTTTTTCTTAAGATTGTTCTTAAGACAAAACTTAAGAAGAATTCAAATTCTTGAAAAGAATCTTCTTAAAAATCATTGTAAATAACTTCTTAAATTTAGGACAGCCCCAGACTTGTCTTAAATCCCAAACAGTAAGAATTATTTAATGAATTTATTGGGTTATTTCAAATTAATTGTTATATTTAAGCATTACAACAATACTAGCAACATATAATACATAGTAGGACTATTAATAGGGATGTGCACGAGTTTTCTGAAGTGACAGCGATGATAATGTAAACAATGATCGGTTATGATTAGTCTCTGTGGGACGGTACATTTTTCTGACTTCAAAACTCAGTAGCATCGAGTCAGATAGGGAGCTATAATTGGACGCTTTTAATTTTAGCCTATAAATACGACATAATCTTTGGCAGATTTAGTGTGCGGGCTTATTATGACGATTAGGGTAATCTGCACGAAGTGCAAAAAGTTTATCAGTGCGTCATGTATTCACTCAGATAAAGATTGTCATTTTCTTCTTAAGAAAAAAATTAACATGTTATTATGAATATATTTGAGAACTTATTAAGAATTTTTCAAGAATTGCACTTAAGAACATTCTTACGAACTTCGTGGAATTTATCTTAAGAAATTTCTTATTTCTGAAGAAGATTTTCGTGAATCCGGCCCCTGATGTCAACAAACAGAATCACTGAAGGATATATTTTTGTTACCACTATGGCGATCAGTGTTTATACTTTTGACCCTTGACTTTTAACATTAGATGTTGTTTGGCTGCTGTAAATGAGCTATAACTGCTAGACAAACCAAGAGAAAAGTTGATTCTGGTGGTGTTGGATATGTTTTTACATAACCACCATTTGACCTGAACTCATTTAGAGCCCAAGTTAGATTTACACCTTTTCTCTTGGCATGTAATCTGTTGACACAGTTTTATTGAGTAAATAAAGTGCATATAAATTACATATAAATATATTTCTGCCTCATTCAGTATGAATATCTATATGATGGAGTAGTAAAAGTGATCTGAATAATCAGATTGCAGTCAGATGTTATTTCAAACATTCACTGGTGAATTTTGAGCTGATTTTACTATGTTGCTGCTTTATTAAATAACAGAAGTTGTTTAAAATAATTGTGGCTTGCCATCAGTTTGAGCCAATTGTGCTCTTCATTTATCTGTAACTTTCATGCATCACAGGCTCGAGTCTATGCAAACGAATCACAAGCTGCAAAAATTATGCAATTCTCAATTTTTTGGAAATGTAACTAGCAGTGTACTAATCACTGTTGGCTGGGAGTAATAGGTAAAGTAATGATATTACATTTGAAAGGAGTAACTAATGAGTAATATATTACATTTTTTGAGTAACGAGCACAACACTGCTCCTTAAACAGCCTTAAATAATATATAGACGGATGAAGATCATCTTTAATGTTTGGTGATGTGAAGAGCGAATGGACTATATAGACAGTTTTATCGTGATTTATGCCGAAGAAGCTGAAAAAGGTCTGAAGATAGAAGTCAGAAAGAACTACAAGCGTAAACATCGGTAATCCATACAGTAAGGAAAGATTTAATGTAGAAAATGCTGAATAGAGACGCCCAAGTTGCTTCTTTTGTTGTTGACCAGGTACGGGAATTATTTATTGTGTGCACCACTCTTTAAAACTCACTAGTATCAGTGAAATTCACATGAAACTCAAGAAACAACTATGTTAATTCCCATCGATAGATGGCAGTGTTTAACACCTTAAAGTACACTAAGAGCAGCGATGCTAACGCTAGGCTAGAATACTACTGAATGCACATTCAATGGGATATTCCCAACAGTTAGCATAATACTTACCATAGAAGGTTTAATAATGTATTGGTAATATAAATTAGATAGATTTTCTACAATTAATAAAATGCTTAAATCTAAAAAGGATCTTACTTTAACATTTACAACGTTTAATGTCTTCTGTTTCAGAACAAACAACACAAACATATTTTTATTTTAATTATATGTCATTTATTTGCACAATCCTCCAGTAAGTATTTATCAAATACTGAAAATAAAACAAGTTTTTGTCTGTGCACTCAACAAACACCGGTTCACTTTCTTATTTTCATTTACATGTTAATGTCTGAAAACAAAACAAAAAAGAAAAAGTCTATAAAAGAGTTCAACTCCTTTAAAAAGGGAAATAGAAAACAAATAGTAAATGTTAAAAAAATCACAATGCAGCCATGTTTAAAATCATTTTAGTATTTGTATGACAATTCAAACCAGTATAAAGGACATGAAATGGCAGTATACTGTACTTTATGTACACACGTTACAGAGAATAGAAGAAGAAGAGAAGCTTTCCTCAGTGGTTCGTTCAAAATCAATACTGTCGAACTTAAAAATAAGGTTTGTGCAAATGTCTGCATTTCTATTTGAAACAGACAGATCAAATATTAGTGTTCTCTCAGTTTAAAAGAAGAAGAAAAAATCTCATGTTGCCCTAAAAGTAGTGCTTAAAAACATCCAGAGGCCCAAAATGGTTGAACAAACCTTAGCAGTCCACCTCAAAAAACAACACCGGTACAAAAACTAGTTCAAAACACAGAATGAAAAGAACAGTTCTATTCATAAAAGACACAAAAACATTGATTTTATGCACAATGTAACTATATCGCAGTTTGCACTTGGCTGTAAAGTAACGCCACAAGCCATAACAGCAAACTCAAAGAAATTAATACTGAAAACCTCTTTCTCACACACACACACACACGCACGCACGCACGCACGCACGCACACGCCACACACACACACGCCCCACACACACACACACACACACACACACGCACGCACGCACGCACGCACGCACGCACGCACGCACGCACGCACGCACACACACACACACACACACACACACACACACACACACACACACACACACACACACACACACACACACACACACACACAGGTAAAGCCGCTATCACCCTCCCTCAGTATTTACAAACAGGCCATTTTTGTAAAGGGAGTTTTGAAGAGTAAAAGAACATAAACTGATCCACCACAGAAGTTACAAAAAGTTGGACCGGACGTCCTGTTATCATCCCAACAATCTTTTAGTATGAGCCCTTATTAGCCGGCAGTAACTGGACCCTGTATTCAACATAAAGACACAGCTTTCCAAAAAACACTTGGCAACAGGGTCACCGTGAAAGATCAGAGATGGCAGGTAGAAATGTTAAAAGAGTAAAAAGTTAAAATATCTGCTCGTCGCCCCACACAGAGGAAATAAAATGATTTAAAGGGCTTTTTAAAGCATTTTACAAACTGAGATCTCCCTTTAGACTGAACCCACACAAGCTGCCTTCTTCATACAAAATACCAAAGCACCACGCTAGTCCACACGCCTTTGATATTCACTCAGGTAATGAAATTATAAAGTACTGTATTAAATAACCAAAGACACTTTTCTTAATCTAAAAGTGTTCACGTTATTAAAATTAAGGACGTGCACTTTAGAATTCACAGCTACGCTAAAATCATAAACGGTAACAAACTCCTCCCACCAGTTATGTGGCCCCTCCTACTTGCATCTGAACTCCTCCCACTTATCATTTAAAGGAACAGTTCACTCAAAACTGAATTTTTTGTCATCGTCAACTTACAGATATCAAAACTGGCACAGAATGAGATTTAAGACCTATGGAGAACTGTTGATGGACGAACTATTCCTTTAACCTCTCCCACTTGTTAATATTAACACGGCATTACCAAACTGTTTGAATGCAAATTCAATCAAGCTCACTTCATAAATCCCACCCGATAATATTGTACACAGAACAATTATCGATACGAAAAATTTCACAGAAATAATAACAAACTCTAACCCAACAAAGTGCAAACTGAAGCTGCCGTACGTCCCGGTACGATTCCTACCACAACATGTGCTGCTCATCTTGAAATAAAAGACAGCGTTTGTTTGAAACACGCCAATGTTCCTTCCACCGCCAAAGCAACAAAAATGACAAGTAACATCACGGACAACATTTCTGTTGAGGACACAGGCTGACCATTTCCACAGGAAAATCCATTTGTCTGTTTTATCCCACATCTGTAGATTCCCCTCATGCTGAAGAAGCCTCTGGAAAGGCCGCAGCAGGTCACATGGGCTTGCTGTAGCCAAAGATTCCTACAGGGAAGTGTTTCACGTGAGTCGGCCACTGAGCGGCCAGCTGGAAAAACTTCACGTCGTGCCACTCTACGCCATCGATGGACACTGCAGAGACAAAGACAATATAAAAATGACACACAATAATATATCTAATACCAAATACAGAAATATTATAAAAACACTACAATCATGTCTTTTGTCATTTTCAGTTCACCAAATCTAGTCATAGAATCTTACCAAAATAAGTTGAATCATATTCCATGAACCAAAATTCCAGATTCCAAAAATGAAATACTTGTAATTAGATTAAATTAGATTTTAAAATACTTGTAATCCGACTAGTTACTTTTTTATTGATTACTTGATTATATTTATTCACACAATAGCAATACATTATGCAAAATTTATTGTTGAATTTTTTTAAATCATTTAAATTTTACTTTTCTAATTTTTTTATTTTGATTGTTGTTATTTTTAAATTATTTATTTTACTTTTACATTTTTATGATTTAATGTAATTATTAGCTTTTCATTAAACTCACAAACTCCCTGCAGTTCTTTCACGAAACCCAGTTTGGGAAACCTTGACATAATGTAATGCTTAATTCACATTATGTTGTTAATAACAACGAATGTAATATATTTTCTTTGCATTTTAATATCAATATGGTACAATATTATTCTATTTAAATCAATGTGAAAAACAAGTTACTTTAAAAGTAATCAAAAAGTAGTCTGATTATATTACCTCAAATGTGTAATGTGATGGATTACGTTACTAACTATAATTTTTGTCATGTAATTTGGAATCAGTAATGAACTAAAATTTGTAAGTAATCTACCCAGCTCTGACTGTAATAAATAGTGAAATATAGTATTTATGATATAGCCTACTGTTAAAGACTTTGGGGTCAGTAAGATTTTTTTTTTTTTTAAGATTTTGAAGTCTTATGCCTATTGAGGCTGCATTTATTTGATCAAAAATACAGTAAAACAGTAATATTGTAAAAATTTAAAATATCCATTTTTTATTTGAATATATGCTCAAATGTAATTTATTTCTGTGATCAAAGCTGTATTTTCAGCATCATTACTCCAGTCTTCAGTGTCACATGATCTTCAGAAATCATTCTAATATACTGATTTGCTGCTCAAGGAACATTTCTGATTATTATCAATGTTGAAAACAGTTGTAATTAATATTTTTTTGGAAACTGTGATTTTTTTCAGTATACTTTGATGAATAGAAAGTTCAAATGAACAGCATTTTTATTTGAAATAATTATTTGTAACAGTATCAATGCCTTTACTGACACTATCAGTCAATTTAATGCATCCTTGGTGAATAAAAGTATTAATTTCTTAAAAATCGCTTACTGACTCCAAACTTTATCTACTATTATAATAGAAACCCATTACATCCCACCATTTTAATAAGGACACATGCGTTTTAAGACAAATATCACACTAGACAAGTGACCACAGGGTGGCAGTAGAATACAACTAACAAATTACACATTCACTATGAACGTGCTCTACTTACTGGAGGTTTGTACATTGAGTTGTGTAGGTTTGTGTCTGTGTGTGGGTTTACCCTTCAGCATGGTGTGCTGGTGTTTAGCGGTGCAGATGAGTCTGCTGATGCTGTCTATCACCTGACTCTTAGAGTCCACATCCTTCTCTTTTGGCTTCTTGCTCAGGAAAATCACTGAGAGTAGAAGGAAACCAGATGTAAGGCAGCAGTAACAGCACACGGGAGACAAATTAACCACTTTCACAACTCATTTTAACACACCTTTCTTGTTTTTCTCCTTCATGACAACGGTCATGGCCATTCCAGGAGGAGGTGTAGGCTCCCCTCCGTTGGGGATTCGCGAAACCTGCAGCGAGCGGAAGTTGCTCTTCAGCGTGTACTTCATTCCCACGTCTCTTTTCTCACTTTCTTTCTTCTTCTCTGCACCCTGTAACGTCCAATAGTCCACTTGAAGACCCATCACCTCACCACCGGTGCCTGGAGAACTGCATACACATATGTTTGAGATATAAGTGTGAAGTAGATGTACAGTAAGATGTTATTTTTCGCTGGAACCAATGGTAATGTTTAAAGTGCCCCTATTATGGATTTTTGAAAATGAGCTTTCATGCAGTGTGTAACAGTAAATGAAAACATCCAGTAACGTTTTAAATCTGATAGTGCACCGTGTATAAAGTTATTGTCTCTCAAAAGAAAGCGTCGACTCTGAATCATTGAAACGAGTCGTTTTTAAAACGAATCCCATGCCGTAAACACTGCTTTATCAGGCATTACAGGCGAGATGAAATGAAAATGAGAGCAATCGACCAATCACAGCAGATTAGTGTCATGCAAAGGAGGGGTTTGGAAAAATGAATCGTTGAGCGAATCGTTTTGGAGTCGTTGAGCAAGTAAGGTAAAAATAAATGCATATTATAAGACAATGAAAGTGTTTTGTGACCTTGCATGCATGTTAACCTGTTGTTGGGGACTCCCAAAACCAAAATATCAACCTTTCATTACCCATAATAGAGGCACTTTAATACATTTCCATTTCCAACCTCATTTCCCATTGAAATGGTTTATATTATGTTGTGTCTTTGCACTGAAGTTGGTAACACTTCATATTTTCTTGCAATAACTTTGGTAACAGGGATGAGTGGTCATGTTAGACTCATCCTCAGGCTCATTTCCAACCTCATTTATTTACGATTTGTTGTCTGGGACAACAACCAGGATTCTTTGGCATTTACGCTACATTTACGCTACACATTTTCACAAGCACACACACAGTTTCTCGTACCCTGCTCCAGAGAGACTGGCAGAAACGGAGGGGGATGACGGAGGGGTGGAGGTCATGTCTTTCCCGTACGGTGTTCCCGTCTGTGCTGGAGGTGAGGAGAGCATGTTCACACTGCCCACCATCACTGCGTCATCAGAGTCCACTGCCAGACGACACGCACACAAAAACAAATCAATCATCTTTCACTGCTGTTATTGATTTCATTGTGTTCCTGACTCAAATAAATCTTACCTGATGTAGATAAGCTGTGCTCCACAATTCCCACTTTCACCAACTGCAAGAAAGCACATCCGAATCCTAAATTACATAGGTCAGTTATGTTTGGAACAGCATACTATAGTTTGTACGGTTTTGTATATTTTTCGTATGCACAGAATACCCCCCAAATGTGCAATATACATCCAGCACTGTGCATAATACTGTATCCCACAATGCAATGTTTTAGACTTAACATTATGTTTTTAATGTGATGGAACCAACTGCTAGTGATATCACCTGTGATTTCTAACATTTTTTCTTGATAAAAATGCCAAAAGTTAAGCCAATTTTATACAAAATTGGGTTAAAACAATACATTTTTTAGATGATAACTGGAAATGTACACATTATCACATTAACCATGTGTACACATTATACACATAATCATGTCAAGGTGTGACAATAATGTAAAAGAAATGTAGCATATCGTTGTTTATCTGAAGTTTGTCTTTACACAATTCTGTTTCATATATTTAATTATACAGTATATACAATATACAGTAACTGGTACATAATTTTCTATACACAACTAACAAATTTGGTATAAAAAATAACTTCACAAACGATAGCTGTGTAAAATCTTGTTTTCTACACTTATAGCTGCAGAACATCTTGTTAATGCTATTAATGGCTCGTTGTTTGTTAAAAGTGGAGAAAAAAAGCCTGAAACATAAACATTTCTTGTTGCCAAAATTGCTATCTCTGAATACAAATTTGAGAGATTTAATTATTTCCTTGTAATAAAACTTGCATAAACAAGTAAAAGTAGATAACTTATTATATATACACACATATATATATATATAAACTGTGGTAACAGTTGAATGATTGAGCTTCATGAGGTTGAGCAAACAAATTTGTGTGACAATTAAGAAAATTGGATTATGTGTTTGAAATTTGTCATTTTGTGTAACAAGGGAATATCATGCAATAACAGGATGGTGCTAAACATTTTTTAGGCTAAATAGATACTGATAAGTGTACGTGTGTGTGTGTGTGTGTGTGTGTGTGTGTGTTTATATATATATAAGATTCAGTATTTATTTATAATTAAAATATAAGAAATATACATATAAAGACATTTCTCACTATAACAAACATGGGATATATGCCTCTATTGCTTTTGTAATGGGACAACCAAGTATATCTGTGGAAAGTGCAGCTGACACTTTAGAACAACAACAGAGAGGAAATGAAAGAGAAAGCATTTCTTACCCCAATGAATGGGACAAACTTCTGGCAGGAGTCTTCGTCAGGGCTGTAGAGGTCAAACAGGAGGGAATGGTTAGCACAGGGCTGCCAGGACGTGTAACATTAAGCTGTCAGTGAGGGCGGATGGTCTGAGAGATGCGTGTGAAGTCATCGGGGTGTGGGGGGTGAGAATGGGGGTGTCAGATCAGATAGTGTGACACAGAGTGGTGCCATCTAGTTGACAGAGTGCTGTGAGGCCACAGTGAGTGTAACGCCGGTTTCACACTGCAGGCGTAAGCAGGGCGTAAGCAGCGCGTATTTTTTTCGGCGCCCATGTTAATGGATGAGAGCGTTCACACAGCACGCAGGGGCGGCGCGGCAGCGCGTAGCAGGAGCAGAGCAGGAGCGGCAGTGCCGCGATCGTTTCAGCGCCGAGTCTATTTTTGCTGCGCCGCTTACGCTGAATTAAAGTCACAGTGCATTGTTCTTGATAAAAATTGACCCGATTAACATTAAAAATAACAAATTTGACCACAAAATCATGTAAGTGATGTGTTTCGTGTTTCACAATCACCAGATGGAAAAAAAAATGCACGAAAACACCACTTCCACGAGTTTTTGCCCAAACTTCAAAGGTCTGTTAAATAATAAAACTAGAGGCATTTGTTAGTTTTAATATTACTTTTTCAATTCAATTGAAAAAGTTCAATTCAATTCAATTGAAAATTATTCAATCCAATTACACTTTATTGTTGGAATTCGTTCTAAAATATGTCTTGGATCTCACGACAGCGTGTCTCACATCAATTCACATCAATAATTACTAAACAAACAATACAATAGATGCACCTTAATACAGAAAAACAACAACAGTATAATAAACATACGGCTACAGTGCATTAGAATAGGGAGTTCTTTCTATTTTCCAGAGCCCAGAGGCCTATTTGAACCCCCAATTCTGATTTATTAATTTTACAGACTGATACACAAAAGATTTACGTAACATAGCCAATTCAATCTAGCATATGCAAGTCTAAGTCTTCTGTTAGATGGCAAAAATTAATATTCCTCATACAAAATGTGAGAAGGGTCAGACAAAGTCTTTCCTGACAGGGTCAGCAATTTTTTTCGTATAGCTACACATCTTGAAAACTTGGCTCAAGTTTATCGTGTAAACTACCTACAGTATATATAATATATGTTATTTACATGTGTGTGGGACAGAGGGCAGGGGGACACGGTCGCATCACAGAGTATGCTGGCCATATCATACACCAAAGCACATGGCACACAGACACAGTGTTCGGAGGAGAACGCTGGAAAATATGACAGAAATGATGATACTCATCTGTATTGTACTAGCCTACAAGCCGCGGTTCAGCTGCGCGCGACAAACGCTGCCAGTATGAAAGCACAATGGGTGCGCGCTGCTCACGCTCTGCATACGCAACGCTTCTGCGCTGCTCACGCTTGCAGTGTGAAACGGGCGTAAGGGCTCATGCCATGAGAGGATGCTGGGATAGCTTCTTACATCCTCCACCAATCAGGGGGGTGTAAGGCCGCAGGCTATGGGGGCGCTTCATCATTGAACTCATTGTTATATAATCTTTTAATCTTTCATGTCTCTTCCCAAAAGTGGTCAACAACTGACAGAAGATGCTCTCCAACACTCAAGAAACCAGAACACAAGGAACTTCCAAGTTTAGTCGACTGTAATTGACAAAAACAGAGTCGTCGCCTGGAGCCAGACTTGACTATCAGCATAAAGTCTGACCCACATTGCAGCTATTTTAGGTCAAGAATCACCTACTTAGACGGGATGTCTGACCAACATGTACAATGACCAATCACAACTGAGAAAGCTCTCTGCTTCCAGAAATCTACTTGAGTTGTCTTAAATAAAACTTGAAACCCTGAACCCGTAAACTCCACCAACTATAGGTTAATGTCTTTTAATGGTGTGAGCACATCAAAAGCGAATTAAATTATTTGTGCGAGTAGATTACATACAAATTAATTTGACTTTGTTTGTAATCTACTCGCATAAATAATTAATTATGCAAATAATTCGCTCAATTCGCATGGCACGTTGTCACGCAAGTCAATCTGCGAAGAGCTTATTGACATGTCCGGTTGTATCAGAAAATGGAGGAGAGCATTACGAGATGTTTTAATTTGCACAAGTGACACGAAAAACATCCCGTGAGCAATCTAGAGCGATAACACGATGCAAATATTCGCTTTGCTTTTGGTATGCACACACCATAAGAGTTTCCATGATAATAAAAAAATAAATGTGCCAGGTTCTTTGCCATTTTTAAGAAAAGTTACATTTAAAAATATCTTAATTAACTTAACTTAATCATTACTTAAAAAAGTGTTGTTTTAAAATTACGATTTACTATTAAATATCAAATTAGTGTAGAGTCGCACTGCATGACATCATATTTATTTAATTAATAATTATTTGGTATTTTAAGAGACTTATTGACCTATACAAAAAGTCAATCTCTCTATAACATGATTTCCTGTTTTATTTATTTTTTTTCCTGCATGTTTTTTTGGTCACACCATAGGACTGGGCGATTTTTCAGATTTTATCGCTTAATCCGAATTTAATGTTTTGCAACGATTTAATTTTTTATAAATCGAGGATCGCGATTTTGAATAGAAATATTCCCAGATGTTAGATTTAGACACTTTGACAATATGGCAATGATAACAGTAAAGAGAAAAGAACGATCCAATGCATGTCGGCACACGTAATTAACCGCTCACATGTGACCCTGGACCACAAAACCAGTCATAAGGGTAAATTTTTCGAAATTGGGATTTATACACCATCTTAAAGCTGAATAAATAAGTTTTCCATTGATGTATGGTTTGTTATGATAGGACAATATTTGTCTGAGATACAACTATTTGAAAATCTGGAATCTGAGGGTGCAAAAAAATCAAAATATTGAGAAAATCGCCTTTAAAGTTGTCTAAATTAAGTTCTTAGCAATGCATATTACTAATCAAAAATTAAGTTTTGATATATTTACGGTAGGAAATTTACAAAATATCTTCATGGAACATGATCTTTACTTAATGTCCTAATGATTTTTGGCATAAAAGAAAAATCAATAATTTTGACCCATATAGTGTATTTTTGGCTATTGCTACAAATATATCCCAGCGACTTAAGACTGGTTTTGTGGTCCAGGGTCACATATCGCTAGGTGCCATTCACACAGTTGACAAAGATGCGACGCAGGCTGTAGAATAGGAAAAACATGCAAGAAGATGAGAATGAACTTTTTTAGACTGCCGTTTCATGCAAGAGATGCTGCAAGAGATACGAGCGCAACAGTCAAACGCATCCATGTTTACATAGAAAAAACAATGGTAAAGCAGCGCAAGCGAATAAAAACCTGTGAATAACTACTAATGTATGTCTGATATTTCATGTTTGCATCATGGTGATAGCAGCTTTTAGCCTGTTGTTTTTACAGAACATTTATTGTTAATAATAGTCTACATACCTTAAGTCATTTTGAATTTGCATTACCTTGACTTTTGAGATTTTTTTAAAGCATTTTCCTTGTATTATTTCTGAACATATAATATGTATAAGATAAGTTTGTACAAGATGTAGCATCATGTTCATGCATCTTTTCTGCAAAGATATTTAACAAGTGATTTGTTTAACATTTGTTGACAACTTCATGTGTGGTGCATTTGGAATAGAACTGTCTTTAACTAGAGGGTTAATAAATAAAACGTTTCTTGAATCATGTTGTAGTTACATTTACAAGTTGACAAGTTAAAAATCGTAAAAAAATCTAAGAATCGGTCAAACGTTCTGAAAAATCGAGATTTAAAGTTTTTTGTCAAATCGCCCAGCCCTATCACACCACATGACTTTGAAATTTCCAAAAGTGTCTGTTTAATGTTTGAGAGGTTTGCTGAAATAATTTTTTTTCTTCCCCACTTTTTGTTAGAAACTGAGTTTTGATTTGCTTGGCCGAGTGGCATAAACAAAATTGTAAAATGTGACCTCAAGAACATCTAATCAATTCTCAATGAATGAAATCAAGTTCCGTCCTACATTTATTTCCCTCGCTGAATGTCCTATTTCACTTAGAACATGCACAACACTACAGAAACAAAATGGGTTCTGAACACTGTTTAATGTTTATTTTAGACTCTGCTCTGAAGCGCCAGCTAATACGATTGTAAAATGATGTCGAGGAAGGGTTGGAGTTATTGTTGATATTTTAATGTGGTCTGATGACACACCTGCGGCATAACAATCTCTGCTGTCCATTCTCACTTCATTTATTTCCTATTGTTGTCTCTCTATAGGTGTTTTATCACTTTCCGTACCCCCGGGTTTCTCTCTCTATATCTCCCTTCATCTTTCTCTATTTTGTTCTGCTTCAAAGTGATAATTGGTTGTGTGACCTTTTGTATTTGTGCTTGTCCTTCTGCAGACTATCACAGATTTATGTTCCAGTCAGTGTGTGCATGTACTTCGTTATTCAGCCAATATTTGGATATTTTAGCACTAATTTAGCACAGTCCCAAATCATTCCAAACCCTGTTCTAATAAGAAGGCATTTAGCCAACCAACGCTTTAGACACAACTACCATGTGTTTTTTTTATAGCAAGTAGTTAAAATCAAATTAATGTTTAATTTACTATTAATAAGTTGATTACAATAATGAAATTGAGAATTGAGAAAACTGATCATACAAAGTATTGACAAAAATTCTTAAGAATCTTCCTCAGTCAACTGAATCATAATATTTCGTATATAAACACTTGCAAGTATGAACTTGCAACCTTTCAGTTACCACATTGTTAACCACTAAACCACCCTAATTCACTCATCTCTTTTCAAAGTTTGTCTCTTATCTCCAAACCTGTTAAACTCAAACCAACTAAATCAGTTAAAGACACAAAAAGACTGAATTATGAACACAAAACACACAGTGAGCAAAAACTAGTAGTCACGCAGACAGGTGTGTGAGGTTAACATACTGATAGCATGAGTGATTTAAACCACAGCAAACATTAAAACGTCAACCCAAACACACGATTAGGTACCTGATGTAAAAATCAAAATACAAACTTCTCTTCCTTGAAGGCAAAAACAAAAGAAAAGGAGGGAAAAACCCAAAGCATAACAGTTATTGCGCCATCCTCAACACACGTCCACTTCTCAATGACAAAATAAAACCAGATCAAACAAATGAGTGACATAATTATAAAAAGAAAATGCAAGTGCAACTGATTGTTTGATCTACTGTATGGACCAACTGACGATAATGATTATGATACCCATAATAATTCATTGAGCGAATCTCATAAAACATGTCCTTGCCACATTTCTCCCCAAAAACAAAACGAATAAGAATTTATATTTTGCATTAAAAAAAAATATATATGGATTTGCATTTAAGGTCTATTGAGATTATTTTATTTATTGCCTGAATTCTCATTGCTGCAGTGTATCGGCACAATTGTGCTTTTTTGTTATTGTCAGTGGTAATTTTCATTAGATTCTTTACTGCAGGGTTGCCAGGTTTTCACAACAAAACCCTCCCAATTGCTACTCAAAACTATCCCAATCGCGTTTCGACAGGGGTCCCCTGGTAAAATTTGCATTGCAGGGGCTAAATATCATGTTATTGGGGTCGCTTCAACCCGCAGACATGAAAAACAACCCGCAGCAACAGTGTTAAAGTATCCCGAATCTGCGGGAAAACAGCGGACTTGGCAACACTGCTTTACTGTAATAAAGAATTTTATAAACACAAAGGTAATTCATTGTAATTGTCCTAAAAAAAAGCCTTAATTTTATTGAACTGAAATACAATTTAATTTATTTTTCTTTTGAATTTGGGGAAAATATGGCTTGGACACTTGGTAAATTTTGTAAGATTACCCCTTGCATTTAGATTTAGGACATACTCTATACAACTTTATTTTGGCCAGATGGTGAACAAACATACACTACATTTAAGTATAACTGACACATGCCACACCATTACTTACATATTTTCACGCACACACATATTACAAGACCATACCTTTTTTGTTTATAGGTGAGCATTGCTTCAGAAATAGGGAACTGGTGGGAGAGATTGGCTCCAGCCAGATACTGCGAGACACGTCCGGCCACATCAATATTATCTGTAGAAATGTTTAAAAATCACACGCATTAAGTACCAGCATCAAATCAGATAACAAAGGCATGAAATCATCTGAAGAGCCCATATTAGCAGACGCGCTAACCTGAATTAGGAGCTTCTAACCTCCCGAACACGTCCCTCCACCCGGCGTCCATGAAGATGTTATTGAACTTACTGTCAAATGTTGAGATGTACTTAGCCAGTGGATGACAACCTGATCAAAAACAAAGTGCATTTTGCTCACATTGAAGAAATCCCGCAGAATAAAGTAGTTGTCTTTCACATCAGTCCAAAGTCCAAAATAAACACTCACTAAACACCAAATATGACTATAAACTGGCATTGGCGCATAGATAATCCCACCAGCTGGGTGGCAGCTCTATTAGGAACATAATACATGTTTTAATTTAATTGTGTGAATCCTCCCATTAAGCCGCCAAAACAGAAATATCAAAAAAATCTGTCACAAAATCTGTCTTTAGATTTTTCTGACACATACAGTTTTGCTGATTGAGGTGTATATGAAAAACAGCTATAAAACACATTGCAATTAGCATTTTATACAATATATATAAAAATCAAATTTTTTAACAGGGTGCTAATTAATCTAATTAATCGCAAACTAAATTCGGCTGTAAAAATACTCCCAAAAGATAATGTAAAGCTATTATTGTGTTAAATGTTTAGGCTACAACGGCCTAACAAAGTATGCAACATAAAAGAAGATAATTTGAGAAATATATCAGTATTTTTTGTTCATGTAATGAAAGTCACTGGTAACCAAAACAGCTTTTTTACCAACAGTTTTCAAAATACCTTACTTTATGCTGCGCAAAAGAAAGTAAGTCATTCAGGTTTGAAACAACATGAGGGTGAGTAAATGATGACATAATTTATTTATTTATTTTTGGTGAACTATTCTTTAATGTATTTTTTTTTTTTTTTAATAAATGAAATGATACTCTAAAGAAGAAACTAAAACTACCAGCAGCTGGCGGTAAGTGTCTTTATGAGTCGATTGGTTCAAACAACAGATTCATTCAGGAATTCACTTTATGAATGGGCTTTGAATCATTGATTCACACGATTCGTTCAAACAACAGATTCATTCAGGAATTCACTTTATGAATGGGCTTTGAATCATTGATTCACACGATTCGTTCAAAACACAGATTCATTCAGGAATTCACTTTATGAATGGGCTTTGAATCATTGATTCACACGATTCGTTCAAACAACAGATTCATTCAGGAATTCACTTTATGAATGGGCTTTGAATCATTGATTCACACGATTCGTTCAAACAACAGATTCATTCAGGAATTCACTTTATGAATGGGCTTTGAATCATTGATTCACACGATTCGTTCAAACAACAGATTCATTCAGGAATTCACTTTATGAATGGGCTTTGAATCATTGATTCACACGATTCGTTCAAACAACAGATTCATTCAGGAATTCACTTTATGAATGGGCTTTGAATCATTGATTCACACGATTCGTTCAAACAACAGATTCATTCAGGAATTCACTTTATGAATGGGCTTTGAATCATTGATTCACACGATTCGTTCAAAACACAGATTCATTCAGGAATTCACTTTATGAATGGGCTTTGAATCATTGATTCACACGATTCGTTCAAAACACAGATTCATTCAGGAATTCACTTTATGAATGGGCTTTGAATCATTGATTCACACAATTCGTTCAAAACACAGATTCATGCTCGGAGATGCACAACAATTGTGCTGTGACTTTATAGGTAATATTTTCGTTTGCAAAATTGAACAAAAACATACAATATTGTGTTTAAAATATAACACGATATTAAATTCTTATTTACTGAACTGTTGTTTAAAATCATATTTGCACTCGTTCTTCGTAACAAAAACAGCACTCGCCTGATATTGCTCTCACTGCTGGTGTGATATCACTTATCATATGATATAAATATGAGACAAAAACTCATACAAGGTAATATTTTGCCCCAATATCTTGAATTTTAGGGCATAACTGCATTTATGGAGTTGTTGCCCTGCATAATATTTGTCAACAGTCAACTGTATGAAATGTAAGATGATGTACAGGTTTGAGGGCGGGGCCAGTGCGTTAACTGCGTTAAAATATTTTAATCGCGTTCTTTTTCGTTACTAATTAATTAAGCTGACGTGTTAAACTGACAGCCCTAATAAAAATATATATAAAAAAAGAATGTATTTTAAGAGATAATTTTGGGACGTGCTTCAGATGCTTTATTCTGCTTACCGACTGGAATGACTAGAAACCGAATGTAGCTCAACCAATCAGGCGTCTTGTTGGCAAGCTGCTCCACAAAGCAGCGAAGAACCGTGCTGAGGTAACTCTGATCGCCCGCCACTGCCACTTTAATGGTGGGTGGTGTTTGTGCATTACAGTTGCAGCTGACACAATGACATACATGAGAAATACAAAAAATCATATTCAAGTTCTCACAAAAATACCCACTCAATTAATTTTCTCACTTATAAAGCGTGCTAGGGTTTATTTGTGTATTGTGAGGGCACAGTGAGGAATCTCTGTGGCCAGTGAGGCTTACAATCGTTGAATCCTGGTGACGATGGTGTTGAAGGCGGCCTGAACATCTGCGGGGGAAACGGTGGACACAATAGGCTGCTTGTGCTCCTGAAGAATCTCATTCAAATACTGCAACAGAAACAGAGTTCACGGATCAAAAAGCAGCACGAGGAAATTAGTGCGAGTGCTAAAGAGACAGTGTGAATGAAAACAAGTTATGAGGACTGTGATGAACGTAATGGCTATCCTTGCAGGACCCATCAGCCTCAGGGAAGGACGAATGGCCAAATAAATCCAAACAGACAAGACAAGTGATAAAAACAGTTCATATCCCCAGGTTAATGCGTCAGTCCTGTTACCATCATAACCGCCTCTTATTAAAATAATGTACTATTCAATAAATCAAGTGGCCTCTGAGACAAGTAAATCAAGGACAAGTCTCCTCTTTTCTTTTTATAATTAGAACTTTCTTATAACTCTGTTACTGTTTTGAAGGCATCATTGTATCCAAATTGTAGAATACTAGAATACTAATAAATATTAGTGCTGTCAAACGATTAATCGCAATTAATCGCATCCAAAATAAAAGTTTTTGTTTACATAATATATGTATGTGTACTGTGTATATTTATTATGTATATATAAACACACACATACAGTACATAGTTTGAAAATATTTACATGTATATATTTATATTAATATAATTTATATTATATATAAATCTATTTAAAATATAAACAAAATATTTTTCTGAAATATATACATGCATGTGTGTGTATTTATATATACATAATAAATATACACAGTACACATACATTTATTATGTAAACAAAAACTTTTATTTTGGATGCGATTAATCGCGATTAATCATTTGACAGCACTAAAATCTAACACTAATCCACTAACTTATATATTAAATAATTTAGTTTGACTACAGAAGTTGCTAAAAATCTTTAAACTTGACTTGACACAATCACCTTCTTATGGAGTAACTCTAAAATACACACAAATTTTTTTTCTTAAGTGGTAATTTTCTTTACTTTTCTCTTTACTTTAATTGGACATTTTCTTAATTTTCTTTTTTTTTCTGTTTTCCACTAAAAATATTGAAACATACTTACAAAACATAAAAATTATATGTTTTCTTGAGATGAAAAATGACAAAACACAATAGGAACATAATATACCAAATGTACCAAAATGTAGTAAGGTTTACGGTTAAAGCAAGAAGAAATTATTTGCCAATATGGTAAGACAAAAGTAACTTAATACAAGATAAATTCTCTGAAAAGTGTTCTCATTACACAGTTTTGATTCTCAATTACATCTTATGTTGTTTCAGTACTTTTATTGGAAAACTAGACACACACACACACACACACACACACACACACACACACACACACACACAGCAGTGTAAAAACCACACCTGTCCCTGCCAGTCTGTAGTGTTAATGAGAATGACATTCTCTGGCAGGTGTTCGTCAGAGTTCAGGATCTGGTTGAGTTGATCATAAACTGATTTCCTTGGGACCTGCAACAGGAAGGACATCAGGTCAGAAAATGAGCACTTGTATGCATAAATCAATCTTCCAATATTTCCTTATTTTTATCCCAGCAGACACAAACACACACTTACACAAACCTGTGTGATGAGTCTGGAGTCTGGAGAGGTTTCGCTCTCGATGCTGCTGGTGCGATCGCTCTGAGCTTTAGAGTTCTGTCTGTCCTTCATGGATGTGCTTCGCGGACGTCGCTGGAATTTACTGTCTGTTCTTACTGGCCACCCAACAAGGAGAAAGACATATTAGCATTGCTGGTTATTATCAGTTATTATAGCTCCTGAAAGACTTTGACACAAGCCCTCCATGCTGGAAATCCAAATGAAAACCTTCGGATGATAATAGGTGTGTTTTAAAACATTGTAGCTGGTTTCTAGATGGTGACTGACCAGCTGGATTGGATATAAATATACAATATTCAACTCAGATGAAGAACACTTCACGGTGGTTATTTCAGTCTGAACTAAGATCACAGAAAGCGGCTAAAAAGAGGTGAAGCAGTGTTGCGCTGCTGCGTTCCACATTTCCTAAAGTGTATGTGAGCCCATCGCTCGGGGACTGGGTCTTAATGAGCTCATTAGCCAATGCAAACACACACATATGCCGTCTAGCAGAGGCCTGTGAGAACAACCAACTAGAAAACTACATGGAATAACAGACGATTTGATGTTGTGATGGACCACAAGAGAAATATAACAGATGGGTGTTTCTTCAACTGAGCACTTTCGGTCCTGTGGAGTTTTAGAAAATAAACTTGCTTAAAACTTACTTTTCACACTCGCTGGTTTAAAGTCGGCATGAAATAAACATTTACCTTACTTGGTAAATGCATGATATTAATCTTATTGTGAATGTCAATCTACATACTTCTCTTTGGTGACATATTCTATGCCAGACTTTACCCATTTCTTTTCTACAATTGACTGCAAGCTCGGATTTGGATCCATCTCCATTCAATCAACAACCGATGAATAAAACCAAGTCCCCACCCTGTTTTTTCAATATCCATTTCACTCTGATGTACACTGTAATGCCTTTGTGGAGGAAAAGAACACACACACACACACTAAGTGCAACAATACATCCCTGAGGTCCGATTTCCTGCCATAAAACCTCCTTATCTCAAGAGACATTGTTAAAACAAGAAGTTGGAGGAGAGCATCTTGAATGTGGTTTAAAACAGGACTTCACTTGGTTCTTATCACTTAACCATAACTCGACCGAAACAGGACGAAACATCTGCTTATGGTCCAACAACATGTCATGGATCCCCTGATCGTTAACGCATAATTCAATGATTTTTATCAACAAGAAAAGACGTTTTTAACGACAGACGTTCAGCTAAGAAAGACCAGATCTCCACAAACGTGACATTCTCATGACCTGGACAGTGACTTTCCTGACCTCCCGTTTCTCTCACATTCCAAACTGAAACACCCCTCAATATCTCTTTTTGGACAAGGAACACCCGAACTGTTATTGACTTTGCTAAAAGGACTCAAAACTTTTATAAAGTGTTCCAAAAAGACAATTAATAATAATCATTGCTGCTATTAGAAGCAATATATATATATTATAGATACAGACAATAAATATATATTGCTGGTTGTATTTTATGAAATGAAATTAAGCTTTCTGTGTTATTGTAACCAATGATATCTTCTCAATCTGTGACATAACTTTTTCCTGTGTTTAATTCATATGCGTGGTGGTATTATTCAGAATTTAAGATAGTTTAATCTTTGCCTTAACCACGGAGTAGATAAAGTTATTATATGTGTATGCCAAGTACCTGTTGTTTGGTCTTGAATAATAGCTGATTTCACAAACAACAAGTTGGTGTGAATGAAAATTACCCTTAGCACCATAATGTATGATTATAACACATATAGAAATCTGCCAGGATATTTTCTTCATGTGACAAAATAACTAAGCAGATAAATTTACTGCATGGAAAATGAGCCGTGTAGGTGGAGCTCCGCCCTTCAAGAACTATTTCATTGGAAGAGCATCGAGTGGGAGGAACCGAAATCTCCGGTCTAAAATACTGACTCCCAGCTCTCTCTGCTCTCTGCTCGAAATCGCGCGCTTCTTTGAAACTTGGAGCTACTCCAAAAGAGCTCGCAGCCTTAACATCTGGCCGAGTTTGAACATTGAACCAGCACTCAGTCAAATCTCTGAAGAAACCCTTGAAAGTCTGAAGCTACGCGAAAGGAACTCAAGAGCGTCATCACAGCCCCGAAACAACCAACAAAGGGCATCCCCAGAGTGACGTCACGCGACGGCGACAGGCGGGATTCCTTCAACCAGCCAGGAAACGAAACGACAGATCAGCGTCATTTCAACTTAAAAGCAAGTATCAAACAACCTCTATTCCGCTGAACTGGTCGTATCTATCTCTAAAGTAAAATTAAGAGAGTTCTCCTCTTGATGATCGACACGGGTAAAATCGTGTGGAAATAGCAGAACAGTGCTAGATTTTAATCATTCTCAATTGCAACAATTCATTGCCTGTGTGTATGTATTTTGTTTTATGTTATTTAGCTTAGTTCATGTATTTTAGTAAGATAGCAAATAAACTCTTGTTTGATTTATAGAGAAGTGTTCTGTTGTGAAATATTCAAATCAAACTTTGCCCAGATTACGTTACCTATGCTCATAACTGTCATAAGGTTATTTAAATAATTCTGTATTATTATATCGTGGCCACGAGAATAAACAGAATTTCTCAGATATACTGAAATCTAACAACTCGCTGGACGATTGTTAAATAAGGTATAAGTTGGACGTTTTGATTAATATCAATTGATCATATCGATATTAAATCGTAAGATTCCCTAAAGCTAAAATAAAGCTTAAACCAAAGAGCTAAATTAAACAATGTAAAAGGGGTAAAATCATTACAACATCACAATATTGAAGAAAAGATGTATTACAACTTCAGTTTCATTGTGAGTTTCCTATTTTTAGGGCAAAACTGTAGTTTTATGCAACAGCACCAGCTCTGGGCATCTGACCAAAAGTGCCAATCTTATTGGATGGTCAGAGTTTTTCGCAGGGTGAAACAAAAAATGTCAACAACCCTGTTCGTAAATTGTTGGTATGCAAATATCGGTGTCAGTCTAAACAGATGAACTGCCACCAGTTCATTCAATATAAAATTTTATTAGGGCATAATTGTTGGTTGGCGTGACAAAACTGCAGTTGTAATTTGTGTAAAAAATAATTTAAATAATTTTTATAAAATAAATATTTAAATGTTTTGTCTGTTTCACGGTTTAGCTTTTTTATGATAGATTTTCATGTTTTACAGATTTTAAGGACAATGGTAAAACCATAAAATCTAAGCAAAAATTATAAAGGCATATATAAATAAAAAAAAGATATTTTAAAAAAAGTTGTAATCTGTTAATTTTACTGTTCAGTAAAGGCTGACTGACACCAGCATGAATGTTCAGCACAAAAATGTGGTCAGATTTTCACATTTATGATGTGTCTGTTCAGACAAGTGCTTAAAAAAACAGCAGACAGGCTGAATGAAAATGCAGTTTCACTCTCTGACAGTAGGTGGCGCTTACATTAAAGCAGAAACATCTCCGTGATGCAAAACATTGCACAACTTTCAGTTTGACATTCACTTGTCCCAGGAAGACAAGACAGGGCCAGCTCCAAATTATATTTACTGTCGCGTAGCAAAAGAGTCTGTTTCTGAGCGTCACCAAGTCAAAGTTTTATGCAACAGCTTGTAGTGGGCTTGTAGTGTTAATTTTGTCAGCCATATTTAATTTAGTCTTAGTCCTGTGTCAAATCTACTTTTTAGTTACATTTAGTTAATTATATTTAGTCAACTTGTCCTGTTTTTGTTAAGTCAAGTTTTAGCCGACAATGGCCTGGTTTTACAGACAGGGTTTAGACTAAGCCAGGATTAGGCCATAGTCCAATTAGGACATTTAAGTAATTTTTATAAACGTGCCTTAGAAAAAACATTACTGGTGTGCATTTTGAGACAAAATAAAGGCACTGATATATTTTAAGATCAGTCAGAGCAAGTTTCTTTTAGTTGAAACAGCTCATATTTAGATTTTAGTCTGGGATTAGGTTTAAGCCTTGTCTGTGAAACCGGGGTAAATGTCTGAGCATTTTAGTCTAGTTTTAGTCAATGAAGACTTTTTTCGTCATGCTGTATAATGGTTACACTGATTTAAAAATATATATATTTTGCTTAAAGTTATAATCACAATGACTGTTGCCATTTGAGAAATGTATTTTTACTTTACTTAGAAGTATTGCACTTTCACCAGTAAGCACAAATCAATAGAATGTGGACACATATACATGGTTTATTTTACCTCATCTAGTGTATTGATTTATTACAGTTTATTTATTATAAAATTAATATCAAAGACTTAGATATACACTACATTATGAAAACTTGTAAAACAAACAAAAAACATTTTAACAGAGAAATTCCTAATTACAATATTTCCAAAACAACATGTTTCTCTCTTAAAACATCAGTGGTTGGGTAAGTGCGTTTATTCAGCATCCACAATCACAAACAATATAGATGAGACTGGCTGAAGGACACTTTAATTTTAGCAGAATATCAGAGTATAGGTGCATGTGCATGTTAGTGCATGTGCATGGTTGCCAGATTGCAAAAATTAAGTAAAACACCGGTCTGAAAAAGTATCCTTTTGATGGAGAATTTGTGATTTGGGAATTTAAACTCTTAATATCTGGCAACCGCAAACATGAAAGCTCGTGTAGTAGAGGCGCGTACAGCAGTCCGCAATATTTTGCTGCCTCATTTTTTCGACAAAAATAAAAATGGTATTTTTGGTAACACTTTATTTTAGGGTCTCTTAACTAGTTGCTTATTATCATGCATATTACTAGAATATTAGCCATTTATTAGTACTAATTAAGCACATATTAATGCCTTATTCTACATGACCTTATTCTACATCCCTAATCCTACACAATACCTAAACTTAACAACTACCTTACTAACTATTAATAAGCAGCAAATTAAGAATTTATTGAGGGAATAGTCGTCGTTAATAGTGAATATGTGTTCCCTATTCTAAAGTGTTACCGTATTTTTTAATTACATTTTAGTCTCATTTTTATCATCAATGATATAGCATGTTGATATTCACACAGTTATCGTTTATTAACCTTATTGTCGTCTCATTTTCGTCATGAGAAAAAAGCTTGTCAATGAACATTTTTTGTCATAGTCTTCACTGACGAAATTAACATGGGCATGTGACCAAAAGTGCAAATCTTATTGGTTGGCCAGAGTTTTTCGCAGTGCAATGGAAAAAACATGTCAAAGAAAAAAAAACCTGTCCATAAATGGACGGCATGTGAATGTTTGCGTCTGTCTTAACAGGTGCATTACCACCAGTTCATTCACATTAAAATTTTTATCGCACCGTGTTTTCGCACTTAACATTTGTCCTCTGTAGTTAAAGAAACACCCAGATGTGATAACATCTGCTATGACTATTATTAAATTCAACAGCTGCATCTGAGGGGATTGTTCAGACAGAAAAAAGGGAGTTTGAGAGAGAGAGAGAGAGGTTGCAACAGAAAACAGATGGAAAAGAAAAACAGGAAGGCAAGAATAGAAGGTTGCGTGTGTTACCTAGGCGACATGAGAGTCTGCGACTCAGCCTTGCAGAGTTTGCCCACCGTTCCTGCTAATTTCTCCGCGCTCACGTCCCAGCTCATGCTGGTGTCACATATTGCCATGCTGCCGCCCGCCTCGTCCTCCACCAGCCCCTGCGTGGAGAGATAAACATCAGGCGGGAACAAGTATCACTCTCTTCAAGGGCTCGCGCGGCCGTAAAAATTGTCATGTTGCCGTGGCAACGGCCACTTAGCCACTAAGCAGAATTGTGGTGTGGAAGTGTGGATGTGTCTGAAAGAGTGTGTGTGTGTGTGTGTGTGTGACTTCAACACACTAGATACTGTTAGGACTGATTAAGTGTGCGACACAGACCACAGCCTTCAATTATCAGCAGTCAGCTCGCAAAAACAGAAAAACAGGATGGCCCTTATGAAAGAAGGACAGAGCATCTTTTTCTAAAGATAAAATTGATTTTTCTCTTGTTTGAAGAAAATGTAATGGGTGATTGCTTTGCGTGAAACTTGACACCACAATGCTAGTGTGTTCTGAGTGGTTGCTAGGGTGCGCTAAATGGTTGCTAACTGGTTGCTTACTGGCCCAAGTCTCTCAATATGATATTCCGGTCTGTAGATATGAATCTGATTTTTTTTGGTACAAATGGTGCAGGACGAGTTAGATGCAGAAGTTTAATATTTATCAGTAGTGTTGTTATTGTTTACCAGTGGACAGTGGATTTTTACTTTGTTACCTTAATTAAGTTTTTCAAGTACATTTTTTAAGTACATTTTTCAAGTATTTGTACTGTTATTTTTATTTTGGGCAAACCTTTGCTTTATTACATTCCAAAGCATAATATTTTCTTCACTACATTTCATAAAAATATACCGTTCCTCATTATTTTGAACTGGAGAAATCACCACCCCTTCTGAGACGTTGATTCTTTCTGATTCTCTCCAATGAACCTGTTAAATTGGTTCAGAGATCGCACTGAACGATTCGTTCACGTATTGAAGCTGTTCTTGAGTTGACAACTCATTGATTGGCCAAAATGGCCAAGAACCGATGGCTTGAATATGCGCGTGACTGATGGAATCACTAATGACGAATTTTAGTCTTGATCATTGTAAATGAAAATCATATTTAGATCATGACTGTAAGTTATTTGTGAAGTAAAGGAGAACAGTTTAAGAGCATTGAAATCCTTGAATATAGAAAAAAGACGGGTTTGGTGGTATGGGTAGGTTTAAGGGTGGGTTAAGGTGTAAGGGATGGGTCAACAGTGTAATTATAAATGTAATTACAGAAATGAACTACAGATGTAACTACATATAGGTATTTTTAAAAATATAAGTACAATGTAAAACATGTATGTACACAATAAGTGCATTGTATCAAATGATTAAATTAAATGTAAGTACATAGTGGGTAAGGCCACCTAATATAAAGTGGGACCCATTTTTTTTAATATAACTCCAGTTGCATTAGTCTGAAAAAATAAATTAATATACACCTAGGATGTAATATACACCCTTTAAGTACATTAAAATCAAGTACTTTTGTTCTTTTACTTAAGTAAAATTGAAAATGAGTTATAATGTTATAATGACATAATTGTACAGGAGTAATATCTGTATTTTTACTCAAGTACTTGATTTGTATACCGCGTCCACCACTGTTGTTAACTAAAACTACAACTATTAAAATGTTATTTGGTAATTGAAATAAATCTGAAACAAAATAATATATTAATATTAGATGGAAAACGTGAATGAAAATGAGAAATGTTGCCTTGGCAACTGAAATAAGTTTAAATACTAAAATTACTAAAACTAAAACTGAAAGAAAGCTACTTCTGATACTTGATCTGATCCGCAGAAAATAGTTAAAAAAGGCAAATAAAAAACATCTACAAAAATGATTCACATAAATATTACATTTGTGTGCATGTCATTATGACATTGTTTATGAGCTCTAATGCTTGATAGATTTGGTCAAATCTGTCCAACAGACAGTAGAAATGTTTGGAAAAGCCATTATGAAAAATGTAAATAAAGACAAACAGGCCTATAATTCTATCCCAATTACACAGAATAATATAGCATGTACCCTACTGCACAACATTTTAAAGTCCCACATGGATGCACTGTATTTGTTGGCTCTATCTCTCCCTGTCTCTCTCTCTCTCCTCCCATCTCTCTAAAAGTGCCTCATTAGGGCTGTTATTGTGGTGATGCTGGGTAGTAAACACATTTAAACACTCTTCACTTTAAACAGATGTGAACTGATAGGCACAGAGAGAAGCAATAGTAATCAACAGAAGAAAAGAAAGAAAAGTAAATAAACTACATCAACTATATATATCTACACAGAAATCAATATTCCACAGTATTCCAGAGAGCCGTGTAAAAATTGCTGTATGTTAAATGTATAGAAATGCAGAAATTGTGACTGACCCCAGCTGCAGAGTCCACCGCTGTAGGGTCATCCGGATATCTGCCACCCGCTGCCTTGTTCTTATCCACTGTTAACAGATCGCCACCCTGCAAACACACACACACACAGAAACAAAGCACAACATTGAGCATGGGGAGAGGAAAGAAAGAGAGCACTAGCAAATGTTTTTAAAAAATTACTTATTTTAGAAGCAATATATTTTAAAAGAACTTCAGTGTGAACTGTTTTCTGGCACTTAACTGCATGTTAATTGAAATTAAATGAAAATGTATTATAGCTTAAATATATATTAAATTCTATAAGTTGATCTTTGGAGTACTTTTTTGGCCCACTTATGTAGGACTTAAATAATCTTAATACTTCTATGTAATGTCTCTGTAACTTATATGTAATTTCATAATTACTTCTATTGACTTTGAAATATAGTTAAAGCGTTGCTGAATGTACTGACAAACATTTACGGTAAACTGAAATATAATTTGTGTCTAGAATATACTTTATCATTTCTATGCAAAATTGTATGTAATGATTTTAAAAATATTTTAATTACACATTTGCAAAAAATTATGTTGCAGTTTAGTACATTTAAATTATATTAACATAATATTGAACCACACATTACAGTTCAAATTATAATCAAGTGTTTTACATGTGCTATAGCATGTTAGGCAACACATCAGAATAAGTGTGCTTCTTTAAAGATTATTAAAACAATGATTTTTAAAGTGTACTGAGGAGTGTTAAGAAACAGTCCTTAAAAGTGTACTCTTTTTAAGTACACTTAAGCTGCCTTTTATATCATTAATCTTATATGCAAAAATATATACTTTGAAGATTTGAAGTACATTACAAATGCACATTCAATACAATTAAGTGCACTTCTTTTCTACAAGGGTAGGGGATGCAAAAAATCTTCAATGAAGAGTTAGAAGAAATGAATCAAACTAAGCAGGTCTGAGATCAATCAAAACACTACAAGCTTAGATTTGATGCCAAAAGTACTTGAAAATTAGAGAGAGAAAAAACAAGACTGTATTTTATTTTATAAGGGATTGGATTTCTCGTCCCATGAAGCATTGTGAATAACATCATGGAATCAAAAAGCACCATATATTAATTAGGCATAAAATACCACATATTTGAAGTTATGTATATTTACATATTTACAAATAAGAAGTTTGAGAATGTACAGAATCAGTATCATTTGCAATATTTTATGGGAATAGGTGGTCACTCCTGAACTCTTGAGGTTTGGTTCCGCTTCGATGGAAATAGTGACTTAAACACATTTTTTAATGAATTTGAATTCGTACTGACTTGACTGACTCAGTTAACAACCTTGGATTCTAGGTCTATATTTAAAAGTTTATACATTATCATAAAAAAATCAATTTCCCCTGGAGAGACAATGAATGGGATTACAATATTTTCTGACAAAGGCAATATGTATTTACTACATATTTTGTCAAAACTGATTTATGAGAGAAACTGGGTATATAAGATTTTGATCTGTCCTGTGACAGATGAGTTTAACTTGACTTTGCTTAGATTTATAAAGAAAAAATGGTGAAAATTTATATTAAATATACAATATATAACCAACACTGGCATGTTTTGCGTTTGCCTATGTTTAGGCAGAATAATACTGATAACACAAGCATTCAAAATGTTAGACGTACAGTGGAGGTCGGCTCTCTCGGTTGGCTCTTCTGACTGTGCAAACTGCCGATCTCCGTCTGTGAGCTGGAGTGAGACATTCCCTCAAAGAACGGCCTTGAGTGGAAAACATACACATGTTAAGAATATAAAAACAGTCTTAGTGCCAAGAGTTGTATTTCATGGTCAACGATCCAGTATCAGTTAAGTTTTCCTCAGTGTCCTTTAAGAGGCGTTTACACTGGCAGCGATTTGCAAAGACAAAGCAACTGGAAGTCATTCACTTTGACTGAGAGTCAATGAGACAGTGACTCTCAGTTCAAACATTAAAAATTCTTCCTCTTGTTCGTGATTCCTATACAAACACTTTCTCCTCCAGATCTGGAAACAAAGTGAAATATACATCCACAAGGACATATAGTTGGCTTGCTAGTAATTGTCTCCAACTAAATTCTGAATATCTGTCAAAGATTTAATAACATGAAAGTTGCAACTTTGTCAAATGCACCAGTTCTTCCTTAGAAGTCTTCTTTATAACAGCCAGGGAATTTTGCATGACTTTATTTCCTCGTGGACTGACAAAAAGCAAGCAAATTGCTTTAAGCCAGCCAATCAGATGTGATTTTGAAAATGGCTTGCCATTTTTGTGTGTAATATAAATCAGACTAGTGCTATGACTCACGGCTCTTACTTTAATTTGGGTTTGGGAGTGCTGAGAAGACTCTCGTTGTCCTCCACCTCTGGGCCACTGTCGCTCTGGTTATAAACCTCCAGACTGTCATACAGAAGATCCAAATCTTCAACCTCCTGCGTCTGATCAACTGGGTCTGAGTCCAAGACCTTTTTGAGCCAGCAAAATATAAATAAAATGCAGATATGTATGAAATGTAAATCTCAAAAGAACATGACCAGGTCACATTTCAAACCAAAATGACTTCATGACAATTTAAACAAATTTGCCCCCAGTAATTATCATTGCCGTAATTAAAAAAAATAATTATTTTTAAATTGCAGTATAAGATGTACTGCCTTTAATTTATGCCAAACAAAAACATTACAGTATTTTATGTTATAGTTAATAACAAATTACTATAATACCTTAATAAGATGGGTTTTTTTTAGTAAAATGTGACTTGAGCATGATTTGCCCGTTTTAAAAAGCCAACATGTGCTGAAAAACCAGGCATTCAGTGCAATCTTTTTCAGGCAGAATTTTCACAGGACAGTACAATCACCAGTAATGACCCATTCATACAATAAAATGCATCTCCTCAGGCAGCTGAGACTAAAAGACAGAAAGAAGTGCATTGTGTAAAAGTAAACAAAAGACAGAAAGAGGATAAGAGATGGTCTGAAAGTAAAGGGGGCATGTGAATGATCATCTTAATAATGAGAATTTATAAGAATTTTCACTATTGTACTTCTTTTCCAAGATGGTAAAATATACAAATTTCACTCTTTTTACATCTTAAGCGCTGCATTGTGTTCACAGCTGGATCCATCCTTTATAAGTGGACATTGATTTAAAATGTGTCAGCACACAAACAGACTTTGTTAGCATTGTTTTGCTCCACTATTCCCGCTTAAAAACGCATAACACTAACTTAGCCAGGACAGAAGACCAGCTAAACCAACTTAAAGAAGCAAAACACCATAGAGTGATTTTTCTCAGTTGCACATCAAATGAATGTTATAGTATGTTTTGCATTGCTACGAAAGGTGGTCAAGGTTTTCTCATTTTAAAAAAAAGTAACTGGAAAGCCGTGATTTAACTGCTGTTGGAAATTCCCAAAAGTCATTTTTTCAAATGTCAATCACAGGTTTATGTCACAGGTGTTTTGAAATAGCTACATATTTGAGACACACCTAAAGTGAATAATTGCATTGACAAGCCCATGTTGGCAATGCTACTCATGGGAACAGCCTGTCAATGCAACAATGCTGTGTCATCACCCTGAATCAGGAAGTTGCTGGACTGATTGCCAAATAAATCTGGACCATTTCCTGTAGGGTTTGTATAACGGAATGTGGCAGCCAAGGCAAGAGGACGAGGAAGTCAAAGAGTCAAACAGCTATCTACTAACAAGCTTAGACTCTAACAATGAGACCACAAAGCTACTTAAATCTTGCCTGTAGGCTCTAGAAACATTTATGGCCTAAGTCATGACCCCATAACTTGTCCTCTCAGAGCAAAGCAGTAAGTTTAGTTTTAGAAGAGATATACATCATATCACACACTGCATAAATCAAAGCTCCTCTCACATTTCAGCTACTAGATCAATCATTGCCAAGTCCCAGAGCTGTTTTTATAAAGGTTGAATTTCATGGCTGAAGCGATTTTGTGATTACAAAGCACAGGACCGCAAAGTAGAGAGTGTAGAACTTCAGGCAAACATGTATTTCTCTCTGTTGTAACTTATGAAAGACAAAGAAAATTCTCACCTCATCAGATACTTTAAATCTCTTCAGGAGAGCGACAAACTTCTGCTTGAAATTGGGTTGCTATAAAGAAATTGAGAGAATATGTCATCGAAGACTTCTGAGCCGCTACTGTTCAATGCGATACATGTTACAATAGCAGTAAAATGATGATACTTTTTGGTATGTGTTTTAGTTAAGACAGTAAAATAGGTAAAAGAAAAAGACTAAAAACTGCATTTACCATTCTGGTCCTACTTTTTATTAGGCGTCTTTAACAGTTATGTACTTGCGTCCAAAAATTGTTAGATAAAACAAACTTTGTTGTATTGCTAAACAATTTTGCTGCTATGAAGGGATACAATTGCAGTTATGGGCAGGTATGGTTAATTTTAAGTGTAGGTTAAGGAGTAGGGCTACAGTGTAATTATAGATGCAACTACAGAAATTAATTATAGATGTAATTAAATGCAGGTATTTTGTAAATAAAAGTATAGCGTAATAACGTATGTACACAATTAGTGCACTGTATCATATAATTAACTTTAAATGCTAGTACATAGTAGTTAGACACTTTAAAAATGTGCTTCAGAAAAGTGTAAGGAAATCTATATTAGTGTCGCTCTAGTTTACACATTGATCCTGGGTTAACGTTTGTGTTCCTGATGTATTCCTGATGGTGAGCTTAGCTTAAGAGGATTAGAACATCACCTTCTATGACCTTCTGTGAACTAGATAACACTGAACCAAACACCACCTTTAGGACACAAAGCCAATTTATCTATGTTTCTATCAGGTAGCTGCCTGAAGTGACTTGTATCAAGACAATTAATCTATGATAACAGACAGGGTCATCTAACTGTACTGCGGTGACAACATGCCTGCATGCAAAAACAAATAGAGAACAGGGTGGATTATATTACAGTGATATATAGTATAATAGAATTTAATCATATCAGCTATTGGCACTGTTATCATGTCAGTTAGCAAAACTGTATTCTCTGGTATACAAAGACATTTTACAAATGGTGTTCCCCAGGGCTCGATTATGGGTCCTATCACTTTCTGCAAGTACTCAGATCTTTATTACTGGCCCCCCAGGATAAATGCAGAGGGAGTATATCTGTACATACCCGGGTCATAGATGTGGTTCTAATCATTTTCCTCCTAGATTTTTTCGGCTTTCGCTGAACATCCTCATCCTCATCATAAAGGTCCTAAAACAGAATTTCAAGAAATTTGATGCTTTTGATAGGTAGAGATCCTTTTCTAAAGAAACAGCGTGAAATATTAAATTAACCACAGAGTGCAAAAAAACAGCATCTTAATCACTAACTACCCAAAATACAGTATTATCAGCCATTAAACAATGCTATCAGTGGATGGAATTTTACTTTTTTAGGTAAATTTTCTCCCAATACATTATTGTTTTAAAGTTAATCTATGTGCCGAAAACTAACACCAATAAGACCAATGATATTGACAGACTACATTCATAGCAGAAATCAGGGAATTATATTAAAATTTACTTTATTTGAAATTTCATTTTTTAGAGCAAGATATATAAAAGACATGTTGGCGAGAACTCCTGACCTGGCCTTGAACAGCGTCATCACTCGCCTCTTGCTCTGACGAATAACTATCATCGTCATCTTCAGAATAGTTATCCATATCTGGAGAACGGTCTAAAAGAGAAAGAGACATTTAATGACCCAATGGTACTTGACATTTTAATGCAGCAAAAGCCTCAGGCATACAGTACCATCTGACATCCAACAGAAAAAACCCAAAGCATTAAAATGATTCATTCAAAACATGTAGCAATTTTATTGCTCCAATTTGAGAACACTTGAGCTGCTGAAGCTACTTTCCCTGTTAATGTACCGCAACATCAGTCACTTTTTCTTTGTGTGTGCTCTGAGATGATGGATGGGAGGATGTTTTGTGGTAGAGAGTGTATCCGGGGGACTTTTTATCTTTATTGCTGCTTAATGCACTCAAAATGGCCATTAGCATCTTTAAGTCAATGTAATGACTGTACATAAACAAACCCAATCACTGAAGGAATATTGTGGTTTGTAGAGTCATGCAATTGCAAGGAAAACTGGGTATATGGGGTGGTTTGGTGTAGTGGTTAAAGATTTAGCCAGTAAGTGTTCCCCTCCTTGCCATTTACATGTTGTTACATTTGTGAAATTTCAAAGTCCATTGTCTATTGTCAATACTGTAGCGATGTATGAAGCACAGCCTAACGTGATTTGCAATTGTGTGGATTCCAATTGAAATGACTGGACTGCCCACAGAAATTCGCCCAACAACAGTTCTGTCAAGACATCTCTGTCAAGAGAGTTTAGTATGGTAATATACATGGCAATGTTAATGTGTTTGGTCTTGGAATAGATTTGCTATGTGCTGCGGCAGAGCAAGTACTGAGACTCAGACATGCTGCTGTGTTGCACATATTAACATATAAAATAATCCCCATATATAACATACATGAAATTATCCCATAGCAGATCTATACAGGTGGAGCTGGGGAAGGTGGAGGATATCTGAAACACACTGTGACTGCTACAACAAGAACTAGCTGAGTATTTGAATATTGAGCAGCAAGCTCATTGGCTGCTGATGCGAAAGAAACCAATCAGCTGTGCCATGTGAATAATGATGTGATTATATCAGATTTGAGTTAGAACCTATCGGCCTGCGCCAACTAGAGTTTCATGACAGCACTTTGCATTAAATGTGAACACACTTTTCTATTTTAATATATTGACACATTTGTGTGAATTACCTGAAGCTTTGGCCTTTGTCTCTGGCTGACCACTGCCGTCCTCTGGGTCAATAGGTTGACTGGACAGTGAATAAACACTCAGTTCTGCTGCACGCACCTGCGCTTCCTTCACGTTACTATGGAGACCTAAAATCTGGCCTCCATCTGTTGGATGTTGCATCACCTTTAAACATAAACACTCAGAAATAAGTAACACGTAGACAAAAGAGTCAGAATTCCTCAGACGCCTTCTTTTCCTTTCAGCATAACTCCAGCTCATGACCTCCATCTCAGTCTAAACCTCTTGGACAGATGAATTGTCCCCTATGTTCAGTGTATTCTGCGTTTGAGTCTCTATTGAATATGATTATCGCTGGAATCTCAGCAGAGAGGAATTTGGAATTTGCGGGGGTGAAACTACCGAGATTAATTGCAGGCATTTTCAGAAAGCTAAATAGCTGAATAAAATGTGCCAGTAGGTCTACGCTCACATAAAGGACCCCAACACTCCTAAACACTAGACATTTTTAAGAATAATTGTCTCAAAACAAAAGAACAAGACATATTAGTCATTAAGTGTTCTAACATTCTAATTATTATTAACATGAGTGACCCCAAATGGAGAAACTCTTACAAATACAAAAGAGAATGAAAGTTTTGCACTCATTCCATACTTTTAGCAACAAATATCTACCTAATACTTCAGAAAACTCAATCATATTTGCACTCTAATGAGTTTTGGAACTGCTACTTTCTCAAACTTCGCAATCACTGCTTTGTAGTTACATTTTTTAATTGCATCTGTAATGACGAAGTTGCCATTTAGTACCTTCAAAATGTATTAACTTGAAAGTACTATTGAATATCACAATACAGTTCAAATTATAATCAAGAATATATATATATATATATATATATATATACTGCAAACCTGTGGCAACCAGTGTTGGAAGTAACACATTACAAGTAGCGCCAGTTACTTTGTTTTCCCATTTATTGACTGACAGCTCTCCCCATGTAGAGAGAAATCGGGAATAAGTGCAGAGGCGTTGTGTGTGCTGTGTGAACATGATGGCTACTGTAGTTCTAGACTAAATGTGAACATGCATTTACTCATTTCACTTGCACAAAAGCAGATTCAGTATTCCTCAAAATGACCGCTGAACAGTGACCTGAAAGGTTTGTTTGAGGGAGTAACACAATATTCTAATGCATTACTTTTAAAAATAACTTTCCCCAACTCTGGTGGCAACAATAGCCAATCCATCACTATGATATCAATGCATATGGCTCCTTTAATGTGTGACGTGAGAGAACAAGTATTGACATATTGACTTTACATGAAAGCTGCTAGTATGAGCTGCTTTGCTATTGGAGAAGGGTGAAATAAAGAGGTCACAGTCAGTCTGGCAGAAGCTTCAATGAACTGGACACCAGGGTTGTGTGATTGATTTGTTCGTACCTCAGCCATATTAATAACACCAACGGCCAGCGTCTTGTAGCCCAGAATAGTTCTGTTTTTATAGCGTTTCCTCCTTTGAAGCATGATCTGCAGCCGGTTGGCATCTCTCTTCAGGAAATGTGGGTACTAAAGAAAGGAAGCACAACAGTACAGTGATTTGAGCGTATTGTTGCTTGAGATTACATCATTTTTATCAGCAACATTGTGACAATGCTAGCACAAACACTTTATTTGATGAAATCTTCCCTTCATTCTTCCTGTCAAAGCAACTCTTAAAGTGTCAGCTATAAATGCCGGATATCTGACCCAAACAGAGGAAAAACATAGAGGGTTCTCGGAAGAAACAATGGGTAATGAAGTAAACACTCCATGCAAAGAGTACTAAAACCCTGAAACATGAAAGCTTTCAGAGTAAATTAAATTTTAGGTAGTTTTAAGTTACTGATATATTCTCACACACTTTCTCAGTTAAATATGCAACTAGATAGGGATGGGTAGTAACAAAAAAATATCACAATATTTAGAAATTTTGTTCAAAATGCTATATTAAAACATTTCTTTTATCTTACAGTGCACAAAAAAATTTAAAAATTAAAAATCTGAAAATACCATTTCCAAAGTAAAAGTAATCGTACCATGCATTTGATTAGATTTAAAAAAAATAATAATAATTACAGTCATGTTATTGCAATGACACGTTTAGTCCCCCCCCCACCTAAATGTAACCAATTTTTATTTTTCTGTTTTATTTTTATAGGGAATTACAGGGAAAAAAACAGCAGTAAATAATGACAGATTTGACATTTTTGGTTGAACTATTCCTTCTAAACTCTATTTGGATGGGACTACACTGAAAAAAAAATGTTAGGCTTTCCTTTGAAACAACTTGCTAGTAAATTTCACAAAGAATTTTAAAGAAAGAACACTTTGAATTAAATGTGGAATTTACAACAAAAAAAAATGTTTTACATTGCAGTTTTTTCTAAGCAGGTTAGAGAAAGAAGTAAAGAATTTAAGAATTTAATCTTAATTAAGTATATTCATATTTAATCTTATTTCAGTGGATGTATTATTCATATCATATTCATAGACTGAACTCTGTTTTATTACCTAAAATATTAAAATCACATGACCTACCATAATGCCAAGATTCACACAATAGACATTCTCACCTAAGTAACACCTAGTCCCATCCAAACTGGCACATGAAATCACATACGTCCTCAGTTAATAAATGAAACAGTATAGTGCTAAATAGCATATGTTGAGTTACACACATCTAAGAAGACAGATGTACCTGTAGGGAAAAGGTGAGTTCCAGGTCTGTTTCCATCAGGCCGCTGGGTGGGAGCATGTACTCATTCGACCTCAGGATGCGCTTTGACCCCTGAAGACATGGAAAGACATCTGTCTGATCTCTGTCTCTCACAAACACATGCATTCATTAATTATCACAGAAGAAACCTCTGATGCACCTTCAGGCAAATGCTGAAGCAAAGTTTGAAAATAAACCAACGCAGTCTCAAAACCGAAAGGAATGTCACTGAATACCGACTTATACGTGCACATTGAAATGATGTCCGTATGGTTTGACAGCGAAAGTATAAAACAAGACAGAAAACGACTCAGTCACACTGAATGTGTTGAATAATTTGTGTTCCTTGTTACTGTCCGTTTCGCTTCGCTGCAAACTACTTGAAGGCACATCTGAGAGGCAAGTCACGGATATGAGCTGTCATACTAACTAGACAACAGAGACCCCTGCTTTAACATTCATCTGCCTGCTAATGTGGCGATCCGTCACGGTCCAGCTCATGTGAAATGCACACACACACAAACAGATAATCACTACTGGTTGACCGATAAGAGGCTTTAATGGCAAATGCACATATCTAAAAACATCTAAACATTTGTTGAAGAAAGTTGTGCTGCCCAATATTTTTGTGGAAACTGTAATATGGTTTCAGAATCACTTTTTTTTGGTATTGTTTAATAGGGGTGGGGGAAAATATCGATTCACATATGAATCGCTATTCAGTCTTCTAGCGATTCGCATTGATTCAAAAATGTCAAAAATCTATTTTCTAGTTAATATAATAAAAATAATAATAATAATAGTAACATGATCGGAACAAAACAGCAACAGCAATGGAGGAGGAAAAAACAAATACATCCTCAGCCCCATTTTCAGCGAGGGCAAGTGTTTGGAAAAATAATTTTATTTATATGATTATTGATCTTTTGTTATTTGGGAAGTGTAAAATATTTTTGATTTATTAGGAAGTTTATAGTTAAAAGGAAACACTGATTTCTCGAGTCAGGACTACCCATAATATAGACTGTGCATGTTTTTGTATCAAAATACTGGTGCATTGATGAAAAATAGTGAATTGTGATTAAAAATCGAAAAATCGTCAATAGATTTTTTAATCGAATTGTGACCCCAAGAATCGATATGAACCGAAAGATTCCAATTTAATACAATTTAATGGTAGCAAATAAAATGTATACAAAAATGTACACTTAATGTACTCAATATTACATTAATTATATATATATATATACATATATATTAGGGGTGGCACGGTACATGTATTCGTACCGAACCGTCACGGTACAGGCATCTCATCTCGGTTCGGTGCATGATGCCTTACGACGAATACAGGCAATTCACCCCAATCCAGAAGGGGGCGCCCGCAGCAATGCAACACTGTTTGATAACCACCAGCAGAAGAACAGCAAATGCCAACGGTGACACAGAGGAGGCCGCGCTGATGTTTGGCTCACTGTATTTTATTTTGATAAAGTACCAACTGTGCTGTCAAGTTTGCAATACTGGAACTGATGTGTGTGCGCGCGCGCGCGCGAGTGAGTGTGTGAGTGAGTGTGTGTGTGTGCGTGAGCGAGTGAGTGTGTGTGTGCGTGAGCGAGTGAGTGTGTGTGTGTGTGTGTGAGCGAGCGTGTGTGTGTGTGTGTGTGTGTGTGAGCGAGCGAGCGTGTGTGTGTGTGTGTGTGTGTGTGTGAGCGAGCGAGCTAGTGTGTGGTTTTTTTTCATCAACTTTTAACACTTATTGTTTATTAATAATCACTGTATAAAGGTCTGCTTTTATTTGAAAACAAAACGGATTTTATATATATAACATGTAATAATATGTAGTATGTTCCATCTAGATGGATATTTTTTTATTTGCACTACTGTCTGTTCAAAATAAATGAAAAGAATCAGCATAGTAGATTTCTTTTTTTCATGTGTACCGTGCCATCCCTATCCCTATATATACAGTATATATATATATTGGTATCTTGGTGGCTATAAAATATAAATGTAAAAAAAACTAAAATCTGGGGGCTCTAAAGACTCTAAAATGGAAAAGAGGCTCTAAGATTCTTTGAACTCAATTTATAATTACAGACACAGTCAGTCAAGATCAATGGTTCTCAACCTTTTTGATTCCAAGGCACCGCGTTGTCCGAGACAATATCTGAAGGCTATTTAAGCTGCTTCTGTTGCAATAAAAAAAATGTATATACTCAGAAATGCCAGTTTAATGCTGTACATCTTTAGTGCTTTTATTTTGGCATTTTAATCAATATGTTTTGTTCATATTACTAAATGTAAATAATTGTAAGACTTATTGAGGCCCCCTAATGGACCCCGGTCCCCTTGGTTGAAAACCACTGGTCTAGATACTGTTTGTTCTTTTGTTTTGTTTGTTGTTGTTGTCAATACTTTCTGTATATGACCAAATACCAGTGAGCAATTCATAATTTACTACAGTAGGTAGTACATGTAAAGTTCAGCAAACTACTTCTCGCTGTTGTTTCTTTCTGGTTCTTTCTCCGCCAGTTGTTTTGGAAAATAATACAGCCGAATGCACATAAATTAAATACAAATGATGTGCAAATGAACAAATACTGGTAGTGATTTTTCAGTAGGCTACTGTCCAAACCCAAATCTATGCTAATGCGCAGAACTAACATGATGTGAAGAAGCTCTCTGGAAACCACAGAATACATCCATCAAGGTTTCTCTGCAAAAGCACATTCAAGCCTTCAGTTTCCTGAGTCCCAAACAAAGAGACAGAATGCTCTGCAAGCTCTGAATGAAAGCAAATGCATGCTCAGTCTGCTTGTGTCCGGCCTGAGGACTAGCTGTGAATGGTTCGGCCTTCAAAGTGTTGATTCAGGCGGACACTTCAGTGAGCAGAAGAGGAGAAATAATGAGATATCTCTCAGAAACCTATAAAGACATTATTTTAATCGCTGAGGCGCCGCTTTGGGAGTATAACACAACCTTTATTTTCAGTGTCTGATGAGCACACTGTAAACCTGTTTAAAACCTTCAATGATCCATCTGGAAGAGATGAGTGGGCGAAACAAGTGCACTTCATGTTACCTAAGAGGATGTGCTCTAATCCTCACAGAGTCATTTCCTGTTGGGAATGAAATCTAAAGGTGTAAGAAAACGGCTGTCTAAGACTGGATCTTTAAATATCACTCAGTGACATTATTTTCATGACAATTAAGCACATTCCCTCCCTAAACTCTCATTACTGTATTGCAAATGTTTTTTACTCATGATTTTTATTCTCAAAAGTGATTCTCATTATATTCTCATCACTGTCATTACTGTATTATGTGACACAATGCAGCAATACAGTGATTTTTATTCAACTTTGCATAAATTAATTTTTTTTTTAATGTTTACACGTCTGTAGACGTGTAAAGTCGAACGCACCTTTTGTTTACACTGGCAAGTTGGTTTTATTTGATGCGTTCTGCGTTGCGATTTTTTAAAAAACGTTCCTGAGCGCTGAGTCTCACATTTTTAGACGCAAAGACACGTTGTGTGAACAGCCCCAAAACATGATTTTTTTTTGGTTTTTGCTATTTTCCTAAGAAAATGAATGTTTAGTAATATTTATAATATAGACGTAAAAATACTTCTCTTTTTAAACAGTTAAAGCTTTACAAAAATACCAAACACAAACCGTGTAACCAAAGCGACCTGTGTGGAATGCTAAGGGCCTCCAAGTGCTCTGAAATTACCCCCTCAGTATATCCCACAATGCATCTCTTCAGCCCCCCCACATGCCATCTTATTGCGTTCAATCCTATCTTCCCACTGAGCAAGCTGTCGCCTTGGCAACAGCTCACAGTTACCACAGTGTCTTGTGTAAAGCTCTGAGCCCTTGTGATATCAAACACCGAGCGACACAGCAACACCCCACCTTCGACAGACCAGAACATACACAGAAGTAACACAGTAACGGTGTCATTTTACCTGTATCTTGACAGCGATAACAACAGAACTGAGTTCGCGGTCCAGCTCTTTCAGAACGATCAGCTTCTTCAGCGTCAGACTGCACAACCTTAGAGACAGAGACAAATAGAGAGAGACAGGATTATTTGGTGCCATTCACAAGTCCTCATGGATAAATTCGTCCCCAGTTATGATTTTCTGCTTCAATCTGAATTATTTGTGAGGTTGCTCACATGACCTTTTAAATGTAGATGCTCCAAATTGTGTAAAAACACTGTAAATAAACACAACAAAACAAAACAAATGGAGGCAGTGCTATCAAAGCTCATGTTCAGAGGTCAGCATCAAATTGCATTTTGATTGATTGTGAGGCAAAAAGAGTGCAAAATAATAATCTTTTAATAAACCATACATAAAGAAATAAAAGGCAGAATCTAGTTTATTGTTTGCCAGTTGAAAAGGGTAAAGGCCCGTTCACACCAAGCACGATAACTATAACGATAACGATAAATATATGGTTCTAAAAATCGTTCTCAGTATTAAAGAATAGCAGCGTCCACACCACAACTATAACGATAAAGGCACAAAGAAACGATATCATTGGAATCACTTCCAGAACGATTTTTTTTCCAGCTGATGAACGATAAAAACACTGACAGCCAATCAGAATCCATCCTGCTATAATGTACTCGAGAATTTAAAGCGGCAGACGCACGTGCGCTTAGAATAAACAGACGATATCGTTCGCTGGTGTGGACGCTAATATAGTTATCGTTATAGTTATCTTTATCGTTATCGTGCTTGGTGTGAACGGGGCTTAAGCCTTGAAAAGTAAAGCCCAAAATATACTTAGGTTTTTAGTAGTGCTGTCAAATGATTAATCGCGATTAATCGCATCCAAAATAAAAGTTTTTGTTTACATAATATATATATGTGTACTTTGTATATTTATTATGTATATATAAATATACACACATACAGTATATATTTTGAAAATATGTACGTTTAATTACATGTATATATTTATATTCATATAATTTATATTATATATATAAATATATTTAATATATAAACAACATATTTTTCTGAAATATGTACATGCCTGTGTGTGCATTTATATACAGTATACATGATAAATGCACACAGTACACACATATATGTTATGTAAACAATAACTTTTATTTTGGATGCGATTAATCACGATTAATCATTTGACAGCACTAGTTTTTACATATGTATGCGTTTGTCCACAAGGTGGCAGCACTGATTTCACATTTGAAAAAAGGAATAGATGGAACAACAACAATAACAAACAACAATAGACGTCTGAACTGATGAGTATTTGTGCAAATGCATTCAGAGATTCACTCAAGTTTGAACAACATTTTATCGCTCATAAATTCTGGAGAGAAATAGCACAGACACTTGACAAAGATAAAAAAGGAAAGGAAAGGGTGGTGTGTGGCCAAGTTGGTGACCCAACTCGGAATTTGTCTCTGCATTTAACCCATCCAAGTGCACACTCACAGCAGTGACACACACCCGGAGCAGTGGGCACATTTGCGGCAAGAATTTGTGTCAAAACTTAATTATATTTTCGGCACGGCTGCCCCATGAAAACTTTGAAAGGCTTTATTCGGACACATACATTAAGAATTTGTGTCAAACTTATATATTTTCGGCACACACTTTACAGTTAAACATACAGTTTGTATTTGCACCTTGATTTTCTAAGCGATAATTAGTTTGTCCAAAAGGTGGCAACACGTACCAATGCGCAATACGCAATGTTTCACAGTTGAACGAGAATCAGAAGAGATAAAACAGCAAAAAAATCTACTTGAGACAGCAACAACAACAACAGATGCCCACGTTGACGAACCCGCTTGTCAGGAGTTCAGAGTTTCACGCAACTCTTAGACATTTCTATCATTCGTAACTTCTGGAGATAAATAGTGCAGACACTGGACAAAGATGAAAGTGTTTGCCATCCTGAAGAATATGGACTCTGTGATGCTTTCAAAACATGGCTCTGTTTGTTTGACAGTGAATGACATGTATTTGGGGCAGGGCTTCCTGTTTGTTTGACCAATGGTAGACAGGCAGATTGTTTGGGGAAACTTGTTTGGAAACATTATTTTTTAACTCCACTGCTAGTGTCATAGAAGCTATACAGTTGACCTCAAAGGTGTGTTTCTAGCTGCCAAACACTGTCTGTGTGGTGGATTCGGGAGTTAAGCAGGTATGAACTCATTCTATGGTCTTCTGGGAGCTAATTACTCTGCCGTGTTTATCTGGATCAATAATACCTTTGGCTAGACAGGAAGCTGTGCCCTGCACATCATTATGCCCTCAAGCAGCACAAAAAAACATAGTTGGTTTAGACTGAAATTCATGTTAATCTGTTTAATTACTCTTCGCACTTTGCAAAATATCAAAATGTGTTCGGATGCTACGCTTCAATTTTCTGTTAAATCTGAAATTAACATTTTCGGAAATGAAAATGTAAGGGACATGTATTTGAAAGGAGCCTTTGAACTTCAAATACCACCCAGCCGACACTTTCATCCTGGAGATTTCTTCACCTTCACGTTCCAGTAACTGAGAATGAGTCTGTCAGGAGCTTATCCTGAGATTCACACACACACACACACACACACACCTCGATTTCTCTGTCCTGTATGACTCACCCTCTCTGAGGACTGAAATACCTCACTCTTGATTTTTTTTTCTCAGTATTTTCACTCCTTCCCTCTCTGTAAACCCCGCTCTGGTCTCTAACTCTACAACAAAGACACAACCACATACACTAATGACACTCGAGTCCTACATTACAGACACACACTACAAGCCACACTTTATGTACTGTGCGTGGTAATGACATTAAAGATGCCATTCACCCTATAATTTCACTTTTGGTCCATTATCCACTTACATCTAGAACAAACAGTCATAGTTTTAGTTTTCCATGCCCTTTAGAATTAAAACAAGTTGTTTTTGCTACTGCACCTTTAAGACCTTTATATGTAAATTAAGTCTGTTATGATTGGCTAACTCCTTCACCTGGGAAATGAGCAGTAAATCATGATATGTATAAATTGTGAAGTTTTAACAAAGTTTTCCTTTTTTAGCACTAAATCGCAAATATAAAATAAAAATATTGGGGCATTCACTATAAAGAACAATTATTTTAAACATCAAGCCTATACAACATTATTTGAAGTGAAAGTGAAACTAGCAGCCTGTATGAAATGCATTGGTTTTGGACTCGCTCTGGAAAAAAGTAGTAGAGCCCTAGTATTTATATTTTTAAACTGGAGAGTTAGCTTTGAGGTATGAAACTTGTAGGGGTGGGTGATATGACCAAAATCTTATATCACAATATGAGTAATTTTATTTCACGGTTACAATATATATCACAATATACTGTAGTTATTTTTGCTTTTTTGATTTTTGATACCATAGAAATTTCATAATTCTTGCCACCAGTGTCAATATCACACAAAATCAGTAATTAAATAAGAATAAGACACTAATTCCAAGCAATCAGACAAAAACTACAGTAGAACAAATAAATAAGAAATGCTACATACATTCATTGTATAAACTAATCAAATGTATAAAATACTGCATATTCTTCACAGTTTAAATATATATTTCTTCTTTTTAAAATACAAAAGTGATTTAGTCAAGATCAGTGAGAGATTTTCTCTCTTTTGTTGTTTAATTAGCATGAATGTCAGACAGCAGGAATATTAGACTGCTGTCACTTTAAGAGCTGCCCGGCTCCAATATACTGTTTTCTTATCCGTTTGCTTTAAGACTTAAATTACTGTTTACGAGGATACTTTCAAAAATGGGCATTTTGACACATACAAGTGTGTGTATTTAACCATTCAAGGCCTATAAAGCAGCAAAAATAACTCCGTCTTCACGTGCGCTCATCTCACGTCTCTCAGACAGTGCGTGCATATAGAAAAATTAGTTCTCTTTCGCTGCTGATTGCGTTTTAATGGCTTAAGATTACTTGTTTTTAAACCACAATGCTTAAAAGTGTGTGCAAACGCTAACTTTTTGTGAACACTTTGCATTGGAACTGTGAAATTTACTAGCAATTTCTCAGTGAAAATTGTTGCAAAGTAAATCATACATTTTTTTTCCAGTGTAGAGTCACCTCTGTGAATATGTGTAAATATCAAGGACATAATCAAGATTTTCCATAAAGTGACCCCTTTAACTAGATGTGCAACTCTATTTGTAGTCCCATCAACTTCTCCTGCTCTTCATTCATGGCTCTGATGGAGAGCAGGCAGAGAAACGTTTATGCTGGTTCAGCTCAAAACACAACCACCCGACTGAAGCTATTCAGCGCTGGCCATTGAAAGGCCTTGTGGCATGAAAAGCCCCTGGAACGGCCCAAACATTCCATGCCAGAGATCATGAGAAAAAGCACTGTTCTGGCTCAGTCTCTCAAGATCCAGTGTCAGTCTTACATAAGATCCTGACCACGGCTGCTGATCCAGCATCTCCTCAGGACAACATCCCAGTCAGAACTCTGGCCAGTCACACCAGCCGCAAAAACAATGCGAGTCATCACCTCTGACACCAAACAAGACGATAAATTATGATTGCACAACATGTCAGATCATGTGAACTACCTGCCAAGCCACATCTCCGACCTCCTTCATTTCATTAAAGGCCCTGATATACTTACGGCAAACTTTTTAGAGCAAGGTTGTCCAATCCTGGTCTTGGAGGGCAGACATCTTGCAGATTTTAGCTCCAACACACATGACTAGAAGTTTCTAGTAAGTCTAAAGACCTTGATTAGCTGGATTAGGTGTGTTTAATTAGGGCTGGAGCTAAACTCTGCAGGACAGTGACTCTCCAGGAGCAGGTTTGGACACCCCTGTTTTAGGGATAAAAAGAAGTTGGAAATACCTGAGCAGTGGTTTACTGTTATTACAATGCTGGAATTATCTAGATGAATATGTAAATATGTGCTGTGTGCTTTCCTCTCAACAACAAAATAAACACACATATAATAACAGTGGTGAGAAAGCATTAGTTAAGACAGCATCTGATCACAGTGATGTAGATATGTTTGCACCGGCTCTGCAATTCGGCACTCCAGTCAAATCAAGTCATGACATGTCACATTTTTTATAGCACTTTATACAGTAGATTGCTAAGACGCAAGCAGCTTTACAGTATTAAACATGAAAAACACAAAGGCATTCTAAAAAAAATTGGCTCAGAGTCACATGATCCTTCAGAAATCATTCTAATATTCTGATTTGGTGCTCAAGAAATATTTCTGATTATTATCAATGTTGAAAACAGTTGAAATAGAATATTCCAGAACAACATTTATTTGAAGTAGTAATTTATATGTAACATTATAAATTTCTTGACTGTCGTTTTTGGTTAATTTAATGAGCCCTTGTTGAATAAAATGATTAATTTCCTTCCAAAAAAAAGAAAAGAAATTGTACTGACCCCAAACTTGAATGGCATTGTATATTATGAAAATACTTGTTGTATTGCCGTTCATTTCAAAAGTTTTTATTGCGGCATTTTATTATGGCATATACTACAAAATACTAGTTTTTATTAATGGTTTGAATTAGTTTTTATCTTTATATTTTCTGTTTTAATTTAAATTTTTGGTTATAATAATATTGTTGTGTGCTTCTGTCATTTTTATTAGTTTTAGTTTTTAATGTCTATATTATTATTATTATTATTATTACTTTTAGTTCTAGTTATTTTAGTACATCAAGTTAAACTAAATGAAAATAAGAATGTTTCCTAGGGAACTAGCTGTTTATTATAAGTTTATTTTATTTCAAGTAACAAAAGTTACCTAATATAACCCTGATTCAAATACAACAAAAAATATAATCTTGGTATAATGGCAAAATAATGGAAATTATAAAAGCCACACAAATATGTTTTTGTGGTAATGGGACCTGTGGAACCCTTTGTCCTAAAAATACAGAAAATTTTAATAAACCTATAAACAAAGTTAAATTTCTTTATGCAAATATATAGTAATTCATCTTTTTAATTCATTTATTGGTACTTATTCAACTTCACTGTAATATCTTACACAAAATGTACAATATACACTTGATGTGAAATGGTAAAATGTGATCTGCACATGTCCTCATATACTCTGGGTCATGGAGGGTCAAAGCAACCCAATTCAGAGGCGCTGGAGAGCCACATTAGCCAGTGTGAAGACGCCTTCAGCCTTCGGTCAGGGTTTCATTTTCTGTGTTTGGAGAGGATGTGCTAATCTCAGCGCAGACTCTTGGCATGAACGGAAACAGGTTGCTCCATAATGATTCCCGACTGTAAGAAGCTTAACAGAGATGGTGTTGCCCGTGGCACACAGGGCCAGACAGCACACACTGCCTTCAATCACCATCACACACACACACACACACACACAGCAGCCATGATAGTATTATGAAATACTCTGACATATTCCCACAGCGGACAGAGGATTGTGGGGAGGTTGTTATGATTGTAAATCTGTCATGATAAATAGCCGGCTAAGTCTTAAAACACGGTCCGCCGACACAGATGATTGAGTATTAGTCTGTACCTGCCCTAAACAACAAACCCGTTTCCAGAGGGAGGAGTGTGTGTGTTTTGATCTGTTCTGTCTAAGACCCTGATTATGAACGTAATCACGGCACACCTTAAGGTCACGCATGTGAAAATACAGATTGAGGCATATACAGCTACAAACACAAATCTGTATCTGCCGTCAAAACACCTTGTTCCTCTGTTTGTGCGTGTTATGCCACAGGATGTGAATTATGCAATCGTAAAGTGTGGGCAGAAGGTTATGTGTATTGCAGGGAGGCACATGTTCCTTGAAAGGTATTATTTTAAACGATCCAGAGCCTCATTTATAAAGCATTTCTGTGTAAATCCTTCATAAACCATTCTTATAAAAACTGCCAAAGCAACCAATTGCAGGATTAGCAAAATGTAGCCAAATGAAAAAAAAATATCCATAAACAAGATTATTGCAATAAGCTTATCGGCAAAGTGTGATATGTAATGCAGTGTGACTTTATGCCCAGAACCACTGCTTTGACATGAAAATATGGCTCGGTGACATTTACGAACAGATATTCTTTATTGGGATTGATGGTTCTGTGAAGAAAATGTAATATCCATGGAACCTTTCCATTCCACAAATGGTTCTTTAAAGAGGAAAATGATTCTTTAGATTATTAAAATGTTCTGTTCACTGAAAGGTTCTTTGAAGAAGCATCTCAGGTTCCTCAAATAACTTTTCAGTAAACAGAACCGAAACAAAAACGCATCACTGATCTAAAGATTTAATGATAGCCACAGCCATATCACCCTGCAGCCCAAGACCGGTTGCCCACTGAAGCTAAGCAGGGTTGAGCCTGGTCAGTACCTGGATGGGAGACCTCCTGGGAAAACTAGGTTGCTGTTGGAAGAGGTGTTAGTGAGACCAGCAGGGGGTGCTCACCCTGTGGTCTGTGTGGGTCCTAGCACCCCAGTATAGTGACGGGGACACTATACTGTAAAAAGAGCACCGTCTTTCGGATGAGACGTTAAACCGAGGTCCTGACTCTCTGTGGTCACTAAAAATCCCATGACACTCATCGTAAAGAGTAACCCCGGTGTCCTGGCCAAATTCCCTTCACTGGCCCTTGTCAATCATGGCCTCCTAATAATCCCCATCCACTTGATTGGCTCTATCTCTCTCTCCTCTCCACCTGTAGCTGGTGTGTGGTGAGCGCACTGGTGCCGTTGTGCTGTGGCTGCCGTCACATCATCCAAGTGGATGCTGCACACTGGTGGTGGTTGAGGAGAGACCCCCCCACATGATTGTAAAGCGCTTTGGGTGTACAACAATACACAATAAAGCGCTATATAAATGCCTCATTCATTCATTAATCTAAAGAACTGCATCACTGCAAATACGGCCTTTTGGAACCATTAATTTAAGGAGTGTAAACTACTATTTACCTTAAAATGTGTGACATTTTTGTCAAAATCACAACTGCAAACTGGAATTTAATCAATTTTCTGACTTCTCTTACTTGACCAACATAACATAATCTAAAAACATTTGGTTTCCAAAGTAAAATCCCATTATTTTCTCCATAGGGGAAGTGATTTTTAATCATAACTTATAAATCGTTAAATACAAGACCAACTGGGGTTGCTCACAGACAGTTTATTCTTCTACTGAAGCCATCAGTGGAATTCCTGGTGGAAAAACTACATTACCCATGATTCAGCAGAGAAGCTTTCCAAATCAGAGCCGAAACAAGCAAATCACGCCAAAACAACACTCTATTGCACACAATGACATAACATATTCAGCATCTTTAAATCAATAGTTTTATATTTATTAATCTTTTTTATGTCAATCACAGTGACTTATGGGATTGTAGTTTATTTCGTCATTAAAACCATTAAAACCAAGTCTTGTACCTTTGCCTTATTGTTCAATTTTCTAATACTATTTTGTTTCAAATCAAAGTTTGTGGTGTTTTGATTTACCTCATAGTTGGCATAGTTGCTTATAACTCTTCAACTAACACCTTTTTAAAATCCGTATGAGAAAAAACAATGGGAAATAAATGTCAGGAACCAAGGCTGCTGAAATCCAACCTATGACACCAGGACTGACCTTTAAACAGCAACTCAAGGTCGTGTCTTTTCCCAAAATGAGTGAATGGCTGTAATTAGCAGTGATTTTTCAGTGGCGCCTCGGGCTGTAACACTAAAGGAAATCACATTAGCAGGACAGAAGACCAACACCCATAATGACCAGAGCTAATCAATGAGCTCCATTAGAACCTGAAGCTGGGACGTCCTGAACCTAAATCATCCTATTCACAGACAAAACCAACTCAATTTCTGTTGTTTATATTCTACTAATGAAATTATACAGCCAGCTGACGCAAAATGCAATTTAAGAGATTATTTGAACAAAAGAAATCTGACATTTGATTTTTTTTTGTTCTTTATATAACAAAGCTATCACGCAACTTGAGAACACCTGAAATACAGTTCACAAATTAAACTGTTTTTATGATACTATGAATACATAAATCCGAACGGCTGTTTGAAAACACTGAAACACTGTTTGATTTTGTTTCTTGTCCATGTCAAATGTGAAAACCACACCGTTTTGTGTACACTGAAAAATCTTTAGGATTTACTTTGAAACATTTTTTACTCATAAACTACAAGTAAATTTCACAAATAATTACAAAGAAATGACAACTAACACATTGAATGAAACATGACATTTTCAAGTACAAAATCTGAAAAAGTAATCCAATAGTAATCCAAATAGTAAAATATAATCCAGTAATCTTTGTTAAATTTACAATATCAAGTGTACCAGGGTAACTGGGGTATTTCTGCTTTTCCATAAGCGCCACCTACAGGGAATTTGCATTTTCATTCCTATCGTCTGCTGTTTTTTACACACTGGTCTGTGAGCGAAATTGAACCGAATTTTCATGGGAACATTTGTGTTGGTGTGAACAGACCTTCAAAGTTGTCATTCACTTTCATTACATGCAAAAGAGTGGCCAGGAAAATTCTCCTTTTGATTTCCACAATGGAAAAAGTCTGGAATGGCATAATGGCGAGTAAATGCTGACAGACTTTTCATTCTTCTATTCCTATTACTACACAAACAGCACCCATAGATGCTTCTCCTGCATGGAAAGCACGCTTCTGAGCACAGCCATGCCAATGATGTGCACTTTGGCACGTAAACACCTCTTCTGTTCTGCATTGAGAGGTGGAGATCAAAGCCTCGTGTTTGTCTCGTGACTGCAGCATCTCAAGCATAATGAACAACAACCTGCAGCATTTGCATAATGAACACCCTCCCGGAAAACCCGCTCATTCAGTGGTCAGGCTCCAACATTTTTATGAAATACTGCAATATTTGCAAGACAAATACCATGTCGCTCTTCCAGCTTTTTTATGACGAGGAAGTGTTTCAGTAATCTTTGCTGCATCACACAGAGATATGTAAACTCACGGTCACCAGCAGAGCACCAGAGACTGGCTGCCCTGCTCTACTTTTCTGAAACGAATACACGTCGCTTGACTCAGCAGACAGACTATTTTGTGATCACTCTAAGGGCAAGTTTATGCCCCGTTCTCTGCTGACTCACAGGCCACAGGTTTGAAACCCTGCAGCCAGGATCTGAGTCAAACAGGAAATAGCTTGCATTGCAAGACATTCTCTTGCCTGTGTGTGCAGTCCAGCTCTCTCTGCTTATGGGAAAAGGAACAAACACTCCATATAAACAAAACACTGTTTCCAAATATATTTCACTGACCTATAATAGAAGAAATGATAAACAAAACCAAGGCTGGGCAATAATAACAATGTATGTTTGCAGTAACATATATGAAATTCATCATGAACACGGAGCCTCAGTGCTTTTGGTGTTCACAATGGTAGCGCATTTAAAAGGTAGTGCATCACACAAATCAAATGAAATGTCAGATTTAAACAGTAAATAGTAGTTTAAAGTTAAAACTCTTAAAATGAATGGCTCCTAAAGGAAGTTTTTGCAGTGGTGTGAAAGAACCTTTCAGTGAACAGAACATTTTAAACCATTTTCCACTATGGAACCTTTTTTGCACATAAGGTTCCATGGATGTTAAAAGTTCTTCATGGAACCATCAATGCCAATAAAGAACCTTTATTTTTTTAGAATGTAGCAAAATAATCTGATTATGATATACACCTAGCTGTAGTTCCATGTGAAATCAGTCGCTAAATGTTCACATACACACATAATTTCAGTTGAAGACTGTTGGAGTGCTGTAACAGATTATTTGTGAATATTTCCTATGTCAGTAGACTACTTTCATGATTCTTCCTTTTTTCATAACTTGCAAATACAAGAGAGTTTTAATAATGTGTTTTTTCAGTTGCAAAAAAAAACACATTAAGGTACGATGACATTTACAATTGTTCTGTGAATTACAGGTGAATTTAGTCATTCCAATAGGAATCCATGCAAATGGGAATTTTCCCAAAAGCTGAAAGATTATTCATGGACAATGGATTTTTTAAAAATTTTCTACAGTATAATACATTTTAGGGTTATCTATTATCTGGAGGGTCATTTCTGTAAATCACTTCAAATCGTTTGCTTCAGTGAATCGATTCTTGTTTGAAATTATTCAGAGACTTAAGATTAAATAATTTTTCCCCCCACAAAAAAATTGAAATGAAGCTAAAATAAAAATAATAATAAATGAACTTGAAAAAAAAAAAACCTTCAATGAAAATTAAAAATGTTACCTTACAACTATCCTAAATAGGTTTAATGTGAAGTACTAAAAAAACAACTAAAGACAGAAGCGCATAAGTACTAAAATGAAAACTAAATGAAAACATAAATATAAAAAAAATAGTCTAAATAGTAAAAAATACTATACTAGTATATAAAAAAAATGTTAAAATAAAACTGTTCTTGTCACTTTTATAAAGGATTAGTGACCAAACCCTCATCTGGCATAGATTTATTTATGATGCTTTTGAAACTTATTATGTGAACCCTGAATTATAAATATAACAAGGTCAGTAATAACTCTAATTGCACTTATGACAATAATTTAATACATCTGAATTTTATTTTTCTATTCCAAAACGAGAATACCTAGATAGCTTCTGTTTGCCAAGACAGCATTGTGTGTATCATTTGTGAAGAACTTAGGGATGCTTGCATCAATAAAACTGTTATATTTGATCAATATTTGTGTGCTGTGTATTTCTATGCTTATAGGAGTGCTGTGTTGTCATTTTAGCAACATGTTAACATCCCACTCTACTTGAAATCAACTGTGAGCTGATTCCCTCTGTGTTTATTTGAGATCAGTCACTTACAGGTGTAATATCAGTCAGGATATTGCATTGTTCAAATGGCCAGGTACTTTGTTGCTGTGTGTGTCCAGCTCTACTGGTACAGTAGGTAGATACTAGTTGGTGTTTCTAGTTCTGGATGCTCTACTGTAGTATTTATGAACATCCACACCACTAGAGATGCTAAAATGAAATTAAATCAGTCTCATTCTTAGTTGAAAGACACCACAGTCCAATCAGTGTAAACCGTGTCGCTACGCATGATGCAACACACTGCACATGACAGTCCTGGGGTGTTATTTTTAATATATTCACAATGGTCACTAGAGGAACATCAACAATCTGCTGGAATGAACAAGGGGGAGATAATGCAGTAAAAGCATCCTGTTAATCTCCTGTTGATCAGTGCATTGTGTTTAATGCATATCACTCACACTCGGCCAGCTCAGAACAATGAACGTCTGCTCTTACACACTTTATCCCAGTCCCACAGACATACAGCTTCCTCTTTCAGCTCAGCTCAATCGGTCTGTAGTGTGAGGTGCTGTGTGACAGCTGTCTCTCTCTCTCTCTCTCTCTCACACACACACACACACACACACACACACGTGTATCTGTATGCTGTGACACAGATGGTGATGGTGACTCATGGATCTCACAGATCGGTGTGTTTCAGTGCCGTCTGATGGTATTTGGAGCGTTGCTCTTTGTCTTGATCTCTCTTGCGTGCAGATAAAATGTAATTCCTTCAACACAGACAGACACACACACACACGCGCACACGCATGCACGCGCACACACACACGCGCAGGTTTCCATGTTTTATGGGTTCATTCCATAGGTGGTCTTTCTACTGTACAAACTGTATTTTCTAACACCTTACCCTAACATACATCTAAACCTACCCCTCACACTAAACTACAGGCATTCTTACATTTTCAAAACACTTGTAATTTCTTCTGTAATATTATACAGGTGCATCTCAATAAATTAGAATGTTGTGGAAAAGTTCATTTATTTCAGTAATTCAACTCAAATTGTGAAACTCGTGTATTAAATAAATTCAATGCACACAGACTGAAGTAGTTTAAGTCTTTGGTTCTTTTAATTGTGATGATTTAGGCTCACATTTAACAAAAACCCACCAATTCACTATCTCAACAAATTAGAATACTTCATAAGACCAATAAAAAAACATTTTTAGTGAATTGTTGGCCTTCTGGAAAGTATGTTAATTTACTGTATATGTACTCAATACTTGGTAGGGGCTCCTTTTGCTTTAATTACTGCCTCAATTCGGCGTGGCATGGAGGTGATCAGTTTGTGGCACTGCTGAGGTGGTATGGAAGCCCAGGTTTCTTTGACAGTGGCCTTCAGATCATCTGCATTGTTGGGTCTGGTGTCTCTCATCTTCCTCTTGACAATACCCCATAGATTCTCTATGGGGTTCAGGTCAGGCGAGTTTGCTGGCCAATCAAGCACAGTAACACCATGGTCATTGAACCAGCTCGTGTGGGCAGGTGCCAAGTCCTGCTGGAAAATGAAATCAGCATCTCCATAAAGCTTGTCAGCAGAAGGAAGCATGAAGTGCTCTAAAATTTCCTGGTAGATGGCTGCGTTGACTGTGGACTTCAGAAAACACAGTGGACCAACACCAGGAGATGACATGGTAGCCCAAATCATCACTGACTGTGGAAACTTCAACACTGGACTTCAAGCAACATGGATTCTGTGCCTCTTCACTCTTCCTCCAGACTCAGGGACCTTGATTTCCAAATGAAATGCAAAATTTACTTTCATCTGAAAAGAGGACTTTGGACCACTGAGCAACAGTCCAGTTCTTTTTCTCCACAGCCCAGGTAAGACGCTTCTGACGTTGTCTCTGGTTCAGAAGTGGCTTGGTAGCCCTTTTCCTGAAGACGTCTGAGCGTGGTGACTCTTGATGCACTGACTCCAGCTTCAGTCCACTCCTTGTGAAGCTCTCACCAAGTGTTTGAATCAGCTTTGCTTGACAGTATTCTCAAGCTTGCGGTCATCCCTGTTGCTTGTGCACCTTTTCCTACCCAAATTCTTCCTTCCAGTCAACATTGCATTTAATATGCTTTGATACAGCACTCTGTAAACAGCCACACCTTTCAGTAATGACCTTCTGTGACTTACCCTCTTTGTGGAGGGCGTCAATGTTCGTCTTCTGGATCATTGCCAAGTCAGCAGTCTTCCCCATTATTGTGTTTTCAAAGAACAAGAGATACCCAGAATTTATACTGTAGGGATGGTCATTAATTGAAACTCAAATGTAAATATTCTAATATTTTGAGATACTGATTGTGACGAGTGGGGCGGGGCCGAGAGCCGTGGGAGCAGAGCGAGGCCGGTGGAGTTAATGATAATGAGCACACTGCGCCACTCACCGGTCTGAGTCCCACGGAGGAGCTCCGGAAGGATAAAAGGAGGAGTGACGACAGTGGAAGACGAGAGAGGACCAGGCCTGGACTTTATTTTGTGTTTTGTGTGCGGCAGTCGTCCGTGAGGGGCTGCCGCTTTACTTTTATGTTTGTTTATTTTTATTAAACTTGTTGACTATTCGCCGGTTCCCGCCTCCTTTTCCCGAAAACTGTGTTACACTGATTTTGACTTTCATGAGCTGTAAGCTCTAATCATCAAAATTAAAACAAAAACACTTTTGAAATGTTTTACTTTAATGAATGAATCTAAAATATATGAATGTTTCACTTTTTGAAATAACTTACAAGAAAAAATGAACTTTTTCACGACATTCTAATTTATTGAGATGCACCTGTATATAAGCTTGTTTTCTAATGGGGAACAAAACAAAACAAAAAAAAAATCCCCAAGATCAAAATTTTATTGGTATTACTATATTTGTAGGGACATTTGGTCCCCTAATGTAGGGAATACCAGTACACGCACACACACACACACACACACACGCACACACACACACACACACACACACTAAAGCTGAATATCATTATAAGAGGGCTGAACATAAAGATGTATTTGTTTGATGATTTAAATGCCAGAATTCATTTAGCTGTTTAATACAAGGAAAGTTTTATGAGTGTTGTTATTGTTCACTAAAATTAAATCTATTAAAAACATTGCTGGTAGTTGAAACCAAGATATATTAGATGTAATATTTTTTTTAAAAAGTTGCCTTGGCAACTAACTAAAATAAGGTTACGCTGACATATTAAAATTACTGAAACTAAAACTGAAATAAATTCAACGTAAATTTAAAATAAACTAAAGACAAAAATTACTAACATGTAAACTAAAAATAAAATATAAACTGAAAATATAAAAATAACAGTACATTCAAAATATCAACAAATACTATAATATTTTATAAATAATACCAAAATAATGTATTGTAATTAAAATAATGTATATTATTGTTATTATTATTATTATTATTATAATAACATACAATTTGAGTACCATCTTCATAATTTGAATAATTCAATGTGTTGTCATACTATTATTAAAAGTAACAAGTATAAAAAAGTAACAATACTAATCATCCTTATATAATAACAATACAAACATAAACACTGTTGTTATTTATTATTATTATTATACATTTACCTTATGCATTTAGTCAATCCAAATTTCATCCAAATTTAACTTTTAAGAGAACCACCTTCATTTGATGTGTATTATTATTAACAACATTATACACATTTATTATTATTATTTATTGTACATTTACATTATGCATAGTGTTATTAACATCAATATTATACACAGTTATTTTTATCATCATTATTTATTATTATGCATTTTATATGATGCATTTTGAGTCTTTTATCCAGTGACACGTCTTTCATTCAAACACATGTTCTACTCATTGAGTCACAGGAATGTTTCTGTGTGCTCCTCGTTTGTTACTGGTGGTGTTTTCTAAAGGAAACATCATTATTCATACTCCTAAACCTGACTTCAGTGTGTAACTCTTCCAGTGTTTGTGCCTCAGACCATCAGGCTGCTGAACATGCATTAGTCTCTACTCTTATCTCAGCTCTCTGTCACGTTTCTGCAGTGACTCCACAGTCACTTTTAACTCTCCATTCAGATAAGCTCCTATGTTATCTATCTGCAGATACACCATAATGCTCTAATGCAGTGTATCTGACTTTAGCAGAACACTTGAGCAGCGTTTCAGCGAGGGTTTTGGTTTCTGTTTTTCATTGTTCAGATGTGTTATTTTTGAATATAATCGTCTGTTAAGTGCTAAATCTCACACGTTTATACCACTGACTTAATTATCGTGTATTAATAAATATATAAACTATGGCTGGGATGGATTGAACAGTCACAGGAAGCGGCTGCATGGAGCTCCTTCCTGAAGAGGAAACACTTCTTATGGAAAACCGAATGCCTCTTCACACACACACACACACACACACACACACACACACACACACACACGCACGCACGCACGCACGCACGCACGCACGCACGCACGCACACGCACGCACGCACGCACACACACACACACACACACACACACACACACACACACACACTAACACTCACACAATAACAAGGAAACCAGTTAAAAATACTCCACAAAGTGTTAATAAAAGCGCTCATATGGCAGAATGCTCAAATTAAGAAGTTTATAAAACACACCATCTGTCTTCCCTACGACTATATTTGACAACAATTATGTATTCAGTGTAGGACTATCAAGAATCGCTATAATATTGTGTATTTTTAGAGGTGTTTGCTAGGCAAGCATCACTACTGCTCCTCATACTTCAGACTGAATCAGCCCTAATTATAAAGTATATAATTATATTTTTTTACAGCATGTGTAAGTGATCTGTAACTTCACTGCAAATTAACAAAGTTCATGACTCTCACGCTCGCTGCACTGCTAATTGGTCGCCTCAGCTCTCAGCGATGCCCCGCGGGCTCATGGGTAATTTTCCACTTGCGGAGGAGTAGATTCAGAGAGAAACCTGTGCTATATCTTCCTGAGTGACTCTGATAGATAAAGGGAGGAAGAGAGAGAAGCAGATGAAAGGAGAGAAGGCGGGAGAGATGAAAGTCGTGGTATTTTCTTCCCAGATGGGACAAATCCTGCTTTCGCTGGTAACTCTGATTTGAAAAAGAAGTGTGCTTATAGTGTACTTCAAATCTTATAAGTATATTCTAAAAAACTGTATTTGCATATCATATTAATGAAATAAAACGGCACTTAAGTGTACTTAAGTAAGAGACACTATGTTTTTTAATACACGTCAAATTAAAAGTTCTACTTTCATCATTTTTAATATGTCGACTAACATACTGCAATGTGTTTTTCAATATTAATTTTAAAGTTAATATATTTTTGCATGTGCTAAATTGCAAATTCATCATTACAAATGCACAAGTTTAAATAGAAATTATAAAATATATAGTTTACCATAAATATATTTGGCAGTACACTTTAACCGTTATTCTATTATAATTGTCTGATATCATAATGAAGGAAAAGCTTAATTAAAAGAATGAAATTCTTAAAAAAAAGAAGTAGGTTGGTGTAATCTTTTATTCTTATCACTTTGAAAAAAAAAAAACTGCTTCACTGCCAAACCAAGACGAAGAAATGTGGTGTGACCAACAACCAACAATGTCATGTGGTCAAACTAACATGCAGACAAAAAAATAAAAAATAATAATAATAAATAAATTGACATCTTATTTCTCATTTTTGTCACTATAGGTTTAAACTTTTCTTGAATAGAAATACTTTTCTAGAAAATGCTCATGCAGAATAAGGCATTGATATGTCCTCTATAAGTACTAATAAACAGCCAATATAGTTAACTAGCAACTAGTTAATGGTAAAGTGTTCCCTAATCTAAAGTGTTAACACCATATGAAACTTAAACGCATTCACATCTACACTACTGTTAAAAAGTTTGAGGTCGGTAAGATTTTTAATTTTTTTTTGAAAGTCTGTTATGTTCACCAAGGCTATATTTATTTGATACTGATAATTCCATAAAAAAGTAATATTTTAAAATAATATTAAATAACTGTTTTCTATGTGAATATCTGTTAAAATGTAATTTATTTCTGTGACGCAGTGCTGAATTTTTAGCATCATTACTCCAGTCTTCAGCGTCACATGATCTTCAGAAATCATTATAATATGACAATTTGCTGCTAAAGAAACATTTAATATTATTATCAATGTTGAAAACAGTTGTGCTGTTAAATATTTTTCTGAAAAGCATCAAACCTTTTTTTTCAGGTGTTTCTTTGTTTTTCACCAGAATTTGTATTATTTAACAAAGTAACTAATTTGAAAAAGTAACACATATTTGTTTGTAAAAAAATAAAAAAAGTGTTACTTTACTAGTTACTTGAAAACATTAATCTGATTACTTAACTCACATTACTTGAAAAGCATTAAAAAAAATTCAGGATTATTTGATAAATAGAAAGTTTTAAATTCTTAGATGAATAAAAATAATTTTATTTTTTTTCTTGTAATTTTTTTAACACATCCTTGCTGACTAAAAATATTAATTTCTTTCAAAAATAATAAAAAAATCTACTAACCCCAAGCTTTTGAACAGTAGTGCACATACATACTGTGCCTTCATGCATACAGACACAGGAAGAACAAAAGGAGGAAGAGAACAAACGCAGTTTATTCTCACCACATCAGCCACAATCTCTGCAGCTCGATGCATGCAAGCATGAAAACACCAGACCCTACAAAACACATACTGTATGCACATTTGCTGCCCCCCGAGACACACTGTGTCTCTTTTTGATTCGCTCAGTAAGTAATCATATGAAAAGGCCATGATTGTATTAGTTTGGCCTTTTTTGCACTATTTATCTAAACTTTGATGTTTTCACATCTCAGTCTCCCATAATTACTTTGATCACCCTAGCAACAATATAGCAATGGCTTAACAACCACTCAAAACACCCTCGAAACCACTTAGGAACAGTCTTGCTAAGTTACTGTCACCAATAATACACCAGAAACTACCTAGAAATGCACTAGCAACCACCCTAGTAACTGCACAGTAATGTATTAAAACACACATACTTAAACAACCAAAATTAGATTTGAACTCAAAATGTATTAAAAAACTTAAAATAGGCTACCGCTAACCACCATAATAACACAGAGGGCAAATTCATTATAAGTGGCCTGTCCATAAAACATAAACAGTACTCATACAAAGTCATACACACAATTACAAAACACCATCATGGTAACACACGACACTAAAATAATGCAATAAACATGAACTAAACAACGAAAACGCAACACAAAACAACCCATGTACTGATTACTGATAACAGTTATTTATGTAAAATATAATTATTAGTGCTGTCAAACAATTAATCGCATCCAAAATAAACGTTTTTGTTCACATAATATACGTGTGTACTATGAATATTTTTTATGTCTTTATAAATACACACACACATGCATGTTAATATTTAAGAAAAATATGTTATGTTTATATATTAAACATATTTATCTGTAATATAAATATTCTAAATATAAATATATAAATGTAAATACATGTAAATGTTTTCAAAATATATACTCTATTTGTGTGTGTTTATATATACATAATAAATATACACAGTACACACATATATTATGCAAACAAAAACTTTTATTTTGAATGCGATTAATCGCGATTAATCGTTTGACAGCACTAATAATAAGGAATGTCCTTTAGCTGTTTTTCACTGTCAATTATTTTTAATTCATATTTTTCACTTGAGAAAACCATACATTTGACAAAATTTTATAGTAGAACTACAAATAATGCAAATTTAAAGCACTAAACAGGTTTTCACCATATGTGAAAATGTTTTTTACAGGTAACCAATAACAGGTTACTGAAGCATTTTTACAGTCTTTATGTATGTTTACCGAGTTAATGTATAGACCCTATCAGAGGTGTTACTCTGTTGTAATATGATATACGTGTGCCTTAATAAATAGAACGTTTGATTTTTAGCAGGTCACTAGAAACGTATGCAGCTTTATATCTCAATTCCAGGACAGAACATGCCAAAATTCACCAAAAACATGCACCAACATATCAGCGCTATCCAGTGATAGCTGCTCTACCGCTGTCTGAGCTCGACGAGGGGGAGAGAAGCGCAAAACGACACAGCCGGGGTCCTGAGGCGAAATTAATTAAAATGCCTCCCGTCGAGCCGACAGATACCGAAGAGGACCTCTTAAAAAAGAGTACTGTGAAAAAGACATCAAACCATCCAATAGCGGGAAACTACACGGTTAATCACAGATCCGATGCTAAACAGCTTTGAAACCAATAAGTTCCTTCAAGTCTGCAATAAAAGGAGTAAAAACTGGCTTATTGCTTCTTATATATGAGGTATATGCATGTTTAGTAAGGATGGGAATCACAAAGAATTGTGCAATTTTTGGTCCCTTTATAGTGCTATCAATGACTAATAAAAATCTATAGAGCAATCAACAGAAAACAGTTATTGTTAGTAGCAGCCCAAGATAATTCACCCAAAAATGAACATTTTCTCATCATTTACCATCATGTTCCAAACCTGTATGACTTTATTTCTTCTGCAGAACACAAAAGAAGATATTTTCATATTTCAACAGCTTACGGATATTCATGTATGGATGAAATAAACACTGAGACATTTCCGCTGACATTTACTGACGCCCCGA